>CM038142.1:227767189-228283401 GCA_021437245.1 Aegilops speltoides
CCTAGGGGGGCTAGGCGCGCCCCCTCCCTTGTGGTACCTTCGTAGCTCCACCTACGTACTTCTTTTGCCTATATATACTCTTATACCGAAGAAACATCAGGGGGAGCCACGAAACCACTTTTCCACCGCTGTAACCTTCTGTACCGGTGAGATCCCATCTTGGGGCCCTTTCCGGCGAATCAATCATGGAGGGCTTCTCAATCAATACCATTGCCTCTCCGATGAAGCTTGAGTAGTTTACCATAGACCTTCGGGTCCATAGTTATTAGCTAGATGGCTTCTTCTCTATCTTTGATTCTCAATACAAAGTTCTCCTCAATATTCTTGGAGATTCGATGTAATACTCTTTTGCGGTGTATTTGCCGAGATACGATGAATTGTGGATTTATGAACTTGATTATCTATGAATATTATTTGGTTCTTCTCTGAATTCTTATATGCATGATTTGATATCTTTGCAAGTCTCTTTGAACTATCGGTTTAGTTTGGCCTACTAGATTGATCTTTCTTGCAATCGGAGAAATGCTTAGCTTTGGGTTCAATCTTGCGGTGTCCTTTCCCTGTGATAGTAGGGGCGGCAAGGCACGTATTGTATTGTTGCCATCGAGGATAAAAAGATGGGGTTTATATCATATTGCTTGAGTTTATCCCTCTACATCATGTCATCTTGCTTAATGTGTTCCTCTGTTCTCATGAACTTAATACTCTAGATGCATATGGGATATCGGTTGATGTGTGGAGTAATAGTAGTAGATGCATAATCGTTTCGGTCTACTTGACATGGAGATGATGCCTATGTTCATGATCATTGCCTTAGATGTCTTCATAATTATGCACTTTTCTATCAATTGCTCGGTAGTAATTTTTTCACCCACCGTAATACATGCTATCTTGAGGGAAGCCACTAGTGAAACCTATGGCCCCCGGGTCTCTTTTCTATCATGTTACATCTCCTTTATTTACTTCGCATCTCGTTTACTATTTTGCAATTTTTTACTTTCCAATCTATACAACAAAAATACCAAAAATATTTACTTTACTATCTTTATTAGATGTCACTTTTGTGAGTGGCCGTGAAGGGATTGACAACCCCTTTATCGCGTTGGTTGCAAGGTTCTTGATTGTTTGTGCAGGTACTAGGTGACTTGTGTGTTGTCTCCTACTAGATTGATACCTTGGTTCTAAAATGAGGGAAATACTTACGGTACTTTGCTGCATCACCCTTTTCTCTTCAAGGGAAAACCAACGCATGATGAAGAGGTAGCAGCCATGAACTGTCGTTTAAAGCAGCCAACTGTGCCACGGCATCGGTGCGTGAGGCATCGATGGTGGCCTCGACGGCGAGGTGCTCCTCCAAGATCTCTCGGGGTCGTCACGAATGGCAGCCATCGCGACCTCATCCGCGCGTGCGGCCGTGATTTGCTTATCCTTTGCCAAATGCTCCTTGAACTCCTGGCTATACTGCGTGCACCATGTCTTAGGGTGGCGCTTATTTGGTGGAGGGGTCGGTGATTTGGGTGGAAGTTGTCGCGGCGGCAGTCGGGGCATGTGAGATGTGGAAGGAGGAGGAGGATGGGGGTCGGGTGTGGATTACCTGCCTGGATAGACGAGGCCGAGTAGCGTGAAGGAGAGTCACCGGCGAGGAGGTGGCGCTGCAAGCAAGGAGTGAAGGTTTCAACTAGAAACGAAGGCGGAAACAGGGGAAATGCGGCTTTTGGTAGGGGGAGGGGGCGGGTTAGATATTTCCGCGGAAGCCGAAAATTTTGAATCGGTTCAGCGAAAAAACTGGCACGCAAAGTGTCATCAGACAAGGTCCCTTATTCAGAACTGTGTACAATATGTGAACATCACAAACAATTCAGATAGCTTAACTCGTGTGTGGTTAGTTTGAACATCAAAATTTTTGATCGAAATTTCCCTGGTTACTGTGGTCATCCACATCATTGCATAATTTGGGTACACAAAGGAGACTACATCACACGCACACTTCTTAGTCGAGCAAGTTCAACAATTAAATAGAGCTAGCTGACCTAAACATTACTCTAACAAATAAAAGAACAGTGCTCTTAATTAAACAAAACAAAGAGTACTACTATGGCTGGTGCTCGTCGATCTCCGCCGCCTCCTCCGTGTCTAGCTCGCGCCCAACAGTCTCCTGGGGAAGGGGCTCCATGGCATCCATCAAACCTTATTCGGCAAGCATCTCTCCATCCGCTTCCGCCATCTCTTTGGAAAAGGCAGCCACGAGTTGGTTGTGGGTTGCCGCAATCTGGGCTTGGACGGGCTCCGTCATGGCAAGGTATGCGGCAGAGAAACATATGGCTTCTCGAACGCTCTCGGCGATTGCCAACTCTTCGGCCGTGGGTTGCCGACCGTTGTCAGAGAAGCTTCGTTCAATTTGTGCGGTGACCGCCACGAGCTGGGCGTGGGTGGCCTCGACATGGTCGTGGGCGGCCTCCATCAGGGCTAAGGCCGCAGCTGCAGAACAAATAGCTGATGTGCCGCTCTTGCGAGTTGCTATCCCTGAGGCAGATGTTGCTACCGTCAGCTGAGAAGCAACAACGGCCGTTTGGACTGCCTTGGCCACTCGGTCGCAGATTGCGGCCATGATCAGGAAGCTTGTTAGAACGTGCCTGGCGGCTGCGTCCACACTCTCGCTGGAGTGGTCCACCGAACTTGCCCTCATGACGCGGGTCCATGTCCCCATCTTTCACCGGCGACGATTGAATAATGAAATGACATTTGGGGAGCGAGCTAGTGTGGTTGACATGCTGGCTGTGTTCTGTAGCCGACGCACCTTCTCGCGTAAGCCGTATGCGTACTATACTCCGATGGTGCTCCAAGATATTTTGTGTTGCATCTCACACGGTTGGTGATACTAAAATGTGTGTGATCTACTTGATATTTCATCTTGATTTGAATTACGTAATGGGGTCACAACTGCAAAGGATGGTGTTTGAATTGGTAGAACTTTTATCTGTAGTGAACATGCAACTATAGGTGTGTCGTCAAAAAAATTGGAATTATTCACGGTTCGCTTGGGCATTTATAGATTAACTTGGTTTTCTAGGCATTTCAGGTGTACAATTCAAAATTAAACAACATGCACATGCTCCGGTGCACCAAAATGGTTTGTAAAATGATATATGTGTCCATGGGTTGATGCTTATGTCCCATGCAAGAAATGGGGATGAATTTCAAACACCACGGCACCGTGGCTCTATGGCAAATGTTGAGGTGCTTGCTTTTGTAATTCTAGTAAATCCAAAACCTTTCTAAAATTCATGAACCTTGGCATGCTATCATGGAATAGAATCAACATGCTGGGGTAAAAAATATTGTCCCATTTGGTGCAGGTTATGGTATAAGCTTCTCACAAACTAGAGCTTCTCAAAAGAAGCGTCATTGTTCCGTTAGGGGAATGTGTCACCTTTGTGGACAAAACAATATTCGTTGCCTCTTCTTCCTTTCAATTTTTTTTCCTGGTGTCAACATAGAACAACAGGAGTGTCGTGTTAAATTTTGGATTTTTTGGGGATCGTTTGGACAGTTTTATACATTAATTGAGTATTCTAGGCATTTATGTGCATAATTCAAAATTGAACTAAATGCACATGCTCCATTCCATAAAAATGCGTTGCAAAATCAAATGTTTGTCCTTGGTTGCAAGCTTAGGTCACATGCAAGAAATGAGAATGAATGTCAAACACCTTGACATGGTCGCTCAGCCGCTAACATTGAGATACATGGTTTTAAAATTCTAGTAAATCAAAAACTCGTCTAAAATTCATGAAACTCGTCATGATATCATGGAACGGCATCGACATGTAGTGGTAAAAATATTGTCCCATTTGGGGCAGGTTTGGGTATAAGCTTCTCGCAAACCAGAGCTTCTCTCACAACAAGCCTGATGGTCTCTATAGGGAACATGCCATCTTGGGGGACAAAATGATATTTGTTGCCTCTTCTTACTTTCAATTTTTTTTCTCATGTCAACATAGAACAGCACGAGTGTTGTGTCAATTTTTGAGATTTTTCGGCGTTCGCTTGGACATTTTTATACATTAACTGAGTTTTCTATGCATTCATGTGCATAATTCAAATTTTATCTACATGCACATGCTCGTACATATAAACGGGTTGAAAAATCAAATGTGTGTCCTTGGTTGCAACATTAAGTCCCGTGAAAGAAATGGGAATGATTGTCAAACACCTTTGCCACTGTCGCTCGCCCGCTAACATTGAGATACATGGTTTTAAAATTCTAGTAAATTGAAAACTCGTCTGAAATTCATGAAACTTGACATGCTATCATGGAAGGACATCAACATGCAGTGGTAACAATATGATCCCATTTGGGGCAGGTTGGGGTATAAGTTTCTCACAAACCAGAGCTTCTTGCAACAAGCCTCATGGTTACAGTAGAGAACGTTTCACCTTTCTGGATGAAATGATATCTGTTGCCTCTTCTTGATTTCAATTTTTTCTCTAGTCTCAACATAGAACAACAGGAGTGTTGTGTTAATTTTTGGAATTTTTCGGGGTTCATTTGGACATTTTTATACATTAATTTAGTTTTCAATGCATCTATGTGCATAATTCCAATTCGAACTACATGCACATGCTCTAATGCATATAAATTGGTTGAAAATACATATCTGTGTCTTTGATTGCATGCTTAGGTCCCATGCAAGAAATGGGAATGAATGTCAAACACCCTGCCACCATCGCTCGGCCGCAAACATTGAGATACCAAGTTTTTAAATTATAGTAAATCCAAAACTCGTCAGAAATTCATGAAACTTGGCATGCTATCATGGAGCGCCATCTACATGCCGTGGTAAATTTCTTGTCCCATTTGGGACAGGTTTTGGTATAACACTACTAGGGAAAAGCCTAGCAGCAGCGAGGGTATTAGGCCTATCAGTAGCGCGGGCTGGAGCGCTACTGGTACGACGCTATAGCTAAAGGTTAGCAGTAGAGTGCCTCAACCCACGCTACTGCTAAATCGACATAGTAGTAGCGCTTTCCCAGAGGAGCGCTACTGGTAATTAGTAGTAGCGCTTCTCCCTGCCCGCGCTACTACTATTATTTCGTATTTTGTTTCTTTTTTATTTCATGTTGTATCATACACCTTTACACAAGTTTTCATACAACAGGAATTTAGAGATTTTTTTACATCATAATGATTTATTACATCACGGGGTGAAAGAACCGTGGACTAGTTTCAAGTGGATGTCCATCCACTTGAAACTAATCTGCGATTCTTTCACCCAATGATATAATAAATATCATCATCATCATATCATTAACAACTTATCATCATAATACATCATTATCATATAACACCTCCTCAAGATCATCGTTTTCATCAATGAGACATCACATAGCAAATTGGTCATTAGTCGTAATCACAAGTACTCCTCATCATCAACTCTAACACATTGTACCACATAATAAACATATTGTACCTCATAGCACCTACTACATTCTCTTAGGACCTACTACATTCTCTAAGTTAAAATAGCAAAAAACAAGATAGCCCCTAAATCTCCATTATGGAGAATGGAGATTATCCTGTCTCCAATTCTTGCCTTTCTCTTAATGTTACTTCCAAGAACTTCCTTGCGAATCTCCAAACATTCTTTCCATTCTTTGATTAGCATGTGTTCACCGGTTTTAGAAATCCGATATGCACAGGTGAGCTCCCTAGATTGACCTGGCAGTATGTTCAGAACTGCAAGGCGACCATTCTGATACATCAGATGAGGCACAGAATGCATCGGGAGTTTTTGTTGAAAAACATAGTAATAACTTCGTAGTTAGTAATGATGTTCTAGTTTTAGAAGTATACAAAAGATGCACGGATGTCGTAATAGTAAAAAATCTTACTAGGGTATCTCCATAGAAGTTACCGTGGTTCAACACATGCACTAGTGGCACATATTCACCATAATTTCGAGGAGTTCGATAATAGGTATTGCAATTTTCAAGATAAGTACAAAATGCGATCAGATGACTTTTCTCCTTATAAGTTAATTTGGAGCCATCAATGTAGTGGGTTTTTTTCTACCATCTTCCGCACATTCTTTGAAGAATCAAAATAAGCTGTCAATGGAAATAAGATGTGAACTATTTTGAAATGAACAATATAAATTAGATAATAACTATGTTTGAGAAACTCACATTGCGGTAGAATCGGAAGCGTATCAACAAGGACCCAAATGTCCATATTGTCTTGCTCGATGTCAGGATCACCAAGATCCATGGTGACAATCATACCCTCATAAAAGCCATACATTTTGCAAAGTGCTTCCCAATTTTGGCAACCAAAATGGGTTACGCTCTGAGAATTGTACAGATTTACTTCAAAATCCATATCATGATGGGTCCTTATGTATATTTTCTTTGTTTCAAAATTTTCATGGTCTTCAAAACCCATCCTCTCCAAGACATAGCGTCTTGCATGGCATGGGATAAGCTAGTCGAATTGTAAAAGATGAAAATTAGACATTGAAATAGTTGAAGTCATGCTTAATTATGAGAAAAACACTTGTCGTTGTTGCATACCGTTTGAACATCGAAGGTCTCCTCGAGCTTAATGTTGAAGCGCCAATCTTCGTCCAGCTGAAGGAACCTGTCGCACAGACCTCGATCGTCGTGGCACCAACTGCACTCCCCCAGGAGACTGTCGTCGTCCGAGTATGACATTTCCTACGTTCATAATTCAAAGATTAAACTTGTACAATTAAATATATGTACCAAAAAACCTAAATTAGATCATTATTTTTCGAGAAAATCCAGGCCACTCGATATTTCCTACATATTCTAGCACAAGTCATGGCAGAATGCACAGAAAAATCCGGCATGACCTTTGCTAAAAAAAACATATCAAGCACCTGAAATTTTCCGGAATGGAAATTAATCAACACTCCGGCAAAACATAGACCACTCGGAGGTGTAACCTGAACATGAAAGGCCACTTGGGCAACCACATATCCTATTTGAGCAACACAAGATATACAAGGAGATTTGGCTGGTCTCACCTCGAGGTCGGAGGGGGTCGGCGACTGATACGTCTCCAACGTATCTATAATTTTTAATTGTTCCATGCTATTATATTACCCCTTTTGGATGTTTATGGGCTTTATTTTACACATTTATATCATTTTTGGGACAAACCTACTAACCGGAGGCCCAGCCCGTATTGCTGTTTTTTTTGCCTATTTTAGTATTTCAAACGGAGTCCAAACGGAATGAAACCTTCGGGAGCGTGATTTTTGGAACGAACGTGATCCATAGGACTTGGAGTGCAAGTCAAGAAGCAGCCGAGGCAGCCACAATAGGGTAGGGCACGCCCCCCTATAGGGCACGCCCCCTGTCTCGTGGGCCCCTCGGGCAGCCACCGACATACTTCTTCCTCCTATATAAGCCTACGTAACCAGAAAACATCCAGGGAGGCAACGAAACACAATTTCCACCACCGTAACCTTCTGTATCCGCGAGATCCCATCTTGGAGCCTTCACCGGCGCTCCGCCGGAGGGGGAATCGACCATGGAGGGCTTCTACATCAACACCATAGCCCCTCCGATGAGTTGTGAGTAGTTTACCGCAGACCTTCGGTTCCATGGTTATTAGCTAGATGGCTTCTTCTCTCTTTTTGGATCTCAATACAATGTTCTCCCCCTCTCTTGTGGACATCTATTCGACGTAAACTCTTTTTGCGGTGTGTCTGTCGAGATCCGATGAATTGTGGGTTTATGATCAAGTTTATCTATGAGAAATATTTGAATCTCCTCTGAATTCTATTATGTATGATTGAGTTATCTTTGCAAGTATCTTCAAATTATCAGTTTGGTTTGTCCTACTAGATTGATCTTTCTTGCCATGGGAGAAGTGCTTAGCTTTGGGTTCAATCTTGCGGTGTCCTTACCCAGTGACAGAAAGGGTTGCAAGGCACGTATTCTATTGTTGCCATCGAGGAAAAAAAGATGGGGTTTATATCTTATTGCATGAGTTTATCCCTCTACATCATGTCATCTTGCTTAAGGCGTTACTCTGTTCTTATGAACTTAATACTCTAGATGCAGGCAGGAGTCGGTCGATGTGTGGAGTAATAGTAGTAGATGCAGGCAGGAGTCGGTCTACTTGTCACGGACGTGATGCCTATATACATGATCATGCCTAGATAATCTCATAATTATTCACTTTTCTATCTATTGCTCGACAGTAATTTGTTCACCCACCGTAATACTTATGCTATCTTGAGAGAAGCCACTAGTGAATCCTATGGCCCCCGGGTCTATCTCTTATCATATTTGCTTCCAATCTACATTTATTTGCTTCTTTACTTTTTGCATCTATATTATAAAGTACCAAAAATATATTTATCTTATCATACTATCTCTATTAGATCTCACTTGCGCAAGTGGCCGTGAAGGGATTGACAACCCCTTTATTGCGTAGGTTACGAGTTCTTTGTTAGTTTGTGTAGGTGCGTGGGACTTTTAAGGAGCCTCCTACTGGATTGATACCTTGGTTCTCAAAAACTGAGGAAAATACTTACGCTATTATTGTTGCATCACCCTTTCCTCTTCAAGGAAAACCAACGCAAGCTCAAGACGTAGCAGTGACGGGGACGACTGTAACGCCCCGGATACGATGCGCCAGGTGTCTGCCACTTATTCGTCGTTGTTGCCATGTCATTTGCTTGCGTGTTGCACTTTGCCATGTCATCATCTGCATTTTATCATGTCATCATGTGCATTTCATTTTGCATACATGTTCGTCTCATGCATCCGAGCATTTTCCCCGTTGTCCGTTTTGCAATCCGGCGCCCCTATGTCCCCCGGCGTCCCCTTCTTCTCTCCTGTTGTGAGCGGGTATTAAACTTTCTCAGAATGACCCAAGGTTTGCCAAGCGGCCTTGGTATAGCACCGGTAGACCGCCTGTCAAGTTTCGTGCCATTTGGAGGTCGTTTGGTACTCCAACGGTTAACCGGGTAACCGCAAAGCCCTCTTTGAGTTGCAGCCCAACACCCCTTCGAAAGTGGCCCAAAGCCCAGCAAACTCCCCTACATGCTCTCGGTCGTTCGATTACGATCGCGTGGCCGAAAACCGCACCTCATTTGGACTCTCCTAGCTCCCTCTACCTATAAATATGTGATCCCCTCTCAAATTCGCGGATGATTCCCCCCGAAACCCTAAAAATTCCCCTCTCCGCCGCCGGACGTGTCCGCTCGCGCCGGACACGTCCGCTGGACGCGTCACCCCGACCAATCACAGGGCGCCACGTCGCCGCGCCGCCCATCTCCTCCACTCCCCCGCCACGCCACGTGGCGCCAAGGCCGCCTCGCCGCCGGGCCATGGGCCCGGCCGCCCGCCCGAAGCGGCGGGCCGCGCGCCGCGCCTCGCCTTCTACGGCGCCGCAGATCTCCGCCGCCGGCGATCCGCTGCCGCGCGCCCGCCGCCGCCGCCGCGCCAGCTCCGTCGATCGCGCGCCGCGCCGGCCCGCATCTCGCGCCGCCCGGCCGCAGCCATCTCCGCCGGACTTCGTGACTTGCGCGCGCCGCGTCGGCTCGGCCTCGCCTCCGCCGCCGCGCCGCCGGCGAGAGACGCCGCCGCCGCCGCCGTCGGCCCGCGCCGCCGCGCCGCCCTGCGCCTCCTCCTTCCTCCGCCGCCGCCCGCGCGCCATCTCGCCAGCGCCGCCATGCGCCGTCCTCACCGGAGCAGCAGCTCCTTGGCCCCTTCGCGCGCTTCGAAACTCCGGCGAGCTCGGCTCGCCTCCTGCTGTTCCGCGGGATCCGGCCGGATCCGGCGAGATCCGGCCCGGATCCGCCCTTCTCCAGCCATCCCCGACAACTCCGGCCACCGCGCAGCCCAACTCCGGCGAGCATCTCCATCGTGCATCAAAAACCGTGCAGACCCGAGGTTGCCCCCGTTTTCACTAAGTCCCAGATTTCAGTAATTTTCATGCCATTTTCATCGCATCACATCTCTGCATCCGTAGCTCCGTTTCGTGCGTATAATATGTCAAATTGTTCGTCTCGAAGAGTATATCATTTCATTCCATTGCATCATTTGCATTTGAGCTCATCTTGATGCCCGAAATGCTGTGGGAAGAAGGCTTCAGATCGTTAGTTTCAGAATCTTATCAGTTCGAGCTCTTTTGTCATTTTTGCCATGAATTATGTGTGCACCCTATGAGCTTGAGTCCTACATGTGAGTTGAACATTGCCATGCCATCTTTCCAGGGGTGTTTGCCATGTATTTTTGTGATTTATGTGTTGACTAGAACAAGCATGCAATGTAGGGATGATGATGTTGCTGATTTCAGGAACTTGGTGATTTCACTAAGTCTTGTCCTGCTGTTATTTTTATGCCATATGTTCATGTTGTTTCAGGGAGATCTATGCCCTTTTTGAGCATGATCAGTAAGGGTGTTTTGAACATATGGATGTTCTCTATCTATCCATGGCTTTGTTGGTATTTATGGAGCAGTCTAGCATGTCATTTTCGTGCTCTACTTTTGCTTGAAATGTTTCCTGGCAGATTGTTTGCATGAGATTCAATTTTCACGAGGTCGTTGTAGTTGATCCGTGTATGCTATGACCTTGCTCTTGCCATGCTTAGCTTCATAATCATGCCTTCTTACTGTTGGTTGCCTTGCCATGCCATGTATTGCTCTGTAGTGAGTGCATTGAGCTCACGAACATGCCTACTCGTTAACTGTTTTTGCCATGCCCAGTTTTTCTGCTAAGTCTGAAATCTGTAATAAAACTTGCTATGTTTACATGGGTGCCATCATTTCTTAAGGTCCTTTTTGGCTTATGGTCAGTAAGGGACTATTGATATATGCTTGAGTAGAATCATGTCATGCCTTGTTTTGCTATTATAAGTTCCTGTAGCATGTTGTTTGCTTGCTCTAAACATGCCTTCTGATGTTAATTCTGGCATGTTAGTATTTTCACTAAGTCCGTGAACCTGATATTTTAGCACTTTCACCATGCTTGTTTGAACATGTTATGATGTGATTTAGCCGTAGCTCAGTGTTCCTCTTTTGTTAAGCATCTCCTGTAGTTCGCTGCCATATGCTTTGCTTTTATGTTGGGGTGCTGTAGCATAGTTTCTTGTTGCGTGCTAAGTAGCATCGGGCTGTTAAAGCAGATTTGCATCATTCTTGTTTTGCTTGTCATTTGCAAACCGTGCATCCGATTCGGTGATCTTTATATCGATTTCACCGAAATCACCCCATCTTTCAGCGACATACTTGGTTTGCCAAGTTGATGCCCGGCTCATCATTTTCCTTCCGGAGCGTACATATGCATTGCATATCACATCTCGCATAGCATGTCATGTATTGCATCATATTGCTTGTGCATTGTTCCTTGTTTGATTGTGGTTCCGTTGCTTGTGTTCTTGCTTTGGGTAGAGCCGGAGGCGAGTGCGTGAACGAGGAACCTGTTGAGAACGCCTACGAGGATCAAGCCTTCGACGACTCTGAGAACCTTGCAGGCAAGATGATCATACCCTCGAAATCACTTCTATCTTTGCTTGCTAGTTTGCTCGCTCTTTTGCTATGCCAATGCTGCGATGCCTACCATTTGCTTGTCAGCCTCCCAAATTGCCATGTCAAACCCCTAACCTTTGACACCTTTCCTAAGCAAACCGTTGTTTGGCTATGTTACCGCTTTGCTCAGCCCCTCTTATAGCGTTGCTAGTTGCAGGTGAAGTTGAAGATCTCTCCATGGTGGACAGGATTATGGTTGGGATATCACAATATATCTTATTGAATTAATGCATCTATATACTTGGTAAAGGGTGGAAGGCTCAGCCTTATGCCTGGTGTTTTGTTCCACTCTTGCCGCCCTAGTTTCCGTCATATCGGTGTTATGTTCCCGGATTTTGCGTTCCTTACGGTTGGGCTATAATGGGAACCCCTTGACGATTCGCCTTAAGTAAAGCTCCTCCAGCAATGCCCAACATTGGTTTTACCATTTGCACTAACAACCTACCACCTTCCCTTGGGTTCTGCAGACTCAAGGGTCATCTTTATTTTAACCCCCCGGGCGGTGCTCCTCTAAGTGTTGGTCGAACCGAGCTACTGCTGGGGCCACCTCGGGAAACTTGAGGTTGGTTTTACTCGTAGCTAGTCTCATCTGAGTGTGCCACGAGAAAGAGATATGTGCAGCTCCTATCGGGATTTGTCGGCACATTCGGGCGGTGTTGCTAGTTTAGTTTTACCTGTCGAAATGTCTTGTTGTACCGGGATACCGAGTCGATCGGAGTGTCTCGGGTGGAGGTCTATTCCTCCGTTGACCGTGAGAGCTTGTCATGGGCTAAGTTGGGACACCCTGCAGGATTTGAACTTTGAAAGCCGTGCCCGCGGTTATGTGGCAGATGGGAATTTGTTAACGTCCGGTTGTAGAAGACCTGAAGTTGACCTTAATTAAAATACATCAACTGTGTGTGTAACCGTGATGGTCTCTTTCCGGCGGAGTCCAGGAAGTGAACACGGTGTTGGAGTTATGCTTGACGTAGGTTGCTATTGGATCACTTCTTGATCATACTTTTGTCGACCGTGCTTTGCCTTCTCTTCTCGCTCTCATTTGCGTATGTTAACCACCATATATGCTAGTCGCTTGCTGCAGCTCCACCTCATGCCTTTACCTTTCCCATAAGCTTAAATAGTCTTGATCTCGTGGGTGCGAGATTGCTGACTCCTCGTGGCTCACCAGATACTTCCAAAACCAGTTTGCAGGTGCCTATGTTACCGAACAGGTGATGCAACCAAGCTCAAGGAGGAGCTCGATGAAGATCTTGCCCTTTGTGTTGTTTCGTTCTAGTTGATCAGTAGTGGAGCCCAGTTGGGGTCGATCGGGGACCTTTGTCGCATTTGGAGTTCTTCTTTTATTTTGGTTCCCGTAGTCGGACCTTGAGTGTATCTGGATGATGTAATGCTTTATTCATGTAATTGTGTGAAGTGGCGATTGTAAGCCAACTATGTATCTCTTTCCCTTATGTATTACTTGGGTTGTGTGAAGATTACCTCACTTGCGACATTGCTTTCAATGCGGTTATGCCTCTAAGTCGTGCTTCGACGTGGGAGATATAGCCGCATCGAGGCGTTACAAGTTGGTAATCGAGCCTTCCCGACCTTAGGAGCCCCTTTGCTTGATCGTTTTTAGCGGCGAGTTGTGTCTAGAAAAATGTTTTGAGTC
Source organism: Aegilops speltoides (assembly GCA_021437245.1). NCBI lineage: Eukaryota > Viridiplantae > Streptophyta > Magnoliopsida > Poales > Poaceae > Aegilops > Aegilops speltoides. The sequence continues at coordinate 227,780,410 of CM038142.1, forward strand.
ATTTAGGATTATATATATCGGAGAGTTTAGGAATTCTTTTTACTCCCGGTCCTTCGACCTTACGGTGAGGTATCCGGCGTAGAGTTTTGACTCTTCTCTTCTCAAATTTCACTAAAAAAATTTTTAGGATCACGCGGGTATCTTGGGATCGTTCGATATTCTTATAGCGAGAACATTGTTCTTGGTGCCTCGACATTTAGGGGTTGTGGCGGTGTCCCGGGAGTTGAGCTCCGAGGTGTTGTCGTCATAATTTTATCGTTGCGATTCTGGAATACGAGTTTAGTGCGCCGACATCGAAAATCTCTTTTATGCAGTTGTTGGTGAGATAACCCCGCTAACCCGATCTTGAGGTGAGTACGGAGTATTGCCATGACTTGTATAACGGATGCTTTTGAAGGTTGAGGTAGAGCGATTTCGAAGGTTTCTTGGTTATGTGTTGACGGATGGATACAAATGGATGTAGGGATTGTTAGTTTGGGTGAGATATATTGCTCCCTGTATCCCCAACACCAGATTGCATAACCGAAAGTTTGGGAGTTTCATAGGTGGGAATTCAAGTAGCTCTTAGGATATCTTTCCGACGGATGTATGATATGAAATTGGGGTTCGACGTCTAGTGGTCCGCCTATTCACGGTTGGTTTCTGATGGTCTCGTTGTGTCTTAAAGAGTCCTTGGCTATGCCGACTCGGGGCGCTTCGTATGTCATGTGCACTGCCTTGTACATGATGGTGTTGTACGATTGAGCCCGTGTAGGCCCCACCACGAAAACTTCGGACGAAATCTCAATCATATGTTTGTTCCGGCTTATTCTGCAAGCCAATCCTTTGTTTTGTGTTATTTGTGGTATTCGAGTTGCTTCGAAGTCAAGTGTTGATTCCATACCTTTCTGAAATGGTGTTCTCATACTCCGATGTGAATACCAATCCTTCTCGACAATCGAGATTGTCATGTCAATCCTTTTCAACCGGCGTGTTTCTCTTCAAGTGGATCCCATCATTTTTCCCACCCGCAAGATCAATTCTAAGTTTTCTCAACGGTGTTTGTTTCATCCGTCCCAAGTTGCCTTTGTTTTCCCGCCCTCCCACCCTTTTTCTTCAAGGACACAGATTTCTTTACCAAGTATCCTTTTATTTTTGTGAAGTTTCTCCATTCTTTTCCGTCAATGTTCTTATCCGGTGATTTCCCATGAAGATGCTCAACAGCTTCAAGTTCATCATCCTTCATTGTTGTCTCTTCTCCGGTGGATCCTATCCAAGCTTTCGATATTCATCATATTCTTTTCCTCTTTTCAATGTTTTCTCATGCCGGTGCACCTCATTATCATTCTACTTCTCGCTATTTGTTATTCCGGAGTGCTCAAGATATCTCGAAGATTCGTGTTTCCACTCTGCATTCGTTCAAGCTCTTTCGAGGTTGTTATCTCATTCAAGCCTTTTAATTCAGCCGGTGCAATATCTCTTTAAATCTTCTCAACGGTGTTCTTTTGAGTGGGCCCTAACCCACAGGTCTTTTCCCAGGATTTTACCTGACTCTTCTATTTTCCCAGAGCTATCCTAAATTCTTCTCCAAGTTTGACGTAAGAATGAGTTATCATCAGTCATATGCTTTTCTCCAAGATCTTTCAAATTCTTTTCATAGTTGGCTCAACCTCTTCGCTTTTGATTCTTCCGGTGTGCCTCAATAATTCTTGGTGGTGTTTCTTGTCGTCATTCTCATCATTTGAAGACCGAAGAAGAGTTCCTCTTTAATCTTGCTCTATTCTCTTCAAGATTCATGGTGCTAGCTTGTTGCCATCCGCTCTTAATTGTTTTCGATTGTGAGAATCTTTTCACCCATCCGGAGCATTTTAGGAGTCTTTTCAGTTCCATTCTTTGAAGCCCATCTTCTCAGTATTATTCATTCAAGCTTTCAGCTCTCGTTCTGCAAATCATACCGGTGCATCATTCAAGTATTCTCTTATCAGCTCGTGATCTATTCGTTCATTTGTATCTAAATACCCTCAAGTATCTTCATTCATTTTTAAATTCTTCCCGGTGAATTGTGCCTTTGCTACTTTCATTTTCAATTCTTACGGTGGTTCTTTCAACATTCCTCTTCGGTTGTTATCATATTAATTAATTCGTTCTTTCCGAATCCTACCGGTGGTTCGTTGAAGACCTTCTCAAGTTTACGCCATATCTCTCTTAATCCTTTCTACGAGAATAAGTAGTATGCCAAATCCGTTGATTGTCATCAATTTAATTGGTGAAGGATACGCATAACATAATTCTTGTTTTTGTTTCATCCAAGTGATTAATTCTTTTCTTCCGGAGATTGTTCATGATGAAGTAATTCTCGGTTTCATTTGTTTCATCTTTCTTTTTCCCGGAGTTCCAAGCTCTAATTATCACGGAGTTCCATCCAAATCATTGCAAGGATTCACCTTGTGTTTTCAATTTCTCTTTCTTATCATTCTTTTATTACCGGAGTTCTTCATGGAGGCTCTACATCATGGTTCGTCAATGATTCCTTTCATTCTTGATTTGTTCATCAAGATTTCTCTCGAAGTTAAGATCCGTCAAGCTATACTCAAAAATAAACATGGTGCTCAACACATGTTTTGTTTTGAGGAGTTCAAGCATTCTTCATCTTGCATTCCGAAGGGCAATTCTTTCTACTATATCTCTTGTGGTGGTGTTATGTCATTCTTGACAATTTCCATTCATGTTTCGTGATTCACATGTTGTCAAGAATGAGGTATTTTAAATCCATCAATCCCTTTGTTGGAGTTATTTTGGGTTATATTTCACCCAAAGCCTTCCCTAAGGAATGTTGCTATTTGTGGTGCTTATCAATGATCCGAGTTTTCTCTTATCCTCTCGGCGAAAGAAGTTTTCATCTCTTCTTTGATCTCAAACAAGCAATTGTTTTCGTTAGTGGCAGAAATTCACCTCAAGTGTTGAGATGTTTCCATAAGCCCACTACAAACTTATTCTTTTCGTTGTCGGTCTTCCAACAACTCTATTCTAACCTTCTTGCAAGGATGCCTTCCAAATTCAATTGTGGTAAAAGTTGTCATTTTCTTCTCCGTCCCTTTATTCCAATGATCTATCTTCTTTTCGTTCTTCCGAAGACATTGTGATGTTGCTCTCTTCACTCATCACCTCGTTTTGTAAGGATCATGTTCTTTTCTTGCTTATCCATTTAACCGGATTGTGTGCAATCTCGTTCATCTCTGTTGTACTCTTTCTTTTAAATTGCTCAACATCTCAAGGTTCATGGTTTTAATCGTTTGTCGAGGAAGCAACTTAGTTTTACCTCTCCTCTTCCTCTTCCTTTTCCCTCCGGTGCCATCCTAGATCTCGGGACGAGATCCTCTCGTAGTGGTGGAGTGTTGTAACGCCCGGATCCGCGCGCCAGTGTCGCGATTATTCGTCGTTGTTGCCATGTCATTTGCTTGCGTGTTGCACTTTGCCATGTCATCATCTGCATTTTATCATGTCATCATGTGCATTTCATTTTGCATACATGTTCGTCTCATGCATCCGAGCATTTTCCCCTTTGTCCGTTTTGCAATCCGGCGCCCCTATGTCCCCCGGCGTCCCCTTCTTCTCTCCTGTTGTGAGCGGGTATTAAACTTTCTCAGAATGGCCCGAGGTTTGCCAAGCGGCCTTGGTATAGCACCGGTAGACCGCCTATCAAGTTTCATGCCATTTGGAGGTCGTTTGGTACTCCAACGGTTAACCGGGTAACCGCAAAGCCCTCTTTGACTTGCAGCCCAACACCCCTTCGAAAGTGGCCCAAAGCCCAGCAAACTCCCCTCCATGCTCTCGGTCGTTTGATTACGATCGCGTGGCCGAAAACCGCACCTCATTTGGACTCTCCTAGCTCCCTCTACCTATAAATATGTGATCCCCTCTCAAATTCGTGGATGATTCCCCCCGAAACCCTAAAAATTCCCCTCTCCGCCGCCGGACGTGTCCGCTCGCGCCGGACACGTCCGCTGGACGCGTCACCCGACCAATCACAGGCGCCACGTCGCCGCGCCGCCTCTCCTCCACTCCCCCCCGCGCCACACGTGTCGCGCCGCCCCGCCCGCCGGGGCCCGCGAGGCCGGCCGGCCGAAGCCGCGCCGCCGCCCGAAGCCGCGCCGCGCCTCTGCCCACTTCGCGCGCGCAGCATATCCGCCGCCGCGAACGCCGCGGGCGCCGCCCCGCCGCCCGCGCCAGCTCCCGCCGGCTGCGCGCGCGCCAGCCCGCATCCTCGCGCCGCCCGGCGCAGCCATCTCCGCCGGATTCGCGACTTGCGCGTGCCGCGCGGCCTCCTCGCCTCGGCCGCCGCCGCGCCGCCGGCGCGAGACGCCGCCGCCGCCGCCGTCGGCCACGGCACGGCCGCGCCGCCCTGCGCCTCCTCCTCCTCCGCCGCGCAGCAGCAGCGGCAGCCATCTCCGCTGGCGCCGCCATGCGCCGTCCTCGCCGGAAGAAGCAGCTCCTTAGCCCCTTCGCGCGCGCCGAAGAAACTCCGGCGAGCTCGGCCTCGCCTCCCCGCGCCGTTCCCCGCCGGGATCCGGCCGGATCCGGCGAGATCCAGCCCGGATCCGCCCTTCTCCAACCATCCCCGACAACTCCGGCCACTGCGCAGCCCAACTCCGGCGAGCATCTCCATCGTGCATCAAAAACCGTGCAGACCCGAGGTTGCCCCCGTTTTCACTAAGTCCCAGATTTCAGTAATTTTCATGCCATTTTCATCGCATCACATCTCTGCATCCGTAGCTCCGTTTCGTGCGTATAATATGTCAAATTGTTCGCCTCGAAGAGTACATCATTTCTTTCCATTGCATCATTTGAATTTGAGCTCATCTTGATGCCCGAAATGCTATGGGAAGAAGGCTTCAGATCGTTAGTTTCAGAATCTTATCAGTTCGAGCTCTTTTGTCATTTTTGCCATGAATTATGTGTGCACCCTATGAGCTTGAGTCCTACATGTGAGTTGAACATTGCCATGCCACCTTTCCAGGGGTGTTTGCCATGTATTTTTGTGAGTTATGTGTTGACTAGAACAAGCATGCAAAGTAGGGATGATGATGTTGCTGATTTCAGGAACTTAGTGATTTCACTAAGTCTTGTCCTGCTGTTATTTTTATGCCATATGTTCATGTTGTTTCAGAGAGATCTATGCCCTTTTTGAGCATGATCAGTAAGGTTGTTTTGAACATATGGATGTTCTCTATCTATCCATGCCTTTGTTGGTATTTATGGAGTAGTCTAGCATGTCATTTTCGTGCTCTACTTTTGCTTGAAATGTTTCCTGGCAGATTGTTTGCATGAGATTCAATTTTCACGAGGTCGTTGTAGTTGATCCGTGTATGCTATGACCTTGCTCTTGCAATGTTTAGCTTCATAATCATGCCTTCTTACTGTTGGTTGCCTTGCCATGCCATGTATTGCTCTGTAGTGAGTGAAACGAGCTCACGAACATGCCTACTCGTTAACTGTTTTTGCCATGCCCAGTTTTTCTGCTAAGTCTGAAATCTGTAATAAAACTTGCTATGTTTACATGGGTGCCATCATTTCTTAAGGTCCTTTTTGGCTTATGGTCAGTAAGGGACTATTGATATATGCTTCGAGTAGAATCATGTCATGCCTTGTTTTGCTATTATAAGTTCCTGTAGCATGTTGTTTGCTTGCTCTAAACATGCCTTCTGATGTTAATTCTGGCATGTTAGTATTTTCACTAAGTCTGTGAACCTGATATTTTAGCACTTTCACCATGCTTGTTTGAACATTTTATGATGTGATTTAGCCATAGCTCAGTGTTCCTCTTTTGTTAAGCATCTCCTGTAGTTCGCTGCCATATGCTTTGCTTTTATGTTGGGGTGCTGTAGCATAGTTTCTTGTTGCGTGCTAAGTAGCATCGGGCTGTTAAACGCAGATTTGCATCATTCTTGTTTTGCTTGTCATTTGCAAACCGTGCATCCGATTCCGGTGATCTTTATATCGATTTCACCCGAAATCACCCCATCTTTTCAGCGACATACTTGGTTTGCCAAGTTGATGCCCGGTTCATCATTTTCCTTCCGGAGCGTACATATGCATTGCATATCACATCTCGCATAGCATGTCATGTATTGCATCATATTGCTTGTGCATTGTTCCTTGTTTGATTGTGGTTACGTTGCTTGTGTTCTTGCTTTGGGTAGAGCCAGGAGACGAGTACGTGAATGAGGAACCTGTTGAGAACGCCTACGAGGATCAAGCCTTCGACGACTCTGAGAACCTTGCAGGCAAGATGATCATACCCTCGAAATCACTTCTATCTTTGCTTGCTAGTTTGCTCGCTCTTTTGCTATGCCAATGCTGCGATGCCTACCATTTGCTTGTCAGCCTCCCAAATTGCCATGTCAAACCCCTAACCTTTGACACCTTTCCTAAGCAAACCGTTGTTTGGCTATGTTACCGCTTTGCTCAGCCCCTCTTATAGCGTTGCTAGTTGCAGGTGAAGTTGAAGATCTCTCCATGGTGGACAGGATTATGGTTGGGATATCACAATATATCTTATTTAATTAATGCATCTATATACTTGGTAAAGGGTGGAAGGCTCGGACTTATGCCTGGTGTTTTGTTCCACTCTTGCCGCCCTAGTTTCCGTCATATCGGTGTTATGTTCCCGGATTTTGCGTTCCTTACACGGTTGGGCTATAATGGGAACCCCTTGACAGTTCGCCTTAAGTAAAGCTCCTCCAGCAATGCCCAACATTGGTTTTACCATTTGCACTAACAACCCACCACCTTCCCTTGGGTTCTGCAGACTCAAGGGTCATCTTTATTTTAACCCCCCGGGCGGTGCTCCTCTCGAGTGTTGGTCCGAACCGAGCTACTCTGGGCCACCTCGGGAAACTTGAGGTTGGTTTTACTCGTAGCTAGTCTCATCTGAGTGTGCCCTGAGAAAGAGATATGTGCAGCTCCTATCGGGATTTGTCGGCACATTTGGGCGGTGTTGCTGGTTTAGTTTTACCCTGTCGAAATGTCTTGTTGTACCGGGATACCGAGTCTGATCGGAGTGTCTCGGGTGGAGGTCTATTCCTCCGTTGACCGTGAGAGCTTGTCATGGGCTAAGTTGGGACACCCTGCAGGATTTGAACTTTCAAAGCCGTGCCCGCTGTTATGTGGCAGATGGGAATTTGTTAACGTCCGGTTGTAGAAGACCTGAAGTTGACCTTAATTAAAATACATCAATCGTGTGTGTAACCGTGATGGTCTCTTTCCGTGAGTCCGGAAGTGAACACTGATGTTGGAGTTATGCTTGCGAGGTTGCTATAGGATCACTTCTTGATCATACTTTTGTCGACCGTGCTTTGCCTTCTCTTCTCGCTCTCATTTGCGTATGTTAACCACCATATATGCTAGTCGCTGCTGCAGCTCCACCTCATGCCTTTACCTTTCCCATAAGCTTAAATAGTCTTGATCTCGTGGGTGCGAGATTGCTGAGTCCTCGTGGCTCACGGATACTTCAAAACCAGTTTGCGGTGCCTATGTTGCGAATAGGTGATGCAACCAAGCTCAAGGAGGAGCTCGATGAAGATCTTGCCCTTTGTGTTGTTTCGTTCTAGTTGATCAGTAGTGGAGCCCAGTTGGGGTCGATCGGGGACCTTTGTCGCATTTGGAGTTCTTCTTTTATTTTGGTTCCGTAGTCGGACCTTGAGTGTATCTTGATGATGTAATGCTTTATTCATGTAATTGTGTGAAGTGGCGATTGTAAGCCAACTATGTATCTATTTCCCTTATGTATTACTTGGGTTGTGTGAAGATTACCTCACTTGCGACATTGCTTTCAATGCGGTTATGCCTCTAAGTCGTGCTTCGACACGTGGGAGATATAGCCGCATCGAGGGCGTTACAACGACGGCGGGGATGATGGAGGGGCTCCTTGATTTCTGCAAAAGCAAAACCCCTATAAGTTGTCACTAATACATCCCGAATAATTGCTTAAACTAAAAAAATAACAACAAATATGACATGTTCAACTAGTTTTATTAACTCAACCAGTTCTTACTAAATATAAACTTACTATAAACATAAAAAAACTAGTTCTTTCTAAAAATAAAGTAGTTCAACTAGTTATATTAATTATCTTACTAAAAATACATTAGTTCTACTAATTCAACTAGTTTATTAATTTACTTACTAAACTAGTTCAACTAAAACTAAACTAGTTCAACTAGTTTATTAATTTAGTTACTACTTATTTTAAACACTTACTAAAAATAGTAAAAATAAACTACATTATACAAGAGTAAAAAACATCTACTTTTAACCATACTGCCCTAGTTAACTAGTACCATCACTACTACTAATTAACATCTACTACTACTAAAAATCATTATCTATGAACCCTAAATTAACATCTACTACTACTAAACAACATCTAGTACTAACTAAGCAGAGAGATAGGGGGTGGGGGAGGGGTGGGGGACTTACAAAGAGGGGAGAGACGGTGGCGGGGAGGTGCTCGGTGACAGAGAGGTAGGGGCGGCGAGGGCGGGCTCGGGATCGGGGGCGGCGGTGCTGGGCGGGCTCGGGCGGCGGCGGTGAGTGAGGGAATCCTTGATTAAGGGGTATCCGGACAGCCGGACTGTGTGCAACGTCCGGACTATTGAAGCGTGAAGATACAAGACTCAAGACTTCGGCCCGTGTCGGGATGGGACTTTCCTTGGCGTGGAAGGCAAGCTTGGCGATCCGGATATTATATTTCCTTCCCTGTAACCGACTCCATGTAAACCCTAGCCCTCTCCGGAGTCTATATAAACCGGAGAGGTTGGTCCTTAGAAGGCCGATCACAATTACATTCGTACCATCATAGGCTAGTTCTTAGGGTTTAGCCTCTACGATCTCGTGGTAGATCTACTCTTGTACTACCCATATTATCAATATTAATCAAGCAAGAAGTAGGGTTTTACCTCCATCGAGAGGGGCCGAACCTGGGTAAACACCTATGTCCCTTACTTCTTGTTACCATCAGCCTTGACGCACATATCGGGACCCCCTACCCAAGATCCACCGGTTTTGACACCAACAGTGAGGTCGATGGCGGCGACGGTGAGGTCAAGAGCGGTGGCGGGCGGCGGCGGTGAGGTTGAGGGCGGCCTCGGGCGGCGGCGGTGAGGGAAGGCTCGGGCGGCGACGATAGAGGAGTAGGGGAACAGGGGGAGAATGGAGTACTTAGCAAAATTTTGAGCCCGCGGTTGGTTAAATCAGAAGTAGCAGTAGCGCGTTCCAGAAAGCGCGCTACTGCTACGTTAGCTACAACGCGTTCTGGAATACACGCTACTGCAACTCCTTACTCTTTTTTCCCCTTTTTCATTTATTTTTCTTCACATTTTTTTTCACCTTATTCTATTTCTTTCATTTTCAATTACCTTTCTATTTTCTTTCCATTTAATTTTATATCCTTTAGCAGTAGCGAGTTTAGAATAAAACGTGCTGCTACAAAGGAAGTAGCGGTAGCGCGGTTCAATATGGATCGCTAGTACTATGTGTAGCCTATCGGCTAAGCCGTGGGAATTTTAGTAGTAACATGTTTAGAACAAGGCGCGCTACTGCTAGAACTTTATTTGTAGCGCGGTTTGTCCAGGCGCGCTACTGCTACTTAGCACCAGCGTGCTTTTTTTGACCCACCCTACTGCTAAAGTTCTGTGTATAAGGTTTTCCCTAGTAGTGTAAGTTTCTCACAAACTAGAGCTTCTCACAACAAGCCTGATTGTTTCGATAGGGAACGTGCCACCTTTGGGGACGAAACGATATCCGTTGCATCTTATTTCTTTCAAAAATATCTAGTGTCAACGTAGAACAACAGGAGCGTTGTGTTGAATTTTGGAATTTTTCGGGGTTCGTTTGGACATTTTTATACACTAACTGGGTTTTCTAGGCATTTTATGTGCATAAATAAAATTTGAACCACATGCACATGCTCCAGTGCTTATGAATTGGTTGAAAAATCAAATCCGTGTCCTTTGGTGCATGCTTAGGTCCCGTGCAAGAAATGAGAATGAATTTCAAACACCAGGGCACTGTTGATTGCAGGCAAAACTTTAAGGTACTTTGTTTATAAATTCTATTAAATCCAAAACTCGTCTCAAATTCATAAAACTTGGCATGCTATCATGGAATGACACTCGACATGCTATGGTATTTTTCGTGTCCATTTTGAGAGAAGGCGCACGCGAATAACATCCAACAAGGGCATTTTGAAACAAATAGCTACCACTATATCATCTCAAACATTTTGTATAATTTAAATTGTGTGTGTTCTGTTAACCATTCATGTGACGCCACGCCTCACTCTTCTAATGGCTAGGAGGTGCCATGCGGATAGGTGCTTGACTAAATGGGAGGCGTGCGAGCTGTACTCCAATGCGTAAGCTCACCGGGAAGCGTGCGAGCTGTACGCCGCGCAGGCTCACTGGGAACTGAGCCCTTTGACTTCCATGGCCGCCCGCCTTGCTCGCATCCTCTCCATTAATGGTGCTCAAGACGTAGTTTAATACGGTTTTTAAATATAAAACACTCATCGCAAACATTTTAGTTAGAACACCCATATGCAAACCGACAACTTTCCCAGGAAGCCTAGCTAAAATGTGTCGAGCAAGATTCGTGCAACTCTTGATCAAAAACGTTTTAAATAGAACACTTGTATGTAAACCGACAACTTCCCTAGTAAGCCAAGGGAAAATGTGCCGAGCAGCATTTGTGCAGCTATTCATCGCAAACGTTTTAGGTAGAACACTTGTATGCAAAACGAGAGCTATGGTCTTCCGCAGTAAGCCAAGGGAAAATTCACCGAGCAGGATTTGTGCATCTCTTCAATGTAAACGGTTTAGATTGAGTAAGGTATGCAAAGCGAGACTTCGGCGCTAAGCCAAGAGAAAATTTGGCAAGTAGGATTTGTACCTCCCTTCAACGCAAATGGTTTTTTCGGATGACCCGTGTGCAACCACGTACAGACAACTTGGTAAGATTTGCATCTTTCATATTGGGTATATTGCCATTTGTCAAACTGGAAAGATTGACATTTGTTGATGTAGTAACATTGCCATTTGTTAATCCTTGTAACACTGCGATTTGTCAAAATATGCAGCTAAAAATCACTAGCACTATCTAATTTTTGCAACTTAGATTAAGTAGTCATTCTTAATTTATACAAACAGTTCAACTCGACAGCTGAACCAACCAAACTTTTCCCCAGTTGTTGCCAACCACGTACTGAAATTGCTAGTTCAACTATATATCTCTACTCCTAATGTCTGAGTTGGTAGAATAGTATCCACGGTTTATTTTCGTCCCACCCCTTTCAACCGTTTTATATCGCTGGTTTTTTCATCCCCTACCCCGCCCCACTGGTTTAGTTTCGCGTCACTTTCTCACACAACAAAAAAATCTAAACGAATCAGAACTTTCCATGTTGGCAGAAGTTATTTACTAATGACTTCATGTGAAAGAATCAATCATGATCAATCTCTAAAAAACTAATCTAAATTAATTAGCTTTACCTTAAATCGCTCAATCACTGTCAAAACTTTCTATACTCCTATTGTAGTCTTTTCTCACATCCCGTCACTTCTATCTTTCGCCCGCATTTCATATCACATCATCACAGTGTACTCGGCCGCCTCATTAACGCACGTCCATGCAAGGCTGCTATGATCCCTTCAACGCTGCCCTCCTCGCGAGCCGTCCTCTCCTCGGTTCCTATGGTGATCCTGAAGCACAGCCGCCGCTGCCATCGCGGGATCTTCCTGGGGTGACGACGAAGCTCACGCCACCGCCATCGCGGGATCTTCCTAGGATGACGAAGAAGCCCACACCACCGCCATCGGGGATCTTCATGGGACGAGGACGACACTGCAGCGCCATTGCGAATACTCCTCGCAGCTTCGTCATCATCGGGTCTGGTCGCACTGGTCATCGACATCGCCTGATTCCTCTCGCCCGCTATGGTTTATCCCACCCCGATTTCTCCAAGCCGACGCCACCAAGATCTGCATATTAATCTCTTGTCCCTCTTTGCTCAGCCATAGATGACGCAGTGGCTAATTCGTGGTGCGGGCCAAGTCAGATGTTCGAGAGAGGCCGGTTGCAATGAGGGTGTGGGGCATCAAGAGGAGCAGCCGCACCATACCCGGGTTCAAGGTGGCCCTCGGCATGGAAGCCACCAGGGTCGTGCAAAGATGGATCAGCTGCTGAACATGACACCACGATCCTCACCGAGTACATCTGATATGTATGCACTACTTCCCCTCCCAGAGCAATGTTGTTTTTTCTTGTTCTAATCACCTTGGATCCAGATCGATGTTCAGATCCTGGCGTGTTTTTTACTCCGTGAAAATAGATTGCACAATTGACAGATGCAAAGGAAGATAGGAAAATGATTTTGTGTCTCTCCTAAGCACGGCGCCATGGTCGTCATATTCGTACTAATCAAGGGGCTTCTGGGATTGAAGCAATTCGTCTCCATGTAGCCGAAGCAACGCCGCATGCAAATGTGAGCTCATCGTAAGCCTCCACCGCCTCTCTCTTAGATCATTTGCCCTGTGTGCACATATGTTGCATGTGTGTCCTTGCAAAACGATCCATCCAAGGCATAAGTGTGATACTTTGCTCAGTTTGCTGCACTGTCTAAGTACTTTGCTGTAAACAAATTTGTACATGATTTTGTTTTGTATGTCAGATGAGTAGTTTTACTCATAGTGAATATGTATGGGCTGCTACGAGTTCACTATCTTTGTTACGTAAAACCACTAATAGGACTATGTGCATGCTGGACATCTGGTGTTATAACACGTTTCCTAATGCCAATGCAAGATACTGTCTAGGCTAAAAAGTTGCACTTCCCATGGCCAGTTCTATCTAAAGGTGGATACTCGATTTGTTATCTGAATCTTCTTGATGTGTGTTCTGTCGAACAGTCAGACGGGGTTTAAGAACTTTCACTCAACCTGAGCTGTCTGAGGTCCATATTGGAGAAAATGGGTTAACCTATCTTATAAATAGTTCTTTTGCTTTGCAGACGTGGGCACTGAAGTATTGAAGTAAGATAATTAGGCTGAAGATACCTTGCCATCCTAGCATATTCTTCTATCTTCACCAAATTTATTTGCAACAGCAGGACTGACCTGTTAATGCCTTCCATATCTACAATTGCTTCCTTTAAATGCTTCATCACAAGATGTGTTTTGCTTTTCAGTTTAATTGTCATCACACTCTTGGCCAAGGGATTGAAGATGCCTTTCTCGGATGAACTTTTTACTCACTATAGTACCACAAAATAATGTACTTGCATATTTCAATTTAAGATGATTTGGAACTTTTGCTGCCAAAGTCTAAGTTCACGTATTGGAATTAGTTTTAGGATAATATTTATTACATGAATCTATTATTAGAAGGCTTGTGATGTACTTTTTTTTCAGCAATGTTCACTGGATAATCTTGATTCAACAAAGCACAAGCTTAAGCCATTCAGAGATGATTCAAGGCATGCATTGATGTCCAAGTTTTCATGCATTTGATATAGAGAAGTTTTACCATGATCCCTCTTACCTCAGGGAGAGGTAAGTGCTAAGAGTATATCTGAACCATAGATTTTATTAAAGAGTCTGGCCAAGTAATTAACATGTGTAAATAAAGAAGGTTGCAACCATTCACATCTTACCTCAGGCAGATAAGGAAACACTCCTCCCATATCTCCCGTCAAATCAACAAGAGAGAAAATCACTGAAAAAATACCTTCTCATGAACCTCTCAGCCCTTTAATATCCCCCCGTGAATCCCCACCCATCTGAATCCTTTCTTTGGATCTTGAATATCTTTTGAAATTTTGAAAAGAAATTAGGTTCAATAACATTAACTAAAAATAGTAGAAAACTACCAGGTTTTGAACATACAACTTCACAATATACACATAGTGTGCTAACCAGTATTACCAGTTCTTGTGTTTCCTATTATTTGTAACACTTACCAAATATGAGTGTTGGGCAAACTATTACCTCTCCTGGATGACCTATTAACTCACTTAATTTTGACCCTAGGATCAAAAATAATGTACGGTACATAACAGTTGGGATCATCTTAAAATTTGCCTTTGATATATACTGAAGTATAGCTAAAATAGACAAAATCTATGCTTGTACTAAAGACCAGTAGAAGGTTGCCGGTGATTGCAAGTCTTCTAATAAGATTATGTATTTTTGGCATTTGAAAATACAAATAGGCTTGGCCTCTCACAAGTCTGATTCATCATCCTGAGGTCTGAATAGAAGCACAAATTTGTTTTAGTGAAAAGTTCATGGCCGTGGTTTTCTCTTTAACATTCCATGTCAAATAGAGAATATACCTACATAGTTATGGGTTGCTACTACAAATAATGGTTTAATTAATGGGCAGCGGAATATGATTTATTTTTTTGTGGGCAGTGGAATGGGACTAACCAGGGTGCCTTGCAATTTACAAACCACTCGAGAATTGCATATAACAATAATATGTTTTGCGAAGGCACACATATATCTTCTTTGTTGGTCTCTCCTTGTGGCTGACTCAGAGAACCGAAGGAAAGATAGTATTTGTTTAAGGAACTATATGATGTGTGTCTGGCATGAATATAATTATATCCTAAAGCTATATATTTGTTAAAATATTTATCTCTCTTTTGCAATGCATGGTGGAGCAGTTTTTTTTGTGTCGACGCCGACGAGTACTCGGTTATGTGCCCTGAGAAAGGTACCTCTATCTACCTCGAACATCTCTCCTCATTATGATCTGATCTTGACACTACTCGCTCGGTGTATGATGTTTGTTGCATTTGTTTACATAGTAGAGTGATTGCTGATTTGCTTGTCTGTGGATGCAGTTTGGGAACTCATTCAGTGGGTTGAGGCCTTGAGATTCCTGGTAGAGATGATGGTGCGATGGGAAATATGGGAAGCTGACGTGGGTTCTTGGATTGGCAGCAAATAATGATTACTATGGTATCATGTGCCAAATAAATATGGAGTTTAGTATAGTCCTATCTATACTTCCGAATAAATAGACAACATTTATTTGCTTGATTTTCATTTTGTATGGTGCTTAGAATGTTACTATTCTCTATATTGTTATTCTAGTTAAGCAAAAGTGGCATTGACACCCAGAATAACAATTTATCTTTAAAAGATGATTTTCGGAGTTGTACGGTTTGTCAAGAATTATGGTTTAACATAAGGATAATACTGGGAGAGGATAGGCAATTATGGTTTTGTAAGTTTTACTAATGCATTTTTAAAAATATCCCTAAAGTTATTTACTCTTTTTCTAATTAATCATCTGGTTATTTGAAAGAAACGGGTTAGGTTGTTTGCGAGTGGCAGCACCTCGACGACGGATTGTTAGGCCCAAGTAGTTTCTTGTAGTACTGATGTTGGAAATGTAGCATTGCCTTATTAGTTCATAGATCCCACTTTAGGACCTTCGAACATTAGAGAACATGGAGATGAACATGTTTGTAATAACTTCTGGGTTTAGAGAACATGGAAATGAACATGTCTGTAATATATGCTTTGATGTTTGTTAGATGCCCGTTACTGTAGCTTCACAACATTGAAAATAATCACATGCTTGGTGAAGAGATGAGGTGGTAGGGCTTTACTATCGAAGGGTATTTTCTCGCATACTCCCTCCATCCCAAAATAAGTGTCTTAAGCTTAGTGAAACTTTGCACTAAGGTTAGTACAAAGTCGAGACACTTATTTTGAGACGCAGGGAGTACTATATAAAATATTTAGCTACAACTACTTCGATATGAGCTTGTTTTGATCTATTATGCTGCTTTTGAATGATCAACTGCAGTTCGATTAGGAATTTCTACGTCTCTCGCTAACACCAGAACTTTATCACTATCAAAAAAAAGAACATAGGAAAGCAGCATAGGAAGTACACGGGAGAGTTGTGTTTTCATTGATAGAAGAAGGGCGAGAGCTTGCCAATCATATACGGAAAATAAAGAAAATGGAAAAGGAAATGAAAAACAAACAAGAAGAATGCTATGATCTCATGATAAGATGTCGACCTCCGGCCAGAAACCACAGGAGCAAACCTATAGTAGCTCCTAAGATGCACACAATTTTGATTAAGGGGCATAATTGGATTAAGAGTTCATCTTTCTAATGTATTTGCATTATAGCCCATAGCAACATAAGGGAATTCTACTAGTACTAGTTAATATTAAGTACGTTGTACAGTTCCACCACATCTATAGTCAGATGAACTGAACAAAATAGCCCCTAAATGCTACTACTACTACTATGGAGGGGCTTTGTACTACTTCTGGCAGCCTCTCCTCTGCCAAGCGCGCTCAGTAAGAGGAAGAGGAGGAGGAGCCTATCGACGAGCTAGACAACTGCAATATGGTGCCTGCCACTACTGCACCTTCAGCGACGCTCACCTCGAGCGCCCTATGCCGCTCCAGACGATCCCTCTCGAAGCGGCCAGACTGCTCGTAGATCTCCTGATTCCTCACCACTGCGTAGGCATGTGATGCACCCATGGCTGCAGTAAGGCTCTTTGCATGCTCGACGAGCCGCTCCTCCTCCTCCCGTAGGAACTTGATGTCGCACACAAGGTTGCTAACTCAAGTGCGGGCCTCCACCTCCGCCTCTCTCCTTTGAGCGGCGGTGGCGGAGCGGGTGATGATCCCGGCGGTCGACGGTAGGCTGCCGGCCACCATGGACGATGATGGGGTGGCGGCCACAACCACCACCTCCCGCCTTCGGGACGCGGTGACGGAGCGGGTGATGGCCACGGTGGCCAGGAGTGGGGTGGCGGGCATGATGGCCACCTCCCGCCTTTGGGCCATGGCAGGGAGTAGGCAATGCCCCTGGCTTTTGACGGTGGTGTGGCGGCAATGGCGGCCGGCAACAGCTGCCGATGGGCAGCAGCGGCGGAGCGTGTGGTGGGTGTTCCATGCACACCCAACAGGGATGCCACTCGCACTACACTACGTCAGGGGCTGCGCCGCCGCTGTAGTGTAGCCTCCCAGCTGGAGCTGTCCTTTAATAACGTCCATACTGGCTCAGCACTGACGACGGACCGGTGCCATTGGCGATTGTGGGAGAAGCAGACAAGATAAGCTACAGGGAGGGAGGGGAAAATGCGATCCAGGAATCGCCGGCCATGAGGGTTTATATAGTAGGCTGCTAAGCATTGGGATTTGGGGGATTTCACCAAATTGGGCGAGAAGCTTGCGCGGGAACCTGCGTAGTTGCGCGGGAACAGGCTCACCACCGTTTGGCCAAAAGAATGCCCCCGCGCGCTGCTCAAGCTTGCGCTCGAAGCCGTCTGCAGCAGCAGGGTGACAAGACGTGCGAGAGGAGGACGAAAGGACACGTAGACATACGACTAATAAAAAATGTTTGCGATTTAATTATCTACTATACCCTTGTCCTGGTTTATAACCAGGATATAACTAATAAAATACAAATGCATGTCAACAAAGATTATATCGTTGGATTCGTATTTGAACATAGTTTGCAGTTATATAATTTTTGTAACATGTATTAACATTTTTGTTTGTTAAATTTAAGGTTATATACCAGCAAGCGTTTTGCCACAACAGACACAGCTTATTCCATCACAAACAGCTCGGATGGATCAACTATATGCCACGTATTGCACATGCATCTCTAATCCGATTTGTGCTTGATATCTTCGACATCGCTCTCACAGTTCGTCTCATATGCCATGTATCACTGTGTCGGCCTCTTCTCGCGTCCCTTGGCAAGCTCTTCTTGTCGTTAGGCACTACTGCGTGCTCTGCATGCCATTAGGCGCCACAGCACGCTCTGCTCGCGTCCGTCGGCGTGCTCGGCTTGTGGACAGCTTTTCCTTGCGTGTTCAACTTCTATATGATATATATGGTTGCTCACCGTTGAGGAGACCGCAGAGCGCTCTGCTCGCGTCCCTCCACGCATGCTCTGCCAGCGGTTGGGCCTGTGCACGATCACGTCAGTGGCCCCATATGCACACTGTCGCGCCGTGCGCGTCCTCACGCAATGCAGTTACGTGCGGCACGATGGAGTTACGTGCTGCAAATTAGAACTGCCATCAGGGGGTGCCGATATTCTAGGCCGTCCGGCTTCCCCTTTAATTCAAACGACCATTATAACCTTAGTCTCTTCAACCTTTTGATCGCGCCCGACAACACAACAAGCACGCCCACGATCACACATAAAGAGGGGTTGTCGAGCGGCGCTCCAATGGAGTTCGACGAGCATAAAGTGGAGACGCACACGACGGAGACGGATCCCTCGGTGGTGTACACCATCGACCCGGCCGTGGTGGAGCACTACATCAACACCATTGAGCAGTTGCTTGCTCGAGACAAGTACAAGGTGGTCGGCATCGACCTCCAGTACACCGCCTATTGTCCCAACATAGATCTGAAGGTTGCCATTGCCCAGTTGTACATGCACCATCATGTCCTCATCTACCACTAGTGCATGGCCACAGAGCCTTCCGACCGTTTCGCCAGGTTTTTCAACGACACCGGCTACAAGTTCACTACGGTGGAAACCACTAACGATGTAAAAGCGCTCAGGGTTACGGGCTTGGCTTGGAAGAACCTTCTCAAAATCCGTGAGCACTACAGGGTTTGGGGCAGCATGAAGGACTCCATGGTTGAACTCACCTCAGCCATCATCAACCCATACTACGAAAAGATGAAGCATGATGCCAATAGAACACGTCCCGTATCCTGGCATGTTGCCTGGATGTGGCAACTGGATGAACCTCAACTCAGGTTCGTATCCAAGAGTGTGCACACATGCTACGAGATGCACGGGCGAATCGTTGACAGGAGGAAGTGCCTCCTTACCCAAATCGACGAGGCCGGATCGAATCACAAGCAGAGCAAGCATCACAAGAAGTAGATGATGATCAGATGATCGTTTATCCTAGTTAATCTTGCATTGATGACCCACAAGTATAGCGGATCTATCGTAGTCCTTTCAATACATAAGAGTCTCAAACCCAACGAGGAGCAGAAAGAAATGACAAGCGGTTTTTAGTAAGGTATTCTCTACAAGCACTGAAATTATCGGTAACAGATAGTTTGTTGATGAGATAATTCAACACAGGTAACAAGTAACAAAAGTAACTAAGGTGCAACAAGGTGGCCCAATCCTTTTTGTAGCAAAGGACAAGCCTGAATAACTCTAATATAAAGCAAAGCGCTCCTGAGGACATATGGGAATTATCATCAAGCTAATTTTCAACATGCTCATATGATTCACCTTCTTTACTTTGATAATTTGATATGTGGGTGGACCGGTGCTTGGGTATTGCCCTTCCTTGGACAAGCATCCCACTTATGATTTACCCCTCGTGCAAGCATCCTCAACTACGAATGAAGAATTAAGGTAAACGTAACCATAGCATGAAACATATGGATCCAAATCAGCTCCTTACAAAGCAACACATAAACTAGGGTTTAAGCTTCTGTCACTCTAGCAACCCATCATCTACTTATTACTTCCCAATGCCTTCCCCTAGGCCCAAACAATGGTGAAGTGTCATGTAGTCGACGTTCACATAACACCACTAGAGGAAAGACAATATACATCTCATCAAAATATCGAACGAATACCAAATTCACATGACTACTTATAACAAGACTTCACCCATGTCCTCAGGAACAAACGTAACTACTCACAAATCATATTAATGTTCATAATCAGAGGGGTATTAATATGCATAAAGGATCTGACATATTATCTTCCACCAAATAAACGAACTAGCATCAACTACAAGGAGTAATTAACACTACTATCAACCCACAGGTACCAATCTGAGGTTTTGAGACAAAGATCGGATACAAGAGATGAACTAGGGTTTGAGAGGAGATGGTGCTAGTGAAGATGTTGATGGAGATTGACCCCCTCTCGATGAGAAGATTGATGGTGATGACGATGGCGATGATTTCCGACTCCCGGAGGGATGTTTCCCCGGCAGAACAGCTCCGCCAGAGCCCTAGATTGGTTTCGCCAAGGTTCTGCCTCAAGACGGCGGTGCTTCATCCCGAAAGCTTCCTTATGATTTTTTTCAGGGAAAAAGACACCATATAGCAGAACATGGGCATCGGGGGGTTGCCAGGTGGCCCACGATGCAGGGGGCGCGCCCTCCACCCTCGTGGACTGTGGATGGCCCCCCTCTGGTGCTTTCTTCACCCAATATTTTTAATATATTCTAAAACTGACTTTTGTGGAGTTTCAGGACTTTTGGAATTGAGCAGAATAGGTCTCTAATATTTGCTCCTTTTCCAGCCCAGAGTTCCAGCTGCCAGCATTCTTCCTCTTCATGTAAACCTTGTAAAATAAGAGAGAAAAGGCATAAGTATTGTGACATAATGTGTTGTAACAGCCCCTAATGCAATAAATATTGATATAAAATCATGATGCAAAATGGACGTATCAACTCCCCCAAGCTTAGACCTCGCTTGTCCTCTAGCGGAAGATGATATCAAAAAATATGTCCACATGTTTAGAGATAGAGGTGTCGATTAAATAAAATACGGACATGAGGGCATCATGATCATTCTTAGAACATCAACATATATATTGTCATATGATTTCTTATGCTAAATAACAATCTATTCACAATGTAAAGTATGAATCAAAAACTTCATTGAAAACTAGCAAATTATATTCTCAGTCATTGAGGCAATTGCAATTTATCATAACATCGGAAAGAGTCAATATAAGAGCTTTTCAGCAAGTCCACATACTCAACTATCATTTAATCTTTCACAATTTCTAACACTCCCATGATACTTATGGGTATGAAGTTTCAATCAGACACAGAGAAAGATAGGGGCTTATAGTTTCGCCTCCCAACCTTTTACCTCAAGGGTAATTTCAACAATAATAATTTATGAAAACCTACATCCAAGTGGATATACATATCAGGATCTTTCCAACACACAGTGCTTGCCAAAGGATAAAGTGTAAAAAGGGAAAGGTGAATATCACCATGACTCTTGTATAAGGTAGAAGACAAAAAATAAAGATAGGCCCTTCGCAAAGGGAAGCAGAGGTTGTCATGCGCTTTTATGGTTGGATGCACAAAATCTTAAAGCAAAAGAACATCACGTTATATTGCCACTTGTGATAGGGACTTTATTATGCTGTCCGTCGCTTTTATTTCTTCCATATCACAAGCTCATATAAATCTTATTTTCTTCACACTAATAAGTCATACATATTTGAATAGTAATTTTTATTGCTTGCACCAATGACAACTTACTTGAAGGATGTTACTCAATCCATAGGTAGGTATGGTGGACTCTCATGGCAAAACTGGGTTTAGGGATGTTTGGAAGCACAAGTAGTATCTCGACTTGGTGCAAAGAATTTGGCTAGCATGAGGGGGAAAGGCAAGCTCAACATGTTGGATGATCCATGACAATATAATTTATTTCGGATATAAGAAAACATAACCCATTACGTTGTCTTCCTTGTCCAACATCTACATTTTAGCATGTCATATTTTAATGAGTGCTCACAATCATAAAAGACGTCCAAGATAGTGTATTTATATGTGAAAACCTCTCTTTCTTTGTAACCTCCTATTAATTGCAACGATGACCAAAACTATGTTTGTCAACTCTCAACAACTTTTATTCATCATACTCTATATATGTGAAGTCATTACTCTCCATAAGATCAATATGATCTTTTTATTCTTACTTTTTCTTTTATTCCCTCAAGATCATAGCAAGATAGCAAAGCCCTCAACTCAAAACTAATCTTTATTATATATAGCTCACATACTCGATTACATAGATAAGGATCAACACAAAACTCAAAGATAGATCATACTAAACTTTATGCTACGAGATCAAGATATAACCAAAAGGATCGAACTAAGAAAAACGGTAAATATAGAAGTGTGACGGTTATATGATATTGTGGCACCTCCCCCAAGCTTGGCAGTTGACAAGGGGAGTGCCCATACCCATGTGTTTATGTCTCTTTCTTCGGAGGTGGTGATGATGGAGTTGTTGATGATGTAGGCTTGTCGTCCATCTTCCAAGGCATAGGCTCACCATCATAGAAGGGTGATCGAGTCTCCGGGATCCTCAAATCTGCAGCCAAACTCATCCTCTTGAATCTATATTCATACTCACAGTTTTGGTTTTGCAGGTCATAGATTTGGGCTTGGAGGTGCTCGATTTTCTCGCGAAGCTTGAAGATGGCCTCCCCAATGTTCTTGGCATCTAGCTTGTGGTTGTTGGTGAACTCCGCGATCATCATGTGGTTGGCCTTGAGTCCACGTTCCACCATCGCTTGGCACTTGAAAACTTGTTGCTCCATTGCTTCGAGTCTTGTCTCCATGCTTCCGGTCCTACTTGGTCCCTCAACATCGCGGATGTGCAGCACCCCCTCACGCATCTGAATGGTTTAAGGGTGTTGCAGCACCTCCGCGAGGTAAGGGTTGATGACCTTCTTGAAAAACTTGTCCTTGGGGGCGCTTGAAGACGTCATGGTGATCTAGATCTGTCGAAAAAATATCTCAAGACAAAAGCAGAGGATTTTGTCATGGTACGGTGTTCAAAACCTTCGCGGGATTATATAATGAATTTTTACCAACCAAAAGAAGTATCGTGCAAGAAAACGGAGTCCGGAGGGCACAAGAGGTGCCCACAAGGCAGTGGGGTGCGCCTAGGGGGGTAGGGCACTCCCTCCAACCTCGTGGATGCCTCGTGTCCCTTTCAGACTACTTCTTATTTTCCTAAATTTTTAAATATTCCAAAACGGAGAATAATTTCTATTAGAACTATTTTGGAGTCTGTTTACTTACCTTACCACATAACTATTCCTTTTCAGAGTCTGAAACGTTCTAGAAAGTGTCCCTTATGTACTCCTCCGGGGTTACGGTGTCAATAACATTGGTTTCAACATTTATGGGATTACCTGAGATATAATGTTTGATTCTTTGACTGTTCACCACCTTCGGATTTGTGCCTTCAGCGTTGTTGATTTTTATGGCACCGGAACGATAAACCTCCTCGATGTAAGGATCTTCCCATTTAGAGAGAAGTTTTCCTGCAAAAAATCTTAGACGAGAGTTGTATAGCAAAACATAATCACCTACATTAAACTCATGCTTTTGTATCCTTTTGTCATGCCATCTTTTAACTTTTTTTAAATAGTTTAGCATTCTCATAGGCATGGGTTCTCCATTCATCAAGTGAGCTAATGTCAAATAGCCTCTTCTCACCGGCAAGTTTGAAATCATAATTGAGTTCTTTAATAGCCCAATATGCCTTGTGTTCTTGTTCGAGAGGTAAGTGACATGCTTTTCCATAAACCATTTTATACGGAGACATACCCATAGGATGTTTATATGTAGTTCTATAGGCCCATAATGCATCATCAAGTTCCTTGGACCAAATCTTTCTAGATCTATTAATTCTTTTGCAAAATTAATTTAAGCTCCCTATTACTCGGTTCTACTTGACCGCTAGACTGTGGATGGCATGGAGATGCAATTCTATGATTAACATCTTACTTAGCAAGCATTTTACAAAAGGCACCATGAATAAAATGTGAACCACCATCAGTCATTAAGTATCTAGGGACTCCAAACCTCGGAAAAATAACTTCTTTAAGCATCTTAATAGAGGTGTTATGATCAGCACTACTAGTTGGAATAGCTTCTACCCACTTAGTTACATAACCAACAACAACTAAAATATGTGTATACCCATTAGAGGAAGGAAAAGGTCCCATATAATCAAAGCGCCAAACATCAAATGGTTCAATAACAAGTGAATAGTTCATAGGCATTTCTTGACGTCTACTAATATTACCAATTCTTTGACATTCATCACAAGACAAGACAAACTTACAGGCATCTTTGAAGAGAGTAGGCCAATAAAAACCGGATTCCAATACCTTATGTGCAGTTCTATCTCCAGCGTGGTGCCCTCCATATGCCTCGGTGTGAAACCTGTGTAGGATCTGTTCCTATTCATGCTCAGGTACACAATGTCTAATAACATCAACTAATCCTTCTTTATAAAGGTGTGGGTCATCCAAAAAGTAATGTATTAAATCATAGAAAAACTTTTTCTTTTGCTGGTATGTGAAACTAGGTGGTATAAATTTAGCAACAATGTAATTAGCATAATCAGCATACCATGGAGTAGTACGAGAACCATTTATGACAGCTAATTGTTCATCACGAAAGCTATCATCAATAGGTAGTGGGTCATCAAGAACATTCTCTAACCTAGACAAGTTGTCTGCAACGGGGTTCTCAGCTCCCTTTCTATCAATAATATGCATATCAAATTCCTGTAGCAGGAGAACCCATCTAATAAATCTAGGTTTAGCATCTTTCTTGTCCATAAGGTATTTAATAGCAGCATGATCAGTGTGAACAGTTACTTTGGAATCAACAATATATGGTCTGAACTTATCACAAGCAAATACAACTACTAAAAAATATTTTTTAGTGGTAGCATAATTTATTTCGGCACTTTCTAGAGTTTTACTAGCATATTGGATAACATTTAATTTCTTATCAACTCTATGCCCTAGAACAACACCTACAATATAATCACTAGCATGGCACATAATTTGAAAGGGTAAATTCCAATCAGGTTGCTGAACAATAGGTGCAGAAATCAAGGCTTTCTTAAGTATTTCAAATACTTCTACACAATCATCATCAGAGACAACAGGAACATCATTTTGGAAGAGATTATTCAGAGGCCTAGATATTTTTGAGAAGTCTTTAATGAACCTCCTATAAAACCGGCATGACCAAGGAAACTTCTTATACCTTTGATGTCCTTAGGACACGACATCTTTTCAATGGCATCAACTTTAGCTTTATCAACTTCAATACCTCTTTCTGAAATTTTATGCCCCAAGACAATACCTTCATTAACCATAAAGTGGCACTTCTCCCAATTCAAGACAAGATTAGTTTCTTCACATCTCTGCAGGAATCGATCAAGGTTGCTTAAGCAATCATCAAAAGAAGCTCCATACACTGGGAATAATCCATGGAAACCTCAACAATCTTTTCACAAAAGTCAGAGAATATAGCAGTCATACATCTTTGAAAGGTAGCAGGTGTATAACATAAACCAAAAGGCATACACCTATAAGCAAAGGTACCGAAAGGGCAAGTAAAAGTGGTCTTCCCTTGATCCTCTTTTGACATAGGTATTTGAGAGAAACCAAAATAACCATCTAGAAAGCAAAAATGTGTATGTTTGGATAGTCTTTCTAGCATTTGATCGAAAAAAGGTAGAGTGTAATGATCTTTCCTAATAGATTTATTTAATTTGCGGAAATCAATTACCATTCTATATCCTGTAACAATTCTTTATGGGATCAATTCATCCTCATCATTATAAACAACAGTAATACCTCCCTTCTTAGGGACACAATGGCCAGGACTTACCCACTAACCATCAGCAAAAGGATAAATTGTACCTGCCTCCAGAAGCTTTAGTATTTCATTTCTTACCACTTCTTTCATCTTACGATTTAACTGTCATTGGTGATCAACAAATAGTTTAGCATCTTTCTCCAGTCTTATTTTGTGCTGGCATAGAGTGGGACTAATGCCCTTAAGATCATCAAGAGTATATCCAATAGCAGCACAACGCTTCTTCACAGTTTTCAATAATTTCTCTTCTTCATGTTTTGAAAGGTTAGCACTAATAATAAAACGATATATCTTCTTTTCATCAAGATATGCATATTTAAGAGTATCAGGTAATTGGGATCCCCCTTGGGTGGAAGAGGATCCCCTAGGATTTCAACAGGCAAGTTCTGTTTCAAAATAGGTCCCTGTTTAAAGAATACTTCATCTATTTCCCTTCTTTCATTCATAAACATATCATTTTCATGGTCTAGCAAGTATTGTTCTAAAGGATAATTAGGAGGCACGGGAATAGAAGCAAGACCAATAATTTCATCTTTACTAGGCAATTCTTTATCATGGGGTTGTCTACGAAATTTAGAGAAATTAAAATCATGAGACATATCCCCTAAACCAACAGTAACAATATCTTTTTCGCAGTCTATCCTAGCATTAACAATATTCAAGAAGGGTCCACCAAATATAATGGGACAAAAGTCATCTTGTGGGGAACCAAGAACAAGAAAATCAGTAGGATAATTTCCCACACAAGACTTCAACATCTCTAACAAACCCAATGGTGAAATAGTATCTCTAATGGCAAGTTTAATAGTAAAATCAATACCTTCTATTTCAGCAGGTGCGATATCATGCATAAGTTCTTCGTATAAGGAATGAGGTATTGCACTCGCACTAGCACCCATATCATATAAACTATGATAACAATGATCTCCTTTTTTAATAGGAACAATAGGCATGCCGACAACAGGTCTATGTTTATTTTTAGTATCGGGTCTAGCAATTCTAGCAGCTTCATCACAGAAGTAAATAACATGCCCATCAATATTATCGACCAAGAGATCTTTAACCATAGCAATACTAGGTTAAACTTTAATTTTCTCAGGGGGTATAGGTGTTCTAGCATTACTCTTACGAACCACAGTTGAAGCTTTAGCATGATCTTTTATTCTAACAGGGAAAGGTGGTTTCTCAATATAAGTAGTAGGAATAATAGGATCAACATTATAAGTAATAGTTTTCTCTTAAACTTTAATGGGTTCTACTACTTTTACTTCAATGGGAGGATGATATTTAAACTAGTTCTCCTTAGGGAGATCAACATGAGTAGCAAATGATTCACAGAAAGAAGCTATTATCTCAGAGTCAAGTCCATATTTAGTGCTAAATTCACGAAAAAAATCGATATCCGTAAAATATTTAACACAATCAAACTTAGGTATTATACCTGACTCCTTAACTTCGCCGAGTTCCCAATCTTCAGAGTTGCGTTTAATTCTTCCCAATAAATCCCATCTGAATTCAATAGTCTTCATCATAAAAGAACCAGTACAAGAAGTATCGAGCATGGAGCGATTATTGAGAGAAAGCCGAGCATTAAATATTTGAATAATAATTTCTCTTGAGAGGTCATGATTGGGGCATGTATATAACATTGACTTAAGCCTCCCCCAAGCTTGAGCGATACTTTCTCCTTCGTGAGGCCAAAAATTAAGTCAATATTATATTCATGCCCCAATCATGAGCTTGCGGGAGGCTTTCTCCTTTTTATGGCAATGATTGGGTAACAGATAGTTTTGTGATAAGATAATTCGTAATGGGTAACTAGTAACAAAAGTAACTAAGGTGCAGCAAGGTGGCCCAATCCTTTTTATAGCAAAGGACAAGCCTGGACAAGCTCTTATATAAATCAAAGCGCTCTCGAGGTCACATGGGAATTATCGTCAAGCTAGTTTTCATCATGCTCATGTGATTCACGTTCGTTACTTTGATAATTTGATATGTGGGTGGACCGGTGCTTGGGGACTGCCCTTCCTTGGACAAGCATCCCACTTATGATTAACCCCTCTCGCAAGCATCCGCAACTATGAAAGAAGAAGTAAGGTAAACCTAACCATAGCATGAAACATATGGATCCAAATCAGCCCCTTACAAAGCAACGCATAAACTAGGGTTTAAGCTTCTGTCACTCTAGCAACCCATCATATACTTATTACTTCCAATGCCTTCCCCTGGGCCCAAACAATGGTGAAGTGTCATGTAGTCGATGTTCACATAACACCACTAGAGGAAAGACAAAATACATCTCATC
The DNA here is from genome assembly GCA_021437245.1 of Aegilops speltoides. NCBI lineage: Eukaryota > Viridiplantae > Streptophyta > Magnoliopsida > Poales > Poaceae > Aegilops > Aegilops speltoides. Next base: position 227,808,179 of record CM038142.1, read on the forward strand.
AAAATATCGAACGAATACCAAATTCACATGACTACTTATAACAAGGCTTCTCCCGTGTCCTCAGGAACAAATATAACTACTCACAAATCATATTCATGTTCATAATCAGAGGGGTATTAATATGCATAAAGGATCTGTATATATGATCTTCAACCGAATAAACCAACTAGCATCAACTACAAGGAGTAATCAACACTACTAGCAACCCACAAGTACCAATATGAGGTTTTGAGACAAAGATCGGATACAAGAGATGAACTAGGGTTTGAGAGGAGATGGTGCTGGTGAAGATGTTGATGGAGATTGACCCCCTCTCGATGAGAGGATCGATGGTGATGACAATGGCGATGATTTCCCCCTCCCGGAGGGATGTTTCCCCGGCAGAACAGCTCCGCCGGAGCCCTAGATTGGTTCTGCCAAAGTTCCGCGTCGAGACTGCGGCGCTTCATCCAAAAATTTTCCTTATGATTTTTTACAGGGCAAAAGACACCATATAGCAGAAGATGGGCATAGGGGGGTTGCCCGGTGGCCCACGAGGCAGGGGGCACGCCCAGGGCGGTAGGGCGCGCCCTCCACCCTCGTGAACTGTGGGTGGCCCCCCTCTGGTGCTTTCTTCGCCCAATATTTTTAATATATTCCAAAACTGACTTTGGTGGAGTTTCAGGAATTCTGGAGTTAGTGCAGAATAGGTGTCTAATATTTGCTCCTTTTCCAGCGTAGAATTCCAGCTGCCGGCATTCTCCCTCTTCGTGTAAACCTTGTAAAATAAGAGAGAAAAGGCATAAGTATTGTGACATAATGTGTAGTAACATCCCCTAATGCAATAAATATTGATATAAAAGCATGATGCAAAATGGACGTATCATGCATGTAATATATAGTTTACTTTGGTGAGTGGAAATGTCATGTGTGTAGTAGCCACCTATGTAATTATGTATGTAATAGTTTACTTTGGTGTGTGCAAATGCCATGGTTGTAGTAGCCACCTATGTAATTGGATGTTTAATTTGGTTATGCAACCATGTCCTTATAAGTGTGTGTATATATATGTTGTTGTTCTGTATGCAATCCCATCGCGCAAAACACACGTCTTATTAGCAGCAATTGTCTGTGTTATTATCAGTTTTCGCGCACATTTCTGATTACAGACCTGTTTGCCACGTATCACACACATCTTGTTATATTGAACCGTTTCTGTTCTCTTGGCTCAACGCAAACAGTTCATCTGAGTGAACCGTATGTCGTATATCGCACACACCTTGATCTAGCTGACCGTTTATTTTGTGTTGCCTCATCAAAAACGGTTCATCCGAGTGAATCGTATGCTCTATATCGCACACCCCTTCATCTGGCTTCCCGTTTCTTTTGTTCCGCCTCATCGCAAACAGTTAATTGAACTGAATTGTATGACCTGCATTGCACACGCAACTAAAATCTAAACCTTCTTTGATGCATCCGTCATCGCAAATGTTTTGTACCTTTTAACGGTTTTTTACACCACTGTTTGCGATTATTGCATCGCACACAATTTCGTCGAAGGGTCTCTGATCGTAGTGTCGTGTTAGCAGCATCATGCAGTAGTGAGAGCAGTAGCGGCAAGCATCACAAGAAGTAGATGATGATCAGATGATCGGTCATGTAGTTAATTATGCATGTAATATATAGTTTACTTTGGTGTGTTGAAATTCCATGTGTGTAGTAGCCACCTATGTAATTATGCATGTAATAGTTTACTTTGGTGTGTGAAAATGTCATGTGTGTAGTAGCCACCTATGTAATTGGATGTTTAATTTGGTTATGCAACCATGTCCTTATAAGTGTGTGTATATATGTGGTTTTTCTATATGCAATCCCATCTCACAACACACACGTCTTATTAGCAGCAATCGTCTGTGTTATGATCGGTCTCCACACACATTTCTGATTACAGATCTGTTTGCCGCGTATCACACACATCTTGTTAAATTGAACCATTTCTGTTCTCTTGGCTCAACACAAACAGTCCATCCCAATGAACTATTTGCCCTCTATCGCACACACCTTGATCTGGCTGACCGTTTCTTTTGTGTTGCCTAATCACAAACAGTTCATCCGAGTGAACTATATGCCGTATATCGCACACCCTTTCATCTGGCTGCCTGTTTCTATTTTTCCGCCTCATCACAAATAGTTTATCTGAGTGAACTGTATGCCGTTTATCTCACACACTTCATCTAGCTGCCCGTTAATGTTGTTCTGCCTCATCACAAACAACTCATTCTATTGAACCGTATGCCCCGCATCCACACGCAACTAAAATCCAAACCGTGTTTGATGTATCTGCCATCGCAATCTTTTGCATCTTTTTGACGTTTTTTTACATCACTGTTTGCGATTATTGCATCACAGTTTCGTCGGAGGGTCTCTGATTGTAGTGTCACGCGCGTTAGCAGCATCCTGCAATAGTGGTATGTTGTCTTTCCTCTAGTGGTGTTATGTGAACATCGACTACATGAAACTTCACCATTATTTGGGCCTAGGGGAAGGCATTGGGAAGTAATAAGTAGATTATGGGTTGCTAGAGTGACATAAGCTTAATCCCTAGATTATGGGTTGCTTCGTAGGGGGATGATTTGGATCCACATGTTTTATGCTATGGTTAGATTTATCTTAATTCTTCTTTCATAGTTGCAGATGCTTGTGAGAGCGGTTAATCATAAATGGGAGGCTTGTCCAAGTAAGGAGAGCACCCAATCACCCGTCCACTCACATATCAAATTATCAAAGTAATGAACGCGAATCATATGAGCATGATGAAAACTAACTTGACAGTAATTCCCATGTGTCCTCGGGAGCGCTTTGCTTTATATAAGAGTTTCTCCAGGCTTGTCATTTGCTATAAAAAAGAATGGGCCACCTTGCTGCACCTTTGTTACCCTTGTTACTTTTTACCCGTTATGATTTATCTTATCACAAAACTATCTGTTACAGATAATTTCGGTGCTTGCAGAAAATACCTTGCTAAAAACCGCTTATCATTTCCTTCTGCTCCTAGTTGGGTTCGACACTCTTATCGAAAGGACCACGGTAGATCCCCTATACTTTTGGGTCATCAAGACACTTTTATGGCGCCGTTGCCAGGGAGTGAAGCGCCTTTGGTGAGTGGAATTTGGTAAGGAAAAATTTATATTGTGTGCTGAAATTTACTGTCACTTGTCACTATGGAAAATAATCCTTTGAGTGTTTTGGTTGTGGTATCTTCACTCTGACCGGAAGAACAAAGAGTTTATCCTCAACCTACTGAACCCATTAAAAATATTTATTATTAAATTCCTTCAGGTATTATAGAGAAACTGCTAGCTAATCCGTATACAGGAGATGGAACACTACATCCTGATAGGCATCTAATCTTTGTGGATGAAGTTTGTGGATTATTTAAGCTTGCAGGTTTGCCCGGAGATGAAGTCAAGAGAAATGTCTTCCCTTTATCTTTGAAGGGAAAGTCATTGACATGGTATAGGCTATGTGATGATATTGGATCTTGGAACTACAACCTATTGAAATTGGAATGTCATCAGAAGTTTTATCCTATGCATCTAGTTCATCGTGGTCGGAATTATATATATAATTTCTGGCCTCGTGAAGGAGAAAGTATCGCTCAAGCTTGGGGGAGGCTTAAGTCAATGTTATATTCATGCCCCAATCATGAGCTCTCGAGAGAAATTATTATTCAGAACATTTATGCTCAGCTTTCTCGTAATTATCAATCCATGCTCGATACTTCTTGTGCTGGTTCTTTTATGAAGAAGACGATTGAATTTAAATGGGATCTTTTGGAAAGAATTAGACTCAACTCTGAAGATTGGGATCTCGACGAAGGTAAGGTGTCCGGTATAAAGCTTGAATTTCATTGTGTTAAATCTTTTATGGATACCGATGCTTTTCATGAATTTAGCACTAAGTTTGGACTTGACTCTGAGATAGTAGCTTCTTTTTGTGAATCATTTGCTCCTCATGTTAATCTCCCCAAGGAAAAGTAGTTTAAATATCATCCTCCCATTGAAGGGAAAATAGTAAAACCCATTAAGGCTAAAGAAGAATCTGTTACTTATAATGTTGATCCTGTTATTCCTACTGCTTATATTGAGAAACCACCATTTCCTGTTAGGATAACGGAACATGATAAAGCTTCAGCCGTAGTCCGTAAGAGTTATACTAGAACACCTACACCCCCAGGACAAATTAAAATTGAACCTAGTATTGCTATGGTTAAAGATCTCTTGGTCGATAATATTGATGGGCATGATATTTATTTCTATGATGAAGCTGCTAGAATTGCTAAACCTGATAATAAAGATAAACATAGACCTGTTGTTGGCATGCCTGTTGTCTCTGTTAAAATAGGAGATCATTGTTCTCATGGCTTATGTGATTCGGCTGCTAGTGTGAGTGCAATCCCCTTTACCTTATATCAAGAAATTATGGATGATAATGCACCTGTTGAAATAGAAGATATTGATGTTACTATTAAGCTTACAAATAGAGATACTATTTCACCAATTGGGATTGTTAGAGATGTTTAAGTCTTGTATGGAAAATAAAATATCCTACTGATTTTCTAGTTCTTGGCTCCCCACAAGATGACTTTTGCCCCATTATATTTGGTACAACTTTCTTGAACAGTGTTAATGCTAAAATAGATTGTGAGAAGGAAACTGTTCGTGTAAGTTTCAGGGATGTGTCTCATGAGTTTAATTTCTCCAAATTCCGTAGACAACCTCGTGATGAAGAATTGCCTACTGATCCTTTGGAACAATATTTTCTAGACCATGAAAATGATATGTTAGTGAATGAAAGAAAAGAAATAGATGAAATTTTCTTTAAACAAATGCCTGTCTTGAAACACAATTTGCCTGTTGAGACTCTTGGAGAACCTCTACTACCCAAGAGTGATCCTATATTTGAACTTAAGTAATTACCTGATACTTTGAAATATGCTTATCTTGATGAAAAGAAGATATATCCTCTTTCATTAGTGCTAATCTTTCAGAGCATGAAGAGAAGAAATTATTGAAAACTCTGAAGAAGCACCGTACCACTATTGGATATACTTTGGATGATCTTAAGGGCATTAGTCCCACTCTATGTCAGCACAAAATTAATATGGAACCTGATGCTAAACTGGTTGTTGATCATCAGCAACGGTTGAACCCTAAAATGAAGGAAGTGGTAAGAAATGAAATACTAAAGCTTCTGGAAGCAGGTATAATTTATCCTATTGCTGATAGTAGATGGGTAAGTCCTGTTCATTGTGTCCCTAAGAAGGGAGGTATTATTATTTTTCTTAATGATAAAAATGAATTGATCCCACAAAGAATTGTCATAGGTTGTAGGGTGGTAATTGATTTTAAAAAGTTAAATAAAGCAACTAGGAAAGATCATTATCCTTTACTTTTTATTGATCAAATGCTAGAAAGATTATCCAATCATACGCACTTATTCTTTGTGGATGGATATTCTGGTTTTTCTGAAATACCTGTATCACAAGAGGATCATGAAAAAACTACTTTTACATGCCCTTTTGGTACTTCTGCTTATAGACGTATGCCTTTTGGTTTATGCAATTTACCTGCTACCTTTCATAGATGTATGACTGCTATATGCCTTGACTTTTGTGAAAAGGTTTTTGAGGTTTTCATGGATGATTTTTCCATTTAGGGAACTTTTTTGATGATTTCTTAAGCAACCTAGATCGAGTTTTGCAGAGATGTGAAGAAACTAATCTTATCTTGAATTGGTAGAAGTGCCACTTTATGGTTAATGAAGGTATTGTCTTGGGGCATAAAATCTTCGAAAGAGGTATTGAAGTTGATAAAGTTAAAGATGATGATATTGAAAAAAATGTCATGTCCTAAAGATATCAAAGGTATAACAAGTTTCCTTGGTCATGCTGGTTTCTATTGGAGATTTTTTAAAGACTTCTCTAAAATTTCTAGGCCTCTTACTAATTTGTTGCAAAAGTATGTTCCATTTGTCTTTGATGATGATTGTGTAGAAGCATTTGAAATCCTTAAGAAATCCTTAATTTTTCCACCTATTGTTCAACCACCTGATTGGAACCTACCCTTTGAAATTATGTGTGATGGTAGTGATTATGCTGTTGGTGCTGTTCTAGGACAAAGAGTTGATAAGAAATTAAATGTTATCCATTATTCTAGTAAAACTCTAGACAATGCTCAAAGGAATTATGCTACCACTTAAAAAGAATTTTTAGCAGTTTTGTTTGCTTGTGATAAGTTCAGATCTTATATTGTTGATTCCAAAGTTTCTGTTCACACTAATCATTCTGCTATTAAATGCTTATGGAAAAGAAAGATGCTAAACCTAGATTCTTGCTACAAGAATTTGATTTGCATATTATTGATAGAAGGGGAGCTGAGAATCCTATAGCAGATAACCTGTCTAGGTTAGAAAATGTTCTTGATGACCCACTAACTATTGATGATAGTTTTCCTGATGAACAATTAGCTATCATAAATGCTTCTCGTAGTACTCCTTGGTATGCTGATTATGCTAATTATATTCTTGCTAAATTCAACCACCTAGTTTCACATACCAACAAAAGAAAAAAATCTATGATTTAAGACATTATTTCTGGGATGACCCACATCTTTATAAAGAGTGAGTAGATGGTGTTATTAGACATTGTATACCTGAGCATGAACAGGAACAGATCCAACGCAAGTGTCACTCCAAGGCTTACGAAGGACACCATGCTGGAGATAGAACTGCACACAAGGTATTACAATCTAGTTTTCATTGGCCTACTCTTTTCAAGGATGCTCGTAAGTTTGTCCTGTCTTGTGATGAATTCCAAACAATTGTTAATATAAGTAGACGTCAGGAAATGCCTATCAATTATTCACTTGTTATTGAACGATTTTGATGTTTGGGGATTTGATTATATGGGACCTTTTCCTTCATATAATGGGTGTACTCATATTTTAGTTGCGGTTGGTTACGTTACTAAGTGGGTAGAAGATATTCCAACTAGTAGTGCTGATCACAACACTTCTATTAAAATGCTTAAAGAAGTTATTTTTCCGAGGTTTGGAGTCCCTACATATTTGATTACCGATGGTGGTTCACACTTTATTCATGGTGCTTTCCGTAAATTGCTTGCTAAGTATGATGTTAACCATATAATTGCATTTCCCTATCATCTTTAGGCTAGTGGTAAAGTATAATTCAGTAATAGAGGAATAAAATTGGTCTTGCAAAAGACTATTAATAGATCCAGGAAGAATTGGTCTAAGAAACTTTATGATGCGCTATGGGCTTATAGAACTGCTTATAAAAACCCTATGGGTATGTCGCCGTATAAAATGGTTTATGGAAAAGCATGTCACTTACCTCTCAAACTAGAACATAAAGCTTATTGGGCAATTAAAGAGCTCAACTATGATTTGAAACTTGCCGGTGAGAAGAAGTTATTTGATATTAGCTCACTTGATGAATGGAGAACCCAAGCTTATGAGAATGCCAAGTTATTCAAAGAAACGTTAAAAGATGGCATGCTAAAAGAATACAAAAGCGGGAATTCAATGTAGGTGACCATGTCTTGCTATACAATTCTCGTTTAAGTTTATTTGCAGGAAAACTTCTTTCCAAGTGGGTAGGTCCTTACATTATCGAGGAGGTTTATCGTTCCGTTGCCATAAAGATCAACAACACCGAGGGCAATAACCCGAAGGTGGTAAACGGGTAGAGAATCAAAGATTATATCTCAAGTACTCCCATAAATGTTGAAACCAATATTAATAATACCATAACACCGGAGGAGTACATAAGGGAAACCTACCGGAACGCGCCAGAACCCTGAAAAAGAGTAGGTATGTGGTACGGCAAGTAAACCGACTCCAAAACTTTCCAATGGCAATTTTACTCCGCTTTGGAATATTTAAAAATTTAGGAAATTAAGAAGTAGTCCGAAAAGTGCACTGCTACTTTTTGAGCTCGCATTGGTTTTTCCCTTGAAGAGGAAAGTAGAGAAAATTATTTCTCTCAGTTAGAGAACCAAGGTACCAATCCAGTAGGAGGTACAAGCAAGTCCCCAATGTATGCACCTGCACTAACAAGCAAACACTTGCACCCAACGTGATAAAGGGGTTGTCAATCCCTTCACAGTCAATTGCAAAGGTGAGATCTGATAAAGATAGATAAAACTAAAAAGGTAACTAAGTATTTTTGGGTTTTTTGGTTCATAGCTTGAAAATAAAAGATTGCAAAATAGTAGATTGGAAAGAAAATATGATGGGAAATAGACCCAGGGCCATAGATTTCAGTAGAGTCTTCTCCCATGAAGGCAAATAATACGGTGGATGAACAAATTACTGTCGAGAAATTGATAAAAAAAGTGCAAAGGTATGATGATATCCAAGGAAATGATTATGCATATAGGCATCACGTCCGTGTCTTGTAGACCGAAACAATTCTCCATCAACTACTATTACTCCACACATCGATCGCTATCCAGCATGCATCTAGAGTATTAAGTTCATAAAGATAACGCCTTAAGTAAGATGACATGATGTGGAGGGATAAACTCAAGCAATATGATGAAAACCCCATCTTTTTATCCTTGATGGCAACAATACAATATGTGCCTTGTTACCCCTACTTTGTCACTGGGAGAGGACACCGCAAGATTGAACCCAAAACTAAGCACCTCTCCCATTGCAAGAAATACCAATCTGGTTGGCCAAACCAAACCGATAATTCGAAGAGAAATACAAAGATATGAAATCATGCATATAAGAATTCAGAGATGATTCAAATAATATTCATAAATAGTCTGATCATAAATCCACAATTCATCAGATCTCGAGAAACACACCGCAAAAAAAGATTACATCAGATAGATCTCCAAGAACATCGAGGAGAACATGGTATTAAGAATAAAAGAGAGAGAAGAAGCCATCTAGCTACTCACGCTTCATCAGAAGGGCAATATGATTGATGTAGAAGCCCTCCGTGATAGAATCCTCCTCCGACAGAGTATCAAAAAAGGCCTCCAAAAGGGATCTCACGAGGTCAGAGACTTGCGGCGGTGGAAAAATATTTTCGTGGCTTCCTCTGAGGGTTTCGGAATATATGTGAATTTATAGGTCAAGGAGGGAGGTCAAGAGGTCTCTAAGGGGGCCACAAGCCCTAGGGGCGCACCCCTGGCTTGCCGTCTCCTCCAAGGTCTTCTGACTTGGACTCTAGGTCTCGTAGGTGTCTTTTGGTCCAAGAAAAATCATCGTGAAAGTTTTATTCCGTTTGGACTCTGTTTGATATTCCTTTTCTGCGAAACTCTAAATCAAGGAAAAAACAGACACTGGCACTGGGCTCTAGGTTAGTAGGTTAGTCCCAAAAATAGTATAAAATAGCATATTAATGCATATAAAAATCCAAAACAGATAATATAATAGCATGGAACAATAAAAAATTATAGATACGTTGGGTACGTATCAAGCATCCCCAAGCAATCTCTTTTTGATGCGGAATGATAAAAACATAATTTTTGATGTGGAATGCTAACTAACATATTTATCAATGCAATCTCTTTTAATTGGCATGAATATTCAGATCCTTATGATTCAAAACAGAAGTTTATTGACACGAAAACAATAATACTTAAAGCATACTAGAAAGCAAATCATTAAGCTTCAAAAATAACATGGCTAAAGAAAGTTATCCCTACAAAATCATATAGTCTTATTATGCTCCCTCTTCTCAGCACAAAGTATAAATCATGCCCACCCCGGTGTCAGCCAAGCAATCATTTCATACTTTTAACGTGCTTCAGCCTTTTCAACACTTCATGCAATACATGAGCGTGAGCCATGGACATAGCACTATGGGTGGAGTAGGAGGTGGTAGTAGAAAAAATAAGGGAGAAAGTCTCACATCAATAGGCAAATCAATGGACTATGGAGATTTCCATCAATTGATATCAATGTAACGGATGCACTAGAGATATAAGTGTATGAAAGCTCAAAAGAAAACTAGTAGGTGTGCATCAACTTTCTTGCTCATGAAGACCTAGCGAATTTGAGGAAGCCTGTCATTGGAATATACAAGCCAAGTTCTATAACAGAAAATTCCCACTAGTAATATATGAAAGTGACAAAATAGGAGACTCTCTATCATGAAGAACATGGTGCTACTTTGAAGCACAAGTGTGGAAAAGGACAGTAACATTGTCCCTTCTCTCTTTTTCTCTCTTTTTTCTTTTTCTCTCTGTTTTTTGGTGGTCTTCTTTGGCCTCCTTTTTTATCTGGGCTTCTTTGGCCTCTTTTATTTTGAAAACCTCACATGGGAAAATGTTCTAATAACGATGATCATCACACTTTTATTTACTTACAACTCAAAATTACAACTCGATACTAGAATAAAGGTATGACTCTATATGTATGCCTCTGGCGGTGTACTGGGATGTGCAATGATCAAGAGTGACATGTATAAAAATATGAACGGTGGCCAAGCCACAAATACTATGCCAACTACATGATCATGCAAAGTAATATGACAATGATGGTATGTGTCATAATAAACAGAACGGTGGAGTTACATGGCAATATATCTCGGAATGGCTATGAAAATACCATAATAGGTAGGTATGGTGGCTGTTTTGAAGAAGGGTAATAAGTGGGTTTAATAAACCGGCAAAAGTTGCGTGGTACTAGAGTGGCTAGCAAAGGTGGAAGGGCGAGAGTGCGTATAATCCATGGACTCAACATTAGTCATAAAGAACTCACATACTTACTGCAAAAAATCTATTAGCCCTCGAAGCAAGGTACTACTACACGTGCTCCTAGGGGAGAGGTTGGTAGGAGTTAACCATCGCGCGCTCCCGACTTTCACGCAAAGGAAAACAATCAAGAATAAATTGTGCTCCAAATTCATCACATAACTAGAAGACCATACGTGCATGCTACGGGGATCACAAACCTTAATGCTATTATTTCTTTGACTCCACAATTTACTACTAGCATGGCACTAATATCACCATCTTCATATCTCAAAACAAATGCAAGGAATCAAACTTCTCATGTATCCAATGCTCTATATGAAAGTTTTTATTATATCTCCTTTAGATGCCTATCATATTAGGACTAAAATCATAACCCAAGCAAATTACCATGTTGTTTAGATAGACTCTCAAACCAATATAAGTGAAGCAAGAGAGTTCAGTAATTTCTATAAAACAAAGCCACCGCCGTGCTCTAAAAAGATATAAGTGAAGCACTAGAGCAAAATTTCCTAGCTCAAATGATATAAGTGAAGCACATAGAGTATTCTAATAAATCACGATTCATGTGTGTACCTCTCAAAAGGTGTGTACATCAAGGATGATTGTGGCAAACTAAAAAGAAAAGACTCATATCATACAAGCGCTCCAAGCAAAACACATATCATGTGGTGAATAAAAATATAGCCTCAAGTAAATTTACCGATAGATGAAGACAAAAGAGGGGATGCCATCTGGGGCATCCACAAGCATAGGCTCTTGGCTGCACTTGAATATTACCTTGGGGTGCCTTGTGCACCCCCAAAAGCTGAGGCTCCTGCCACTCCTTATTCCATAGTCCATCAAATCTTGACCCAAAACTTGCAAACTTCACAACACAAAACTCAACAGAAAAATCATGAGATCCATTTGTATAAGAAAATAAATCACCACTTTTGGTACTATTGTGAACACATTCTTTATTTATATTGGTGTAATATCTAATTTATTCCAACTTCTCCATGGTTCATACCCCCCGATACTACCCACAAATTCATCAAAATATTTAGACAACACAAGAAAAACAGAACAGTCTGAAGTAATAAGGAAACTTCGTATACTTCTGTAACTCGAAAGATTAGGAAATCCTGGGAAATTTGTATATCAATCTTGTGTAAAAAAATTCGGATCAAAAGCACTCATCTATGAATTATGAAAATTATTTTACTTGGCACAAAAGTTTTTGTTTTTCAGCAAGATCAAATAAACTATCACCGTAAGCCTTCCCAAAGGACTTACTTGGCACAAACACTAATTAAAACATTAAAACACATCTAACCAGAGGCAATATGAAAAAATTATTGAAAAACAGAAACAAAAAAGCAAGAATAAAAATAAAATTGGGTTGCCTCCCAACAAGCGCTATTGTTTAACGCCCCTAGTTAGACATATTGCAATAGATCTAGGTATTGGCATAATATTAAGGGAGATCATCCATGCTCATCTCATACTCCCTTCTTTCAGAGACAAGTTTCCTGTGCGGCAAGCAAAAATAATGAAAAGGGCTAAATTTAATAGGATAGGGATCCCTAAGATCGAGTGCGGGTTGAATAGGTTCCTCCTTTGGACCCTTATAGTTTATAATCAACTCATCATTATAGGCTTTCCTATGGTGAAACATCATAGGCTTATCTCCTAGCACAAACCCTAGCCCATTGTTTTGTATAGAAAAATTATCATTAAGTTCAGAGATCTTATCAACAAAAACCTTTGTAGGGACTCTTTTTCTCAAGTTTTCATTATAGGCAGCTTAATTAGGAGATTGTAATCCCATTATTTCCTCTTGATTAAAAAGGATCTCCTATAGGGGAGGACAACCATCATTTATATTGTAATGAGCAAAAATTTCGCTAGCCTGTTTCATGATAAATCTGAACTCGTGAGCTAAAAATATAGTGGCGGCGCGCTTAACATGAGAATGTTGAATATTAGAGAATTGTAAGACAATCCTTTGTATCCAAGTGTGCATATAAACAAATTGTCTTTCAAGTTCAATTATTAGCAAAGTTATAGCGTCCGCAAGACTATTAGTTTTATTAAGAATAGATCCTCCTAACATAGGTAGCGTGCCAGCACAAGTAAAGAAATCTTGAATAACACCTTTTCCAATAATATTACCACTACCTATGAGGAATTTTTTTGTATGCATGATAGTAGGTTCCTCATGAGGATCGTTATTAGCAAAGTCATCAAAATTTTCCTCAATATTACTACTATCTTTTTCGATGAAACCCCCCTCAGATTCAGACATGGTGACAAGAAACCGACCTAGGAAACTAGTAAATGAAAGGCAAACGAAAAGACGAATGGAAGAGGCGCGAATAAAAAGGAAAATATTTTTGTATTTTTCTAAAAATTGTTTCAGAAGTGGGGAGAGGAAAACGAGAGGCAAATGGCAAATAATGTAATGCAAGAGATGAGAGTTTATGGCGGGTACTTGGTAGGCTTGATGAAGACCTCCCTGGCAACGGCGCCAGAAATTCTTCCTGCTACTTCTTGAGCTTGCTTTGGTTTTTCCCTTGAAGAGGATAGGGTGATGCAGCAAATTAGAGATAAGTATTTCCCTCATTTAGAGTACCAAGGTATCGATCCAGTAGGAGGTACAAGCAAGTCCCCAATCTATGCACTTGCACAAACAATCAAACACTTGCCCCCAATGTGATAAAGGGTTTGTCAATCCCTTCACGGTCAATTGCAAAGGTTAGATCTGATAAAGATAGATAAAACTAAAAGGTAACTAAGTATTTCCGGGGTTTTTTGTTTATAGATCTGAAAATAAAAGATTGCAAAATAGTATATTGGAAAGAAAATATGATGGAAAATTGTCGGGGGGAAATGCTGCCCGCCGCGGACACCTATGGGACCGGAGCCCCTTTGTCTATGCGGTACGAGGGTGGAGGGAGCACAGAGAGCAGATCGAGGCGAGCACGCTGGCGGTCTTTACCCAGTTCGGACGCGATGGACGCCAGAAACCCTACTCCTGCCTTGGTTGCATTGAGCTCGGGAGCTTGAAGAGCTCTGAGAGCAGCTACACCGAGCGAGAGAGTCGCAAGGGTTCGAACCCCTCCACGTTGTGCATGGGCCTCCTTTTATAGTGCAAGGGGTCACCGGCAGTGTCAACGTAAGAGAAAGGGGTAAAATGTAAAAGAGGTGGTAGTTGGAGCACAAGGCGGGAACAGTGAAGCTACGGTCGTGAACAGTGGTCTCTACCTACTTTGTGATGGGGGACAAGGGCATTTAATGCCGTCGCCGTCGACCCCAAAAGCTCCCGCCCGTGCGTCTCCGTCGCCACGGTGATGGATTCACCACCGTGAAGTGCCACCGTGTCCCCAGCTGCACAGACCATCCGCCACGCCACCGAAAGGCCCTGTAGGCACGCGTGGGCGATGAGCCTGAGCGCGGCACAACAGACTCTCCGGCAAGCAGCTTGTCGGGTCTTGACCTCTGCGGCCCGGGAGCTTGCGGGCTCAGAACTTGTCGCTCCCCGGGCCCTCGCAGGGACGCATATAGCGCCGAGGCGTATCTTCTATGATGTAATCTTCTAGTCTTCCCGGCGAGCTCCTCTCGCCGGGGCCTTGCGTGAGTGATATAACCTCGAGCCTGGAACGGCCTTCCCGGCAAGCTCCGATTGCCGGGGTCTCGATCTTCTGTCTTGTACACTTTGTTCTTGAATGGTTTGACATTTAGTAGGAAGGTCTCCGGCAAGCACGTGGTAAACCCTGCCGCGGGAAGCTGAATCGCCGTGCACAAGTTGGGGTACCGAGGTACCCCTACCTTAGTACACCGACAGAGCCCCGGGCTGGGCCACACACAGTGCCGAGCGCTGTTGGGCCAGGCCCAAAAAAGCAGACGGCACACGCGCCCACGCGCGTCGAATCCACTTCCGCATCGCGCGTCCCCCACAACGCACGCGTCGATTGCGGCGTCGTGGGAGGCGACGGGCGGCGCGCGGCGGTCATTAGGGCATCCACTCCGTGATCGTGGTGCAGGCGGTCACCTCACCCGTCGCTCGCCCGCCGCCGCCACGCGGCCCTCATGCACGGGGGTCGTGGGCGGCGAAGGTGGGAGACCGAGCCGTCACGGGCGAAGACGGCGAGTCGGCCCCGCTCCTCTGCCCGCCTCGTCTCCCGATTGGCCGGGCAGGGCGGTTGAGCCCCCACCTCGCCCTTTAAAAAGGGCGGAAGGGGAGCACAATGGTCTCACACTTCATCTTCTCCCTTCGTCTTCAGCTTCTGTTCTTCTTTCTGCCATGGAGGGAGGAAACCCTAGTTCTTCAACGGTGGCAGCGAGAGTTGCCTCCAGGCAGCGCACTTCTCCCTATCCCGCACCCGTGGCGGCGGAGCCGGCCACGAGGGGGAGAGGGAGGGGGCGAGGCCGCGGACGGGGCCGAGGGCGTGGCCGAGGCGGTCGAGGGAGAGGCGGTCGTGGCGACGTGCCTCCCCCGTCCCCTCCGGCGGCTCCTGTCCTCGAGGCGGTCCATACTGGAGACGATCCCTGGGAGTTCTTCATCAAGCTGCGCCGAGCGCCTCGTCGCCGCCTCCGGCTGCCAGCTCCGTTCGCGAGCGCGATGGAACCGGATCCGCCCGAGGTGATGGAGTTGCGCATGAGGGGCTGCGGGATCAGCGGCACTCGAGTGAGTGTCGTGTCCCCAGCCCCCGGCGTGATGTACCGACCGAGGGTGGAAGACGTCGCCGGATCCACAGCTTGACGGCGGGGTTTACCCTCCATTTCAAGTTAATGGAGGGCGACCTTCGCCGTCAAGGTCTTCGGGATTCCGGACCCGGCGAGATGTGTGGACAGCTCCTCCGATAGCGAAGGTCCCTCCTCGAGCGAGAGTGACGAGGAGGGGAGCGACAGCGGCGACGAGGAGGATGGCGGGTCCGACTAGGCGTCGGATCCTGCCTCGCGCGCCACCGGCGACCCCATCTTCCGGGTCGCCGGCCTTCTGAACTCCCCGGGGCCGTCTTCTTGGGCGGCTGGCGTAGGGAGGCTGCTGAAGAGGAAGAGGGGTGGCGGCAAGGCCGTTACGTCGGAGTACGAGGGCGAGGAGCCCTCGACAGCGTGCTGACGTTCCATCACCTCGTCTTCAAGCTCTGCCTCCGACGCCTGCCTCCGCCAAGCTCTGGCGGCCCGGAAGTTCTCTTGGTGTCTTCTGGCGCCCGTAGCTCTCCTAGGCGCCCCTTTTGCCCTCCCCGGCAAGCTTCTCTTGCCGGGGCCTCCTTGACCTACCTCCTGAACTCCTGAACAGAGAAACAGGAGGGGGATTACGGGCATCTTACCTTTCAATTTGTAAGCCCTCGGGCCTTAGTTGCATTTAAAACTTGTAATCCTCTCTATCATGTTTTTCATCCTCTATGGACTTGTACTAAACTAGGATGTTTTTTAATGAAAAAGGGGGAATGCTTGCCGGGTCATATCCTTTGCTCTGTTGTATCCCTTGTATGATTTCCCCCTACGCTTCGAGGAACCTTGTCGGAGGAAGCACACTTGCTGAGTCTTGGAACATCAGCAGCCATTGGCGGTGCTGCTCCCGCAAGAACCTTGCGGGGCTAGTTCTGGCAAGACTTGTATCGTGAGCGGACTCGAAACGAATCAAGGGTGCAACTTAGCCACGACGCCGTTCCTTCCACGCATGGGTCATTCATACAAGGTACAACAGTTCCTGGGAAGAGACACGGTTTTGCATTCCCTAGTCCATAAGAGGATGCATGATGAGGGATGAAAAACTTATCTGATATCACAGCCCCCGGCGACTTTGGCTTGCCGGGGATGAATCTCGTCGTTCGCAGCCCCCAGCAACACTGGCTCGCCGGGACCCAGGTGCTGGCGCTCCTTGCATCGTTCTTGCATTGGCATCGCAGCCCGGCGACCACGGCTTGCAGCGGAGGGATCTTGGTACTGCAGCCCCAAAGAACGCCGGTTTGTCGGGCCCAGTGCCGTGCGCCTTTTGCTCTTTCCTTGCCGCTGTTATTCCAGTCATGAGAACAACTTAGACAGCGCTGTAATAAGTTACTTTTTTGTAACGTAACTTCATGCTGGGCAATGCAATGCCATGTTTCATCCCTTGTATGTTCATACTCACGCTTTTAGGGAACTTGCGGCGTAAGCACACTTGCTGAGCGGAACATCAAGCAAGCCGCTGGCGGTGCTGTTACCGGCAAGAAACCTTGTCGGGCCAGTTGCAGCGCACTTGTATTGTTGAGCGGACTCGAAACAAAGCAAGGGCGCAACTTAACCATGACTCGGCTCCTCCGCGCACAAGTTTCCCATACAAAGGACGTCCCATGGCAAGGCTTGTCACGTTACATCCTCTACTTTACACCCTTTGTGCGCTTTTACCCTACGCTTCTAGGGAAACTTGCCGGTAAGAGGCCCTTGTCGCGAGCGCTGAGTGCTGAACTCGAAGCAGCCTGCTGGCCAAGGTCTTCCCGGCAAGCAACCTTGCCGCGGCTAGTCGCAATGCACTTAGCTTGCTGAGCGGGCTCGAAAACGAAGCAAGGGCGCAACACTTGTCGCAAATCACCTAAGTCGTTGAGCGTGCTCGAAAGCAAGATAAGGGTGCGGATACCCGCGGGTAGGTTCCTCCGCGCACAGGTATTACGTACAAAGGACGAACGCACGAGGAACGTAACATAAAACAGCATGAAACTAAGAAGTGCTCTGCACAAAAGCTCGGACGACTTAGCTTTTCCATCTTCTGCGATCCGGCAAGGCCGCACCTCTCCCTTGACTTCCTCCCTTGTACGTTTTCGCCCTCACGCTTCCAGGGGACCTGCCGGCGCAAACACACTTGCTGAGTCGCGGAACATCAGCAGTTCGGCTGGCGGTGTTGCCTCCGCAGAAGGACTTGTCGGGCTAGTTGCGGCGCGCCTTCATCGTTGAGCGGACTCGAAACGGATTAGGGGCTAACTTAGCCACGATTCGTCCCCTTTGCGCATGAGTTTTCCATACAAGGTACGGACTTTCAAGGGACACGGCTCAAAAGTTTGAAACCGATCGCTTTTTTGCTTTACTTGCGGTGGAGCTCGATGGCATCGTCCTCGACAATGACGCAGCACTCCGGGGAGGTGCGCTTGCCGGAGTAGGCACCAGAGCTGTTCTTGCCGGGCTTAGTCTTTGGCAGATCTGCCTTTGTCTCCTCGCACTTGCCGGCGGAGTTCGATGGTGCGTCCTCGACGGCAGCGCAGCACTCCGGAGAGGTGCGCTTGCCGGAGCGAGCACCAGAGCTGTCCTTGCCGGACTTGGCGTGGAGCTCGATGGCGCGTCCTCGACGGCAACGCAGCGCCCGGGAGGTGCGGTGCGCGGAGTGGGCACCGAGCTATCCTTGCTCCAGTGGCGGGTACCACCTCCGTGGTATGGCGCTGCTGGGTTGTCGTGCTGAGATGGACGTGGATCCACGGAGACCGAGGCGCGGTCGTCCGTCCTGTCCTTGGATCTGGTGGCGCCGCGAGTGTCTCGCCGGCGGCCACCCTCCGACAGCGTCTCCTCGCCCACCGCTGGCTCCGGTGGCGGCGGATGAGACGCAGACGGCTCGCAACCTCGAAGCCTTCTTCTTCGGGCCATGGCGCGATTGTTGACGAAGTTGCTGATGAAACTGGAGAGGTTGATGAAGAGCGCGCCCGCGCGAACGCCGGATCAGGTCCGCACAACCTCGACGCCCCCTACCTGGCGCGCCAGAGATGTCGGGAAATGCTGCCCGCCGCGGACACCTATGGGACCGGAGCCCTTTGTCTATGCTGTACGAGGGCGGAGGGAGCACAGAGAGCAGATCGAGGCGAGCACGCGGGCGGTCTTTTTACCCAGGTTCGGACGCGATGGGCGCGCAGAAACCCTACTCTGCCTTGGTTGTATTGAGCTCGGGAGCTTGAAGAGCTACAGAGCAGCTACACCGAGCGAGAGAGTCGCAAGGGTTCGAACCCCTCCACGTTGTGCATGGGCCTCCTTTTATAGTGCAAGGAGTCACCGGCGGTGTCAACGTAAGAGAAAGGGGTAAAATGTAAAAGAGGTGGTAGTTGGACAAGTCTTGAAAGTGAAGCTACGGTCGTGAACAGTGGTCTCTACCTACTTTGACGATGGGGACAAGGGCATTTAATGCCCGTCGCCGTCGACCCCAAAAGCTCCCGCCTGCGTCTCCGTCGCCACGGTGATGGATTCACCACCGTGAAGTGCCACCGTGTCCCCGGGCTGCCTGACCATCCGCCACGCCCGAAAGGCCCAGGCGCACGCGTGGGCTGATGAGCTGAGCGGCACACAACAGAACTCCCGGCAAGCAGCTTGCCGGGTCTTGATTTTGCCGGGCCCGGAGCTTGCGGGCTCAGAATTTGTCGCTCCCGGGCCCTCGCCGACGCATATAGCGCCGAGGCGTATCTTCTATGATGTAATCTTCTAGTCTTCCCGGCGAGCTCCTCTCGCCGGGGCCTTGCGTGAGTGATATAACCTCGAGCCTGGAACGGCCTTCCCGGCAAGCTCCGCTTGCCGGGGTCTCGATCTTCTGTCTTGTACACTTTGTTCTTGAATGGTTTGACATGGAGTAGGAAGGTCTCCGGCAAGCACGTGGTAAACCCTGCCGCGGGAAGCTGCAACTGCCCGTGCACAAGTTGGGGTACTGAGGTACCCCTACCTTAGTACACCGACAAAAATAGACCCAGGGGCCATAGGTTTCACTAGAGGCTTCTCTCATGAAGGCAAATAATATGGCGGGTGAAAAAATTACTGTTGAGCAATTGATAGAAAAGCGCAAAGTTATGACGATATCCAAGGCAGTGATTATGCATATAGGCATCACATCCATGTCAAGTAGACCGAAACAATTCTGCATCTACTAATATTACTCAACACATCGACCGCTATCCAGCATGCATCTAGAGTATTAAGTTCATAAAGAACGGAGTAACGCCTTAAGTAAGATGACATGATGTAGAGGGATAAACTCGAGCAATATGATGAAAACCCCATATTTTTATCATTGATGGCAACAATACAATACATGCCTTGCTACGTGTCGTGGAATTGTCACGTCAGATGTCCTCGTGAAAGGGCTTAGTTGTGGAGCCATTGCAACTAGGAAGCTTGAAGGGGTTAATCGGGACAAAGGACACGAGAGGTTTATACTAGTTCGTCCCCTTACGGTGAAGGTAAGGCCTATGTCTAGTTGGGTTGGTATTGATGTTTCGATGACCAGGGAGTGAGATACGCTATGCCCGGCTCTCGATGAGTTGTTTCTTGCCCTAAGCCGCCAGTAGGCCGTCCCCTTATATACTCGGGTTGACGCCCTGTGGCTTATAGAGTCCCGGCCGGCTTATCAACAATGTCCGGCTCGGTGACTAGTTAAATCTACCTTACGATACAAGTCAAGCCATTATGGCGGTTTACTACAACGGGACTTAAGTTGCCTGTGGGCCTTAAGCCCTTTATTGAACCGCCATCTTCATGCTTGGTCTTGGGCTTCTGTCTGGTGAATCCTCTTGGCGTAACCCGGCCCCTCCTAGGCGGCTTACACAAATAGTTATATCCCCGACATTAGGCCCCAGATTGATTTGAACCTGTTCATGTCAATCTTAAAATACATTAAAAAATAAATCTTCAGTCTTCTGACCCTGCAAAAGGTTTTCTTTAACCCGCCATGACGTCATCTCTTGGATCCGTGTTAACCCGCTGTGACGTCATCCCTTTCTTAAATTCTTTTTTATTCCATCGTATCTTCCAACGGATCTCTGTCCTTATTGACTGTTCCGAAAACCGAGGCATCGGGGCCGCTGGATAATAACTCTTATCTCCTCGTTTCCCGCGCCGTCTCAGTTATCCTCTCCTTATAAATAGGGTAACCTAGGTCTTTTATTCCTCCCTCTTTCAGTCGTCTTCTTCCTCTTGCCTCCTCTCGAGCTCCGCTGCCGCCGTCGTCGAGCTTCTTGTCTTCACCATCCTAGGCCGCTGCATCAACCTGAATCGGATCAGAAAACAATGGCGAACTTCCGCAGCCCATCCAGATCCGTAAGTTCCCTTCACTTCCTTGCTTAGATCCGCAGTAAAGCTTCCTCGAGTTCGTCGGAGTTCATCACCGTTGGAGCCAAACCCTTGTTAGTTTTCCTCTTAGACGCCTCTTCTGATCTGAGAATGATATAAAATGGCCGCGGTAGTTGTTTTCGCACTTATTTTGGATAGAAAACCGATCCCTTTCTCTGCATAAGAGCCTCATTCGAGCCTATGAACACGTTTGCGTCAGCTTTTAGGTCTAGAAAATTTTCTTATCAGAACAGATCTTTGATCTCCAACAACAGTAGCAGATTATGAAACCTGTTTGTATCACCCGGAAAACTGCTTCTGTCGAATACGCTTAAACTCAACTATCTGTGTAGCCGGTTTAAATAGATAACACTGATCTGTTAAGCTTACTTGCTTCTCATGACCTTAAGAAGTTTGAACTGCTTTTGATACATGTGGCGGCTTAAATACTGTTGCACAATTATCCTTATATAATTAGGCCCCTTATTAAGCCGCCACCTTGAATAATTAAGATATTTCTCCCGGGTTAAAATTGAACCGGATCTTCTTATTTTGTCATAGGCCAACTGTTGTCATGGCACCTAAGGCAGCCAAGGCCCCTGTGACCTGCAATTGGGTCCCATCCATAGTTACTAAGAGTAAACTGGCTGAATTCGTGAAGTCTGGCCACCTACCAAAAAAGGAGGTCATGTCTTATCGTGCCCCTGACCCGTCTGAAGAGAGGCCTCAACCCAAAGAAGGGGAGGTGATAGTTTTCTTGGATCACATGAACCGGGGACTTGCCCCTCCCGGCTCAAAATTCTTCAGGGAAGTTTTGAATTTCTTTGCTCTTAGACCTCAAGACATTGGACCCAATTCCGTGTCAAACATTTGCAATTTCCAAGTCTTCTGCGAGGTGTACCTTGGAGAGGAGCCAAGTCTTCTTTTGTTCAGAGAACTTTTTTACTTGAACTGGCAAAATGAACGTGCCAACGGGCCTAGTCTTGAGCTTGGCGGCATCTCGATCTAGCGGCGGAGAGACTGCCTTTTTCCTTATGCTGAGCTGCCGAGTCACCCAAAAGATTGGAACCAGACGTGGTTCTACTGTCAGGACACTTCTCCGGCTGATGAGAAGCCTCTGCCCGGCTTTCGCGCCCTGCGCCTTGAGTCCAACCATCAGCTGGCGGATAAACTGACCGCTGTTGAACGTCTGCCTCTTAATCCCACCATCAAGAAGATTAAATATCTTTTGGGAAATGGTTTAAATGGCATCGATCTGGTCCGAGTGTGGGTCACTTGGCGAGTACTTCCATTAAGCCGCCATTCCGGCTTACTGTGTACTTACACAGGCGAAAAGGACGATCCAATGCGTCATAGTCCTGTGACTACCAGATGATGTGGTAGATGCTACAACCCAATCACTGCTGAAGGAGGGCACTGTAACTAGCAATGCCTTCGGCTTACTTCTCTTCTGCAAGAAGAACCCGGCCCCCTGCAGTGAGTTATCAATCTTAATAAATACTCTTTAACATGTTATACCTTATTTGTACTTATAATTCCTTATCTTCTTCCACAGGTCGATGATAATTTCTGGAAGGTCAAGTATGACCACGAGGCTGCCAAACAAGCCAGGTCAGCCAAGAAAACCGAAAGGAAAGCCACCAAGAAGGGAACCTCAAAGAAGAAGAAACCCAGCGCCTCCGACTTGTTCAAATTGGATGATACTTCTTCGGATGATGAAGAGGTAATCCTTTAATTTTCTTAACTCCCTTGTCATTATTTTACTGACATTCTATCCTTTCAGGAGGATACAGGGAACGGTCAAGCAGTTGAAGAAGAGGTAACTATAATATCCTCCGACTCAAAGCCTTTGCCAAAACAAAAAATCCAAAGGGTGACCCGGAAAGTAAGATTTTCACATCCTCTAGCTTATCAAGATCCTCAATATCTTTTGAAGCAACAACAGCTTGGGAACCGGAGGCAGACTCGGGCCAATCAAGACGCAGAACTCTCCTCCGGCTTACCCGATGTAACTAGGAAGCGTCGGACCGAGGTTATCTCCGATTTACGTTCTGTTTTACCTTTGGCAGGTTTGATTTGCCAACCTCTGAATTCATCTGACTCCAATTATCAGGATACCTCTCATTCTTCCGACGAGTCTATGCAATCAAACATGCCGGCTTTCAAAACGGCTCCCGGGTAATGTAGCCTTTCTTACTTTAAGTTTTACCGTACTTATGCTTTAATACTCATCCTTCTACCTGTATTGACAGCCTGCAAGTGAAGCCCAACAAGAGGGCAAGGAAAAATAAGCCGTCCCAAGACCCGGTTGTCACTGAACCGGCGCTTGACTTGTCCGCTCCTGACAGCTCCACCCATCAACCGCCGCCTGACTGCCTTCTAATATTCCGGTGCGAACCTCTGACCCGCCTGCATAAGATGTTATCCGCAACTCTGATAACCCGGAAGTTCCTAGCCCGGCCAAGACGACTGACCCGGAAGTTGAATTTCTGAAAAGTCAATTTGTTGAACCGGGGCGGCCTATTGCTCTTGCCAAATGCACTGCCAAGGAAGAACTTGCCGAACACCAAAAAGCCAAGCAGGACATCACTGATTATACTCACTTAAGCATTGGTGATATAGTCTCGGGCTATCGGAACCAAGTGCATAATAGTCGTGACCTGGAAATTGACATGGTGAAACAAACACATCACAAATATGAGGTATAACTTATGCTATTTTCCTGAATCTTACTTACTGTACCAGCCCCCAAGTCTATTGCTTATGAATGAATATGCTGTAGACTTAGAAATCTGCTATACTGTTAGTTTGTTTGGTTTCAATAGAATATATTTAACCCAATTATAACATGATAGTTTTAAATTTGCGATATACATTAGGCCCCATGTGTCAAGTATCTTTACTTGTAAAGTACTTGAGACTTAATATGCATGACCCGGCAGGGTAGGTTAAAAATTCTTAAGCATACATTAGCCCCCAAGTGTCAAGTATCTTTACTTGTAAAATGCTTGGGACTTGAATGTTAACTAACCGTGATCCTTACCATAATCTGATATCAATGCAGACCACCATAAGTCAATTTGAGTCTGAACTTGCTGTCCTGAAGAGCCGGCTGAAAACCCAAGAACTTGAAACTCAGAAGGCCAACTCCAAATTTGAATTCAGTGTCTTTGAAAATGAGAAGTTGAAGAAAAATTTTGAGTCAGAGAAGAAAGCCTGGACTGATGAGAAGGCTTCAATGGTGACTCGGGCCAAAACGGCAGAAGCATCTCTTGCAGAGGCAACAACCGAGCTGTCCGACTTAAAACGGCAGATATCCCAAATGGTCTCAGCCATCTTCGGTAAGTTACTCTGCAAAACCTCAAACATTGTAATCTTCCAATGACTATTGTAATAGTTACCTATGGCTCATTGTTATGCTTGTGAACATACAGGCCCCAGGAGTACCAACCTCAAGCAAAACATGCTGATCAAGCTTAAGGCGGTTTACACCTTAGTGGAACAACTGTACTCCGGGTCACAACGTGCCTTGGCCGTTGTGGCCTTATCAAATACCACTCCCACCTCCTACAAGATGTGCTGAAGCATCTCGCAGTGCTACCTCAACAAATTCAGGATTTAAGGCGGGCATCTTCAAGAGCCGGAGCCGTGGCCGCATTAAGATGGGCAAAGGCATGGATGCCAGAGCTTGACTTGGCTGACCTTTCTCTTGGATATCCGAGCCTGAAGGAGGACGGTACTGCATTTGATGGTCAAGATTTCACTGCCTGCGTCAAGGTCGTACATCCCTTGGCTACCCTTATTGGGAATGATACTGATCTTACTAAGTATTCGCCGGGCTATGATAGCAAGAACCGGAGAATTCCAAACATTCCATATGACCAAGTCAGCCTGATCCCTCCAACGCGTAAGCATACCTTTGCCCCTGAAGTGGACCCGGCCGGTTTAATAGATGATGAAGCTGAGTTTGAAGCCTTGAGTGGCATTGACTGGGCCTCGTCCACCTTCCAGGACAAAGACACCGACGGAGAGGCGGAGAAGGATAACCCGGAGTCTTCAAGCCCGCCGAAGGAATGAACCGCCAGGTGTTTTATAACTTTGCAAAAAACAATGCTTCATTTATTCAGACTCGGGGAGTCTTGTAATAGAATAGAAAAAACCCCTCAATGTTTGTCATGCCTTCACGCATGTTTATGGTGCTTAATACTTTCGTAAGCCGCCATTGTTATATATTTCCAACTTATGTTGATCGTTTGTTTCCTTGATGTTAAATTTGCTTGCCTTATCCTGCATACAAAACAAGCAAAATTCCCTGCAATCCCTTTGGTAATCTCTCCTGCTTATATGACCTTCACCATGCGGATGAATTCAACTCCTGAAAGTTGGAACATATAATGTTCACCTAGCACTTAATAACCTGGGATAATCAATATTAAGCCGGAAGAACAAAAGCCATCTCATAATGCTTTCAAAAAGGTCTCAAGATAGTCAATTAATTATGCTTATGATATATAATAAACAATGTTCAAAGGCTTCTGATTCGAATACGATCAGTAAACCGTTCCAAAGGGGTTAAGCTAAGATTCGGATATGATCATATATCCCCCAGTGGCTTTGGCGATGCCGATCAAGTGGGTATTGACAGCTATGTTCTCTTTGGTTCGAATACGACCGATGTTTGAACAGGAAGCCCCCAGGTGACCATAAGAGTTGTTTAATGACGCTGATTCGAATACGATCCATGTCAGACCCAAAGGGGTTAAGCTATGATTCAAATATGATGAAGAAGCCCCCAAGTAGGTTTGGCAGTATGCCGATCAAGTGGGTATCGACACCTATGTTCTCTTTGGTTTGAATATGACCTATGTTTGAACAGGAAGCCCCCAAGTGACCATGGCCAGATTTAGATATAATCATAAGCCAGACCAAAGGAAAAGCCGGATTCAAGTGTGATCCGCTCCTTGTTGGCTGTTTCCACCACCTGATAAAGAAGACACATAAACCTTTGAGGGTAAAAGGGACAGAGGTCCTGCTTTATTTCTTTATATAATATATAAATTGTCAAAAAATATATACATCATGAGAGTCGGTGGCTTAAGTATAGTAAGGCCAGAGATGAGCAATATTCCACGGCCGGCGGGTCTTCTCCTCTGATTTACGTGAGTCTTTGTCCTCTCGAACATCAATGAGGTAGTATGACCCGTTGTGTAGATTCTTGCTGACCACAAAGGGCCCTTCCCAAGGTGGGGATAGCTTGTGCATGTCAGACTGATCCTGGATAAGTCGGAGCACCAAGTCGCCTTCCTGAAAGGTTATGCTCCTAATCCGGCGGCTGTGATAGCGGCGCAGGTCTTGTTGATAAATCGCCAAGCGGGCTATTGCCAAGTCTCGCTCCTCATCCAACAAGTCAAGTGCATCTTGACGAGCTTCTTCGTTGTTAGCCTCAACGTAAGCTACGACGCGGGGTGAATCGTGCCGGATGTCACTTGGCAGGACCGCCTCTGCACCATACACCATAAAGAAAGGTGTGTAGCCTGTAGATCTGTTAGGCGTAGTGTTGATGCTCCATAACACAGAAGGTAACTCCTCCACCCAACAACCTGGAGTCCGCTGTAAGGGGACTAAGAGCCGGGGCTTGATACCCTTTAGGATCTCTTGATTAGCTCTTTCTGCTTGACCATTGGATTGAGGATGAGCAACAGCCGAAACATCAAGCCGGATATGTTCTCGTTGACAGAACTCTTCCATGGCACCCTTGGAGAGATTAGTGCAATTCTCAGTTATAATGCTGTGTGGGGAACCAAAACGAAAGATCACCTTTTTCATGAATTGAACCGCCGTGGCTGCATCACACTTACTGACTGGCTCTATCTCAACCCACTTTGTAAACTTAACCACTGTCACCAGGAGATGTGTCTTTTTATCTTTAGACCTCTTTAAAGGTCCAACCATGTCAATCCCCCAGACTGCAAACGGCCAAGTGATTGGGATCATCCTCAACTCTTCAGCCGGCACATGAGCTCACCGTGAGAACTTTTGACAACCGTCACATTTACTGACCAGATCCTCCGCATCAGCATGAGCCGTCAGCCAGTAGAAACCATGACGAAAAGCTTTGGCTACCAGAGATTTTGACCCAGCATGATGGCCACAATCCCCTTCATGGATCTCACGAAGTATTTCTTGGCCTTCTGCAGGTGACACACAGCGTTGAAACGCCCCAGTGACACTTAAGTGATGTAACTCGCCGTTAACAATCGTCATAGATTTGGAGTGTTTGATGATTTGTCTAGCCAAGGTCTCATCCTCAGGTAATTCTCCCCGGGTCATATAAACCAGATATGGCACTGTCCAATCCGGGATAACGTGAAGAGCCGCCACCAGCTGTGCCTCCGGGTCTGGCACCGCTAGCTCTTCCTCGGTAGGCACCTTGACAGAAGGGTTATGTAAAATATCGAGAAAGGTGTTAGGCGGTACCGGTTTACGTTGAGATCCCAACCGGCTCAAAGCATCAGACGCCTCATTCTTCCTTCGATCAATGTGCTCCACTTGATAACCCTTGAAGTGACCAGCCACAGCATCTACTTCATGACGATAACCCGCCATAAGGGGATCCTTGGAATCCCACTTGCCTGACACCTGTTGAGCCACGAGATCTGAGTCGCCCAAGCACCTTACCCGGCTTAAGTTCATCTCTTTGGCCATCCGGAGACCATGGAGTAAGGTCTCATACTCAGCTGCATTGTTAGTACATGGAAACATAAGCCGGAGTACATAACAAAATTTGTCACCTCGAGGGGAAGTTAAAACAACTCCAGCCCCCGAGCCTTCTAGCTGCCTGGACCCGTCATGGTGGATAGTCCAATATGTGTTATATGGCTTCTCCTCAGGGGCCTGCAACTCTGTCCAATCATTGATAAAGTCCACCAAAGCCTGAGACTTAATAGCAGTACGTGGCATATACTTCAAATCATGAGGCCCAAGCTTGATGGCCCACTTGGCGACTCGTCCTGTAGCCTCCCTATTCTGGATGATATCTCTCAGAGGGGTAGAACTTACCACAGTTATAGGATGACTTTGAAAGTACTGCTTCAACTTCCGGTTGGCCATAAATACTCCGTAAACAAGTTTCTGCCAATGTGTATACCTTTGTTTAGAATCAATGAGCATCTCACTGATGTAGTAATTCGGCCATTGAACCCGATGCTCCTTGCCAGCTTCCTTTCGCTCCACCATGATGGCAACACTGATGACTCGTGAATTGGCAGCCACATATAACAGCAACAACTCTTTATCAATGGGAGCCGCAAGAACCGGTGGTTCAGACAACTGTCTCTTCAAGTCTTCAAAGGTAGCATCAGCAGCATCACTCCACACAAAAGTGTCTGTTTTCTTCAATTGGATACAGTGGTAGGGCCTTCTCACCTAACCGACTTATGAACCGTCTTAAAGCGGCAACACGACCCGCCAATCGCTGAACATCATTGATGCACGCCGGTTTAGCCAGAGAGGCAATTGCTTAATATTCTCCGGATTAGCTTCAATGCCTCTGTTTGATACCAGAAGACCCAAAAGCTTGCCTGCAGGTACACCAAATACACACTTGGCCAGGTTAAGCATCATTTTATAAACCCGGAGATTATCAAAGGTTTCTTTCAAGTCAGATAGTAAGGTTTCCTTCTCTCTGGACTTCACCACAATGTCATCTACATAAGCATGAACATTTCGCCCGATTTGATCATGTAGACAGTTCTGCACACATCGCTGATAAGTTGCCTGAGCACTCTTGAGTCCAAACGGCATAGATACATAATAGAAGGCCCCAAACGGAGTGATAAAAGTCGTCTTCTCCTGGTCCTTAACTGCCATTTTGATCTGATGATAACCAGAGTAAGCATCCAAAAAGCTCAAGCGTTCACAACCCGCCGTAGCATCAATGATTTGATCAATACTGGGGAGAGCAAAGGGATCAGCCGGACAAGCCTTGTTTAAGTCCGTGTAATCCACACACATCCGCCAAGTGCCGTTCTTCTTGAGGACAAGCACCGGGTTAGCCAACCACTCCGGGTGAAAAACCTCAATAATAAACCCGACCGCTAAGAGCCGGGCGACTTCCTCTCCAATAGCTTTCCGTCTCTCTTCGTTAAAACACCGAAGAAACTACCTGACCGGCTTATACTTCGGATCAATATTGAGAGTATGCTCAGCGAGTTCCCTCGGTACACCCGGCATGTTAGAAGGTTTCCATGCAAAGATGTCCCGGTTCTCACGGATGAACTCGATGAGCGTGTTTTCCTATTTGGGATCCAAATTGCTGTTGATGCTGAACTGCTTAGAAGGGTCACCTGGGGTAAAAACAACAAGCTTTGTCTCGCGGCCGATTTAAACTTCAACGCCGGGTCGTGCTCTGTAGTTGGTTTCTTCAGGGAGGTCATATCCGCTGGGTCAACATTATCTTGATAAATGTTGAGCTCTTCCACCGCACAGGTAGACTCAGCATAAGCCGCGTCGCCCTCCTCACATTACAACGCTACCTTCCGACTTCCATGCACAGTGATGGTGCCCTTGTAACCCGGCATCTTGAATTGCAAATAAACATAACACGGCCTGGCCATGAACTTAGCATAAGCCGGCCGCCCAAACAGAGCATGATATGGGCTCCTGATTTTGACGACCTCAAATGTCAACTTCTCAGCCCTGGAGTCATATTCATCTCTGAAGGCCACCTCCATCTCAATCTTGCCCACTAGGTAAGCCGACTTACCAGGGACCACTCCATGGAAAATAGTGTTGGATGTCCTCAGATTCTTATCAGTTATCCCCATGCATCGAAAGGTCTCATAATAGAGGACATTGATGCTACTACCTCCGTCCATGAGTACCTTAGTGTTGTGGGAACGAACACCTATGGGACCGGAGCCCCTTTCGGTCCGGCGGGGGGCGGAGACTGCACGAAGAGCGGATCGAGGCGAAGCACGCAAGCGATTTTACCCAGCTTCGGAGCTCTCCGGAGAGATAAAACTCCTACTGTTGCTTTGTGATTGTATTATGTTCTCACTCGAGAGCGTGGGAGTTTTCTGGTTTTGAATGAGTCGAACCCCCCTCTACGTTGCGCTTGGGCCTCCTTTTATACGCTCAAGGGGTCACCG
Source organism: Aegilops speltoides (assembly GCA_021437245.1). NCBI lineage: Eukaryota > Viridiplantae > Streptophyta > Magnoliopsida > Poales > Poaceae > Aegilops > Aegilops speltoides. Next base: position 227,838,143 of record CM038142.1, read on the forward strand.
ACAGGTGGCAACGTAGGCGAGGGCAAAACGTAAAAGATGTGGTTGGTACACCTACTTGTACAGTGTACCCTACCTAACCCTGACGGCAGGGGACAAAGGCATTAAATGCCCGTTTGAGTCGCCCAAACAGTGCAAAAAAGTGACCGCTAGGGGCGCCACCGCTTGCCACGATGGCCTTCTCGTCATCTCCGCTTGCCACCTCGCACCGCTAGCTGCACAGCTTCCTGCCACGCGCGCCTGGAAGGGCCCCAGGGCGACACGTTGATGGATGTGCTGGAGCGTGGGTGCAAAGTGGTAGCATTGCCGTGGCAAGCGCCTTGTCGCGGCTGTTGTCTTGTCGCGTCCGGAAGCTTATCGCTCACCGGGCCATGCCGAGACGCGAGGCGCGTTGCGGCAAGTTCCTTGAAATGCCTTGGTTGGCCTTCCCGGCAAGCTCCTCTTGCCGGGGCCTTGACCTTCCCGGCAAGCTCCTCTTGCCGGGGCCTTGTCTTCTCGGCTTAAATACTTTGTTCTTGAATGGCTTCCAAAGGAACCAACGGAGGACCTTGGCGGTCACCGCGGGAAGCCTTGCCGCGGGACGCTGCGACTGGCCGTGCACAAGTTCGGGATACTAGGGTACCCTTACTCTAGTACACCGACAGGAGCCCCCGGGCCTGGGCCACACATGATGCCGAGCGCTGTTGGGCCAGGCCCAAAACAGGGCACGGGCACGCGCGGGCCTGGGTTATGCCGAATCTTACTCCGTATCCACCACGTCCTCCCGTAACGGCACGCGTCGAACGCGGCGTCGTCGGAGAGATCGTGGGTGATTCTTTATTCGGAAAAAGCGTAACGTTCGCCCCCTCCTCTTTATAAGCAGGGGAAACAAGGGCAGTTCCTCCACCTTCGCCACTTGCTGTTCCAATCTCAGAAATCTCCGCCGCTCCCCTTTGCTTCCAAAGACGAAAGAGAGCAGCGCTCCGCCCCCCATCGCCGCCGTCGCCACCAACACCGTCAATCTCTCCCACCACCTTCGCCATGGCTCCGAAAACCGGGAAGGGCGCAAAGTCGGCCGAGGCGCTGCGGCTTGAGGCGCTGTGAAAGGAGCGGGCAACTTTCCCCTCCGAGCTCGCCGCGGCGGAGCTGAGGGAATGGTACTATCTCTTCTGGTCGACGGAGACGCGAGCGCACCCGCGTACGAAGGTGCTCTCCGCCGCCGCCTTGAAGCGGGCTCCAAACGGGTACCCCTTCTTCGTGCTATTCTTCTACTGTGGGCTCTGCCCGCCCTTCTCCGAGTTCTTCTGCGATATCATGAATACCTATGGGTTCCACCTCCTTGATTTCACCCCCAATGCCGTTCTGACCATGGTGGTTTTCGCACATCTCTGCGAAAACTTTGTCGGAGTCCACCAAAATGTAGCCCTTTTCCGCCACTACTCCATGCCTCGGGTCGAGAGAGGAGAGCCCTTATCCGGCGGGATCGCCTGGATCTCGAGCGAGAACCGGCAAGAAGGAGGCGTATCTGGAGGGGGAGCTCCAGCAAATGGGAGGAGTGGAGAGCAGAGTGGTGCTGGATCGTCGAGGAGAACCCGCAGCAGTTCACCGCCCTGCGCCAAGTCGATAGTCGGGCGGCGATTGGAGCAACAGCGCGGAGGATGACAAGCTGAAGATCGCCACCACCCGGATCTTGCGCCTCAGGCTTGCCGGGCTCACTGTGGGTGTCGTGGCGCAGACTTTCTTCGTCGCCGAATTACCCCCTGCAAGAGAGGAAGAGACCTGCCTGGGAATTTGGGGGTCCGGCGGACATCATGAGGCTGCGCCCGGGCCTCAATTTAAATTTTACTGTCTTGGAGTTGGACGCGATGCTTAAGGAGCTGTTCAGGCATGACTCTCAGCATCCCGAATGGTTCAGGCTGCCGCAGGGCGTCGTCCCGTTGTGCAACAATTCCTCGCTCGATCGCATCCGCGCAATGATGCCGCAGTGCGATTCGCATGGAATTGTTCCAACTTGGCAAGAGCCTACGGACGACGTTGTGCAGCAGTTCTTCGATGGCCTGGTGGAAGTGGCGGTCCACGCCGACGAACAGAAGCTCCTCATTCGTGACACCACCGAGGAGGAGATGCAGTGCATCGCCACCAGGGCGGAAGAGGCGGCGGCAGCCGCAACCGCGGGTGAGTTTGGGTTCACCGTGGAGGAGGTAGAGGCAGCAGAGGCGGCAAGCCTTGCAGAGCGAGAGTGGCTTGACGGCGAAGAAGAGCTTGCCGCGCCTGACGCCGAGTCGAGCGAGCCTGCCGAGGATGCGAGTGGCCCGCCGTCTCCAGGTAACTTGCCGCAAGCGGAGCCACCAGCGCAGCCCCCAGCTCCACCGAGAAGGCGTCTTTGCAAGGCCGGGGATGTAGCAGGGCGGCAGACGGGTCAGCAGCCGTCACGCCGCGCGACACGCTCCGCCGCGACAAGAAATGTTGCCGCGGGAGTGCCTCGTACCGCTGCGGTGACTGGAGCGGGGTCCTCTCGGGCCGCCGCTTCTGGTCCTGCCGCTGCCCCCGCCAAGCGGTCGAGGGAGCCTACTCCTCCACCTCGTCGCGCCGAAAGAGGGCTGGATTTTGACCTCTCCGTGCTCAGCTCCAGCGAGGAGGAAGAAGAGTAAGACTCTTTGCTGTACTTGTAGTTCTTCAATCCTTGCTGTTTTTATCTTGTATCTGATTTGCTTGACTCTGAACTTATTCCTTTTCAGGACCCTGGCCGAGAGAGCGGCGAAGAGAGCCAAGGCTCCGGTGATCGTCATCAAGGACGAGCCCACCGCGACAGCAGGGGGCGCGCCCGAGACCACCTTGCCGGACCCGGCAACCCTTCCCCAAAGCAGCCCCCAGCGCAGCCCCCAGCGTAAGTCTAAGGTTTTCTTTGGCTGCTGGGCGCGCATGGGTGTCCATTCCTTTGTTGATATCTGACTGTTGATTTGCTTGTGTAGGAGCAGAACAGCCTCACCAGGAGCCTCCGAAAGCCGCCGCTGAGATGCTATCTACTTCAACTACGCCACCAAGGGAGGATTCCCCGACAAGGGAGCGTTCTCCTGCAAGGGAGAGCTCCCCGGCAAGGGAGGAGTCTCCGGCAAGGGGCAGCACCAGTGATCCCCCATTGGCGGAGCCCATGACTGTAGATCCCAGTACATGTAATCCCTTGCTTGAAGCTTCCCTTGGGATGTTCTTCTAATTTTCCTTTTGGATATTTGCTTGATTTTTCTCCCTCTTCCGGCCTTCAGATCCTCCTTCCACGGAGCCGATGGAGACCGAGGCCACCGGCGAGAGAATCTTGTGGCGACGACGATAGCGCCGCCGCCCAAGAAGAGGCGGCGTGATGATCCTGCGGCGAAGAGGCCGCCAAAGCTCTTTGGCGCAGAGAGCTGGCCAGGTCCCTTGATCGTCTTGTGAGCACTGGGGCCTCGGGGCGCAGGTGCAACACCGACCGCCCGATCCCTCCGCCCGGCCAGCCTTGGCCAGAGCTCAAGAGCCCCAGCCAGCGCCTACTTGAAGGCCGGCGACGGTGTCTTCGTCAAGCTTCCCTGGGCTTCAAGCTCCAGGGCGCCGGTTGAAGGAGAGACTTTTGACGGGGAGGTGGTCGCCTCAGCGGGGCTGACGCTAGTCGACACGCCAAGCAGCAGTAGCGGCGAGTCTGAGGAGGAGCAGCTCCTCCGGAAGCTAGTGTTTCTCTACCGCGCCCGGCAAGCCAAGGTGGAATCCCGGGAAGCGCTTGTCGCGCAGGCGGGAGCAGATATTGAGAAGCGCGCGGAGGAGCTCCGGGAACGCAATCAGGAAGCTCTCCGGTCCATTGCGGAGGAGCGGGCGCAGCTCGTCGAATCGCGGAAAGCTTTCCTTCTCGAGAAGGCTAAAGCTGAAGAGCAACAGCGGCTTGCCACCGAGGAGCTGTCCACGCGGGAAGGTGAGTTGACGCAGCGGAAAGTCAATCTGGACAGCTACGAGGAGGAGCTTGTCGCGCGAGAGCAGACACTTGGCGGGGCTCTCAAGGAAGCAAAGGACGCTGCCGCAGCTGCCGAGGCCGCCAAGAAGGAGCTGGAGACGAAGGTGGCGCGGCTGGAGGGCGATCTCAAGATGAAAGATGAAGAGCTTTGCAACGCCCCGGATCCGATGTGCCAGGTGTCTGCCAGTTATTCGCCATCATTGCCATGTCATTAGCTTGCGTGTTGCATTTTATCATGTCATCGTTCGCATTGTGTCATCATGTGCATTGCATTGCATCGCATACGTGTTCGTCTCATGCATCCGAGCATTTTCCCCGTTGTCCGTTTTGCAATCCGGCACTCCTATGTCCCCCGGCGTTCCCCTTTGGTCTTTTGTTGTGAGTGGGTGTTAAACTTTCTCGGAATGGCCCGAGGTTTGCCAAGCGGCCTTGGTATAGCACCGGTAGACCGCCTGTCAAGTTTCGTGCCATTTGGAGGTCGTTTGATACTCCAACGGTTAACCGGGTATCCGCAAAGCCCTCTTTGGTTGCAGCCCAACACCCCTTCCAAAGTGGCCCAAAACCCATCTAACTGCCCTCCATGCTCTCGGTCGTTCGATCACGATCGCGTGGCCGAAAACCGCTCCTCATTTGGACTCTCCTTGCTCCCTCTACCTATAAAACTAGCCCCTCCCCCGAAATTCGCGGTGCAAACCCTAGCCTCTTCTACCTCCGCGCGCCGGACATGTCCACTCCGCCGCCGGACACGTCCAGCCACCGCCCCCGACGAATCCAGCGCCGCCCGTCACCCCCGCCCGCCCGTCCCCCGCGCGCCCGGCCACCGGGGCCAGATCCGGCCCGCCTCGGGCGAATCGCCGCGCAACCCACCCCGCCTCCGGCCTCGCCGCCGTCGGCGCCCTCGCCCGTCGGCGCCGGCGACATCCGCCCGGCCGCGCCTGCGTCGCCGCAGATTCGCCACCGCCAAAGCGCGCGCTGCCGCCCGAAGCCCGGCCAGCGCCTCGCGCCTCCTCCCACGCCCGCCTCGCCGGAGTGCTCGCCGCCGCCGCCTCGCGACCTCCATGGCGGCGCCCGGCATGCAGCTTCGCCGAACGCGGCGCCGCGCGCGCGCCCGCCCACGCCCGGCCCCGCCGCCCGACCGCGCCAGCGTCCCGTGCAGCGCGCGCTCCCTCCGCCCCACCGCAGGTGGCCCCGCGCCTCCCGTCGCCGGTGTCCCGCCGCCTCCGCCGCACCCCAGCTCGTCGGAGTCGCCCCGCCCTCGCCGGAGTTCGGATCCGGCCCGGATCTGCCCAGGTGGATGAGATCCACCGGGTTCCCCATCCAAACACGTGCCTCTCTACCCGGATCTCCTCATCCCGCTTCGTCCCGTCCAGTTTCGGAGGTTGATTTTTCACTGTCCCTGGTTTTCAACATTATTATGCCATGTTCATCGCATTGTATCTCTGCATTCGTAGCTCCGTTTTGGGCGTATAATATGTCAAATTGTTCGTCTTGACGAGTACTTCATTCCATTCCATTGCATAATTTCCATTTGAGCTCATCTTGACGCCTGAAATGCTGTTGGAAGAGTGCATGTTGATGTTAATCTGCTGAAACTGTTATAACTTGCTCATTTATCATTTTTGCCATGATTGATGTGTGCATCCTATGAGTATGAGCTCTACATGTATGTTGATCTATGCCATGCCATCTTTCCAGGGGTGCCAACCATGTATTTTTGTAAGTTGTGTGCTGAGTGTATCAAGCTTGCTAAGTAGGGTACTTGCTGTTGCTGTTTTCCTGACAGATTCTGTAATTTTGTGATGCCATGTTAACATGCTTCTACTAATCATTCTATGCATAATCTGGAGATGTTCTATAAACATGTTTTGATCTACATGTCTTGCTCTATACATTGATGTCACTGTTTGCAATTATAGCCTGCTGGAACATGTTGTAATCTTGCTCTAAAGTTGCTTGAAAATGTTGCTATCAGCCTGTTAACATTAAGTTCCATGTTTCCATGATTGTTTTCTATTGATCCATGTACCCTATGACCTTGCTCTGGCCATGGTTAGCTACATAAACATGCCTTCTTACTGTTGGGTGCCTTGCCATGCCATGTATTGCTCTGTGGTGAGTGGTTCAAGCTCACCAACATGCCTACTTATTGTTGTTTCTGCCATGTTTGAATCTGTAATATAACTTGCCATGTTTACATGGGTGCCATCTATCTTCTGAACCTTTTTGGATCATGGTCACTAAGGGACTTTTGATCCATGCAGTTAGTAGATTCTTGCCATACCTTTATTTGCCATGATAAGTTCCTATAACATGTTGTTTGCTTGCTCTAAACATTGCAACCTGATGTTATTTCTGCTAAAGTCTGGAACTGTTATTATTTGCAATCTTCCCATGTCCTTTTGAGCATGTTCTTGTGATTTCTGGAGATAGCTCAGTGTTCATGTTTTGTTATGCTTTACCTGTACTTCATTCCCATGCCTTTTGTTATTATGTTGGGGTGTTGTAGCATATTGTTTTGATTCTTGTAAGATGCCTAGTTGCTGTTATGGACAGATTGTTGCTATGACTTGTAGAGAGTGTATGTGTTGCACCGATGCTCCGTTTTGAGTGTGCTCTATATGAAACTTGCTTGATTTTGCATGTAGCTTCATATTATCATGTTGCATCCTTGTTTTGGTGTGTTTGCTTGATGTTTGTATGCATTTTGCATCAATGCCATGGTTATCTTGTTTTGCTCATATCTTCTAGGCCGTAGCTCCGAATCTAATGAACTTTATATGTAACTTGACTAGAATTTCGTGTAGATCATCTTGTTGCATCTTAACTTGCTGTTTAACAACTTGAACATAATGTTTATTCAGATTTTGACCAATTTCGAAATATGCATATGAGGACTTACCGGAATTGTTATATATTGTTTCCGGCCTCATTTAAACTTGTTTTGATGTGTTGCTCTTGTATGCATCATCTCTTGCCATGAGTAGCTTCATGTAGCTTTGTCATGCATAATGCGTGTTGTGCATCATGTCTTGTTCATGTGTGGTGTGTTTAGTATGTTGTGTGTTTCTTCTCGATAGTTTCCTTTTCGTTGCGATCGTGACGTTCGTCTACGTGTGGTTCGTCTTCGTGGCTTCATCTTCTTCATGGACTCGTTCTTCTTCCTTGCGGGATTTCAGGCAAGATGACCGCTACCCTGGATCTCACTACTATCATTGCTATGCTAGTTGCTTCGTTCTATCGCTATGCTGCGTTACCTATCTTTTGCTCATCAAGCCTCCCAAATTGCCATGAACCTCTAACCTTTGACACCTTTCCTATGCAAACCGTTGCTTGGCTATGTTACCGCTTTTGCTCAGCCCCTCTTATAGCGTTGCTAGTTGCAGGTGAAGTTGAAGATTGATACATGGTGGACAGGGTTATGTTGAGATATCACAATATCTCTTATATTATTAATGCATCTATATATTTGGTAAAGGGTGGAAGGCTCAGCCTTATGCCTGGCGTTTTGTTCCACTCTTGCCGCCCTAGTTTCCGTCATACCGGTGTTATGTTCCCGGATTTTGCGTTCCTAACGCGGTCGGGTGATTTATAGGACCACCTTGACAGTTCGCTTTGAATAAAACTCCTCCAGCAAGGCCCAACATTGGTTTTACCATTTGCCTCACCACCACCTATATTTCCCTTGGGAGTAATTAACCCATGGGTCATATTTATTATAGCCCCCCCGGGCCAATGCTTGTCTAAGTGTTGGTCCAAACTAGAGCACTGTGCGGGACCATTCCTTGGCAACTTGGATTCGTCGGTACCTGTACGCTTCGCTTATCCGGTGTTGCCCTGAGAACGAGATATGTGCAGCTCCTATCGGGATTGTCGGCGCATCGGGCGGATTTGCTTGTATTGTTTTACCATTGTCGAAATGTCTTGTAAACCGGGATTCCGAGACTGATCGGGTCTTCCTGGGAGCAGGTCTATTCCTTCGTTGATCGCGAGAGCTTGTCATGGGCTAAGTTGGGACACCCCTGCAGGGTATAAACTTTCGAGAGCCGTGCCCGCGGTTATGTGGCAGATGGGAATTTGATAATGTCCGTTTGTAGATAACTTGACACCTGATCCGAATTAAAACACATCAACCGAGTGTGTAGCCGTGATGGTCTCTTCTCGGCGGAGTCCGGGAAGTGAACACGGTTTCTGGGTTATGTTTGACGTAAGTAGGTGTTCAGGATCACCTCTTGATCATTGCTAGCTTCACGACCGTTCCTTTGTTTCTCTTCTCGCTCTCATTTGCGTATGTTAGCCACCATATCATGCTTAGTCGCTGCTGCAACCTCACCACTTTACCCCTTCCTTTCCCATTAAGCTTTGCTAGTCTTGATACCCATGGTAATGGGATTGATGAGTCCTCGTGGCTCACAGATTACTACAACAAGAGTTGTAGGTACAAGTTTATGCGATGATCTTGACGCGAGCGCGATGTTGCTTGTTTTGGAGTTTCTTCTTCTGCTTCTTCGATCAGGGGATAGGCTCCAGGTCGGCAGTCTGGGCTAGCAGGGTGGATATTGTTTGAGTTTCTATTTGTGTTTCATCCGTAGTCGGATGTTGATCTTATGTATGTGTGATGTTGTATTCGTGTGGCATTGTATTCCTCTTGTATGTATCCCCATCTATTATGTAATGTTGATGTAATGATATCCACCTTGCAAAAGCGTTTAATATGCGGGTCTATCCTTAGTGGGACCTTCGAGTTCCTTTTGGATAGGGTCGCATATTGGGCGTGACAAGTTGGTATCAGAGCCTCGACTGACCTTAGGAGACCCCTTGATTGATCGTGTAGTTTGGCCGTTGTTGAGTCTAGAAGAAAACTGTTTTCTGAGTCTAGTTATATCGGAGAGTAGGAATTCTTTTTACTCCTCAGCCCCTTCATCGCTCTGGTAAGGAATCTTGACGTAGGTGTTTTGAACTACTCCTCTTCCCTTCAAATTTTTTCTTTAGGATCACACGGTTAGTTTCGTGAGTTGTCCATCCTCTTTTATCCGGTGCATTTCTCGTCAAGTTGACTCGAGCCTCTTCATCTTTGCCAAGTTCAATCCTCAGTTGTTTTCTTTTCCCACCCGCCCTCCCTTCTTCTTCTCGAAACCGGAGTCCGTAATCGAGTATCCTTCCTACTCGTGCGAAGTCTTTGCTTTCTTTCCTCAATGATTTCAACCGGTGTTTTCTCTTCAAGATATTCGTCAGTTCCCCCTTCCAAGTTGTCTTTGTTTTTCCCGCCCTCCCACCCTCTTCTTCCCGGAGTCTGACTCTCTCTCGACCACCTATTTCATTCGCTCGGAGGTTCTTTAAGTCTTCCCTCAATCATTTCAACTGGTGAATTCTCGTCACGTTTGACATTCTTCATCTCTTTTTCTTTTCCGGTTGATTCAATTCAAGTTTTTCGGGTTGATCATATTCTTTTCCTCGGCTGAAATGTTTTCCCCTTGCTCGTTCGCCTCTCGCCAGTTTATCTTTTCGGAGTGCTCAAGATATCTCAAGAGATTCGTCTGTGTTCGAATTAATTCGAGGTTGCCACCTCATTCAAATATTTCAATTGTTTCGGTGCATCATCTATCTGTTCAACATACCTTTCCAACGGTGTTTCCTTTAGTGGGCCCTAACCCACAGGTCTTTTCCCAAGATCTTACCTGATTCTTCTAATTATTCCGGAGCTATTCTCAATTCTTTTCAAGTGTGGCGTAAGAATGGATTCCATCAGTCACATGCCTTCTCCAAGATCTCCTTCAAATTCATTTCATTGTTGGCTCAACCTCTTCGCTTTTCATTCTACCGGAGTACCTCAGTAATTTTGGTCGTGTTTCTCATCATCATTTGAAGACCGAAGAAGATTTCTGTTAAATCTTGTCCGTGCTCCCGGAGATTTGCGGTGCTAGCTCGATGTTATCCTATCAAATTGTTTCAAGTCATGCAAATTCTTTTCATCCATACGGAGTATTTCTGGAGTTGTTTTCCCTTCCAATCATCCGGAGGCCATCTTTTCGGAAGATTTTTTCGTTCTAAGTTTTCAGATTCATTCTCCAGTTATTCTATATCTGTGCCCTTTTCGTTCGTCTCGGTATTCTTCCGGTGCTTCGTTCAAGTATTCTCTAATCAGCTCGTTATCTCTTTGTTATTTTGCATCTAAATCCCCTCAAGCATATTTGTTCTTCTAATTCTTCCCGGTGATTAAGTCTCTTTCATCAGTCATTTTCGAATTCTCACGGTGGTTCTTTCAGATTCTTTTTCCTTTGTCATCATTTAAATTCATTCGTTCTTTCAATCCTACTGGTGGTTCATGAAGACCTTCTCAAGTTTGCGATATGTCACTTCTCAATCCTTTTTCAAGAAGAATAAGTAATATGCAAAATCCATTGCTTGTCATCAATTTAATTTGATGAAGGATAAGCATACAATAAATCTTATTCTTATTTCCTCAAGGGGATTAATCCCATCCTTCGGAGTTTGTTCTTGACGAATAAATTCTAGTTTCGAGTGTTTCATCTTTTCTTTTTCGGAGTTCATATTTCCTCGGCCATCTCGTCGGAACCTCCATCTAAAGCATCGCAAGACTGATCTTATTCTTTCTTCCTTCATTCTTTCTCTTCATCCTTTTGCTACCGTAGTTCTTCATGGTGGTTCTTCATGATTTAATTAATTCTTCAAGAGTTCATCAAGTACCATTCCATCCTCTCAAGTTCGTTCTAATCCTTCCTTTTTTTTCAGCCGGAGTGCTGCCTAAATCCTTTCAGTCTTATTCGTTTCTTATCTCGTTCTAACCAGAGTCGTTTCTTAGTCTATCCGATTCCGTGAGCTTTCGATTCTCGCCATTCTCGTTGTTCCTCTCTTCTTCTTGAGTGCTCTCGATTCTTTGCTTTTTCTTGAGTTCTTGCTTCACCTCATCCCTTTTGAATTCCGTCTCGGTCCTAAGATCTCGGGATGAGATCTCTTGTTAGTGGAGGAGTGTTGTAACGCCCTGGATCCGATGCGCCAGGTGTCTGCCAGTTATTTGCCGTCATTGCCATGTCATTTGCTTGCGTGTTGCATTTTATCATGTCATCGTTTGCATTGTGTCATCATGTGCATTGCATTGCATCGCATACGTGTTTGTCTCATGCATTCGAGCATTTTCCCCGTTGTCCGTTTTGCAATCCGGCACTTCTATGTCCCCCGGCGTTCCCCTTTGGTCTTTCATTGTGAGTGGGTGTTAAACTTTCTCAAAATGGCCCGAGGTTTGCCAAGCGGCCTTGGTATAGCACCGGTAGACCGCCTGTCAAGTTTCGTGCTATTTGGAGGTCGTTTGATACTCCAACGGTTAACCGGGTATCCGCAAAGCCCTCTTTGGTTGCAGCCCAACACCCCTTCCAAAGTGGCCCAAAACCCATCTAACTGCCCTCCATGCTCTCGGTCGTTCGATCACGATCGCGTGGCCGAAAACCGCTCCTCATTTGGACTCTGCTAGCTCCCTCTACCTATAAAACTAGCCCCTCCCCCGAAATTCGCGGTGCAAACCCTAGCCTCTTCCACCTCCGCGCCGGACATGTCCACTCCGCCCCACGGACACGTCCGCCGCCCCCGAGCGAATCCGAGCGCCGCCCGTCACCCCGCCACCGTCTCCACGCGCCCGGCCACCGGGGCCAGATCCGGCCGCCTCGGGGCGAACCGAACCGTGCGGGCCCGCCACCGTCGGCCTCGCGGCCGGCGCCCTCGCCGTCCGGCGCTGGCGACCTCCGCCCGGCGCGCCTCGTCGCCGCGTTCGCCACCGCCGAGCAGCGTCGCCTGCCGCCAGAGCCGGCCAGCGCCTCTGCGCCTCCTTCGCGCCCGCCTCGCCGGAGTGCTCGCCGCCGCGCCGCCGCCTCGCGACCTCCATAGCCGCCGCCGCCATGCAGCTTCGCCGAACCACAGCCTTCGCCAGCGCCTCCGCCAGCGCCCGGCCCGCCACCGACCGCGCCCGCGTCCCGTGCAGCGCCCAGCTCCTCCGCCGCCCGCGCGGTGGCCCGCGCCTCCGTCGCCGGTGTCCGCCGCCTCCGCCCGCGCCCAGCTTCGCGGAGTCGCCCTGCCCTCGCCAGAGTTCGGATCCGGCCCGGATCCGCCCAGGTGGATGAGATCCACCGGGTTCCCCATCCAAACACATGCCTCTCTGCCCGGATCTCCTCATCCCGCTTCGTCCCGTCTAGTTTCGGAGGTTGATTTTTCACTAAGTCCCTGGTTTTCAACATTATCATGCCATGTTCATCGCATTTTATCTCTGCATCCATAGATCCGTTTTGGGCGTATAATATGTCAAATTGTTTGTCTCGACGAGTACTTCATTTCATTCCATTGCATCATTTTCATTTGAGCTCATCTTATGCTTTGAAATCTTTGTTGGAAGAGTGCATGTTGATGTTAATCTCTTTGGCTGTTATAACTTGCTCATTTATCATTTTTGCCATGATTGATGTGTGCATCCTATGAGTATGAGCTCTACATGTATGTTGATATATGCCATGCCATCTTTCCATTGGTGCCAACCATGTATTTTTGTCAGTTGTGTGCTGAGTGTATCAAGCTTGCTAAGTAGGGTACTTGCTGTTGCTGTTTTCCTGACAGATTCTGTAATTTTGTGATGCCACATTAACATGCTTCTACTAATCATTCTATGCATAGTCTGGAGATGTTCTATAAACATGTTTTGATCTACATGTCTTGCTCAATCCATTCATGCCACTGGTTGCAATTATAGCCTGCTGGAACATGTTGTAATCTTGCTCTAAAGTTGCTTGAAAATGTTGCTATCAGCCTGTTAACATTAAGTTCCATGTTTCCATGATTGTTTTCTAGTGATCCATGTACCCTATGACCTTGCTCTTGCCATGCTTAGCTACATAAACATGCCTTCTTACGGTTGGTTGCCTTGCCATGCCATGTATTGCTCTGTGGTGAGTGGTTCAAGCTCACCAACATGCCTACTTATTGTTGTTTCTGCCATGTTTGAATCTGTAATATAACTTGCCATGTTTACATGGGTGCCATCTTATCTTCTGAACCTTTTTGGCTCATGGTCACTAAGGGACTTTTGATCTATGAAATTAGTAGATTCATGCCATGCCTTTTTTTGCCATGATAAGTTCCTGTAACATGTTGTTTGCCTGCTCTAAACATTGCAACCTGATGTTATTTCTGCTAAAGTCTGGAACTGTTATTATTTGCAATCTTCCCATGTCCTTTTGAGCATGTTCTAGTGATTTCTGGAGATAGCTCAGTGTTCATGTTTTATTATGCTTTACCTGTACTTCATTCCCATGCCTTTTGTTATTATGTTGGGGTGCTGTAGCATATTGTTTTGATGCTTGTAATATGCCTAGTTGCTGTTATGGACAGATTGTTGCTATGACTTGTATAGAGTGTATGTGTTGCACCGATGCTCCGTTTTGAGTGTGCTCTATATGAAACTTGCTTGATTTTGCATGTAGCTTCATATTATCATGTTGCATCCTTGTTTTGGTGTGTTTGCTTGATGTTTGTATGCATTTTGCATCAATGCCATGGTTATCTTGTTTTGCTCATATCTTCTAGGCCGTAGCTCCGAATCTAATGAACTTTATATGTAACTTGACTAGAATTTCGTGTAGATCATCTTGTTGCATCTTAACTTGCTGTTTAACAACTTGAACATAATGTTTATTCAGATTTGGACCAATTTCGAAATATGCATATGAGGACTTACCGGAATTGTTATATATTGTTTCCGGCCTCATTTAAACTTGTTTTGATGTGTTGCTCTTGTATGCATCATCTCTTGCCATGAGTTGCTTCATGTAGCTTTGTCATGCATAATGCTTGTTGTGCATCATGTCTTGTTCATGTGTGGTGTGTTTAGTATGTTGTGTGTTTCTTCTTGATAGTTTCCTTTTCGTTGCGATCGTGACGTTCGTCTACGTGTGGTTCGTCTTCGTGGCTTCATCTTCTTCATGGACTCGTTCTTCTTCCTTGCGGGATTTCAGGCAAGATGACCGCTACCCTGGATCTCACTACTATCATTGCTATGCTAGTTGCTTCGTTCTATCGCTATGCTGCGTTACCTATCTTTTGCTCATCAAGCCTCACAAATTGCCATGAACCTCTAACCTTTGACACCTTTCCTATGCAAACCGTTGCTTGGCTATGTTATCGCTTTTGCTCAGCCCCTCTTATAGCGTTGCTAGTTGCAGGTGAAGTTGAAGATTGATCCATGGTGGACAGGGTTATGTTGGGATATCACAATATCTCTTATATTATTAATGCATCTATATATTTGGTAAAGGGTGGAAGGTTCGGCCTTATGCCTGGTGTTTTGTTCCACTCTTGCCGCCCTAGTTTCCGTCATACCGGTGTTACGTTCCCGGATTTTGCGTTCCTAACGCGGTCGGGTGATTTATGGGACCCCCCTGACAGTTCGCTTTGAATAAAACTCCTCCAGCAAGGCCCAACATTGGTTTTACCATTTGCCTCACCGCCACCTATATTTCCCTTGGGAGTAATTAACCCAAGGGTCATCTTTATTATAGCCCCCCCGGGCCAATGCTTGTCTAAGTGTTGGTCCAAACTAGAGCACCGTGCGGGACCATTCCTTGGCAACTTGGATTCGTCGGTACAGACGCTTCGCTTATCCGGTGTTTCCACGAGAGCGAGATATGTGCAGCTCCTATCGGGATTGTCGGCGCATCGGCGGCTTTGCTGGTCTTGTTTTATCATTGTCGAAATGTCTTGTAAACCGGGATTCCGAGGCGATCGGGTCTTCCGGGAGCAGGTCTATTCTTCGTTGATCGCGAGAGCTTGTCATGGGCTAAGTTGGGACACCCTGCAGGGTATAAACTTTCGAGAGCCGTGCCAGCGGTTATGTGGCAGATGGGAATTTGTTAATGTCGGTTGTAGATAACTTGACACCGATCCGAAATAAAACGCATCAACCGAGTGTGTAGCCGTGATGGTCTCTTCTCGTGAGTCCGGAAGTGAACACGGTTTCGGGTTATGTTTGGCGTAAATAGGTGTTCAGGATCACCTCTTGATCATTGCTAGCTTCACGACCGTTCCTTTGTTTCTCTTCTCGCTCTCATTTGCGTATGTTAGCCACCATATCATGCTTAGTCGCTGCTGCAACCTCACCACTTTACCCTTCCTTTCCCATTAAGCTTTGCTAGTCTTGATACCCATGGTAATGGGATTCTTTGAGTCCTCGTGGCTCCTGATTACTACAACAAGAGTTGCGGTACACGTTTATCACGATGATCTTGGCGCGAGAGCGATGTTGCTTGTTTTGGAATTTCTTCTTCTGCTTCTTCGATCAGGGGATAGGCTCCAGGTCGGCAGTCTGGGCTAGCAGGGTGGATATTGTTTGAGTTTTTGTTTGTGTTTCATCCGTAGTCGGATGTTGATCTAATGTATGTGTGATGTTGTATTCGTGTGGCATTGTATTCCTCTTGTATGTATCCCCATCTATTTTGTAATGTTGATGTAATGATATCCACCTTGCAAAAGCTTTTCAATATGCGGGTCTATCCTTAGTGGGACCTTCGAGTTCCTTTTGGATAGGGTCACATATTGGGCGTGACAAGATTGCCGCGCTCAAGCGTTAGCGCGAGAAGGACGACCTTGCCCATGGCGAGCTGCAGGGCCGCCTCGCCGAGAAGGGCAAAGAGCTTAGCGCCGCCAAGGACTCCTACGCCGATCTTGAATTGAAGCTAGCCACATTGACCCAGACGCTGGATGACGCCAAGGAGCGGGAGGTGGCCTTGAAGGAGGAGATCAAAGGCAATGAAGCGCTGCTGGCGAGTGCTGCCGAGACCCAGAATACTCTTAGGGAGACCGTGGAGCTTTGGACGGAGGGTCTCGTGAACATCACCGCAGTCATCGACAAGGAGCTGGAGGAGCTGGGGATGGAGGACTTCGGGTATTCCACCGATGAGAACCTCCAGCCCAGCGCCAAGCTCACTTTGTTCTTCAAAGGCATGGCGACGGCTCTCCAGCGACTCTGGGAAAGGATCCCAAAGCAGCTGGCCGACGAGTCGCGCACGATCTGCGCGAGGGTTCTGCAGAAGGTGTTGGTGAAGGTGGCCTTCCGCAACCCAGGCATCAACTTCACCAGCGTCCTCAAGCGCAAGCAGTGATGCTGATCTGAAGCTTTCGGGGCCCTTATCGCACCATTGTGGACAAGGTGAATGAAGTCAGGAGGGTCGACGGCGATCGCGTAGACTAGGCTGCCTGTTTCCTCCTTTTCTTGCCACTGCTGATCATGTTGCGAGAACAATTTGTTAGAGACGCGACAAGTTCTCTTGTAATATAACTTTATTTTGGGTATCGACTGCTACCGACTGCTATGTTATTTCCTTTACTTGATTCCTTCCTTTGTATGTTTTTGCCCTACGCTTTTAGGGAACTTGCGGTATGAGCACCATAGCCATGAAGCGCTGAGTGCAGACGTCGGCAACTTCTTTGGCGGTGCCGCTACCGACAAGAAACCTTGCCGCAACTAGTCGCAGCACACTTAAATTGTTGAGCGGACTCGAAGCAAAATAAGGGCGCAACTAGCTACGAGTTGGTTCCTCCGCGCACGGGTTTTCCATGCAAAGCACGGTCGTTCAAGGAAGATAACTTAATTTTTTTTAAAATTGACTGCTCAGACTTTGGCAACTTAGCTTTTATGTCGTTTGCTTCCCGGTAAGGCGATACTTGCTTGAACGACGCATGCTCCACACCATTATCTTCTCCTCCCCCCCGGCAAACTTGTGCGCGAGGGAACCTTTCCCTTTCTTTGAGAAAAAGAAAGAAGAGAAA
This sequence comes from Aegilops speltoides, assembly GCA_021437245.1. NCBI lineage: Eukaryota > Viridiplantae > Streptophyta > Magnoliopsida > Poales > Poaceae > Aegilops > Aegilops speltoides. The sequence continues at coordinate 227,854,917 of CM038142.1, forward strand.
ATAAAGATATTGAGCCTTATGGCTCGTTATTGCTTAGCGGGGCAGGTGCTTGTGGTGTCGAGAAAATACATGCAAAAATAGAAAGCATGAAATTGACGGGATGTGCGGAGCACATGAGCTTTATTATGCAGGGTATCGCCGGCTTTGTACAAAGGGTTACATGCAACAGCGGCAAGGCTTGTACAAAAGGTGGTTGCGGAACAGGTTAAACAACCGCGCTCTCTGAGTAAAACGATGAAGATGCTCAATGTTCCAGGAGTTGCTCACCGGAAAGCCATCTTCGGTCTCAAGGCGGACAGCGCCGGGCCTAGTGACTCGTTTCACCCGGTAAGGGCCTTCCCAATTCGGCGGCAACTTTTTGGAATTCTTGGCGGATTGAACGCGCCAAAGAACAAGGTCGCCTTCCTCGAGACTTCTGGCATTAACTTTGTGGCTATGGTAGCGGCGCAAAGCTTGCTGGTATCGAGTAGCTCGTACAGCAGCCTGAAGATGGTCTTCCTCAAGGAGCAGCGTGTCATCCTGTCGCAGCTGCTCTTGCTCAACTCGTCATAAGCGAGCACTCGAGGCGACCCGTATACGAGTTTCGTGGGGAGAACTGCCTCTGCTCCATAGACAAGAGCGAAAGGTGTCTGGCCAGTGGCTCGATTTGGTGTCGTCCTGATCGACCAAAGAACCACCGGCAGCTCCTCAATCCATTCTTCTACGCACTTGTGCAGACTGTTGAAAGTTACGGTCTTGAGCCCGCGCACCACTTCACATTGCCCTCTCCGCTTGACCGTTGCTTCTCGGGTGAGCAAGCGAAGCGAAGCGAACCTTGGCGCCAAGATCTTGGGCGTCTTGCATGAAGGTGCGGCTCGTGAATTGCGTGGCGTTATCGGTGATGATCCTATTAGGTACCCGAAATGGCAAACAATCGACTGAAGAACTTGATTCTTGTTGTCTTGTCACCTTCCTCATCGCTTCGATTCCGGCCACTTTGTGAACTTGTCGATTACAGCGTACAAGTACTCAAAGCCCCGACGGCTTCGCGGAAAGGGCCGAGGATGTCGAGCCCCGGACGAAAATGGCGGGATAAAGGGATCGTCTGGAAGCTTGATCTGCTGGTGTATCTGCTTGGAGTGGGCCTGCACGCTTCACACTTGGTTACTTGTGCGATTGCATCTGGAGGCTGTCGGCCAAAAGAAACCTTGCGGAACGCCTTGCCGGCAAGTGCTCTTGCGCCAATGTGATGACCACATATGCCTCCATGTATCTCCGCCAACAACTCTTGTCCGTCCTCCCGGGGAATACACTTCAATTTCACTCTGTTGAGTCTTCTTCTGTACAGTATGTCGTCGACAAACTGGTACATACTTGACTGTCGGGCTACTCTTTCTGCTTCTTCTTGCTCTTCGGGAACCTCTCCTGTCTGAAGGAAATGGACAATCTGCTGCGCCCATGCTGGAGCTTGCGGCTCGACAACAAGGACTAAAGGCACATATGTTGCTGCGGGAACATCCGCTTCCACGGCAAGAACCTGCGGTTCAGCCGGAGCTTGATGTTCCCCGGCAAGCTTGCCGGAGCAAAACTTGTCGGGAGCGTATGCTTCAACGGAACAAACCCTAGGGCTTGTCGGAGCAGACTGCTCCTCAGCACCTTTGATATTGATCTTGGGGACCTTCTTGGCGGCGGCTTCGGGGAGCTCTGCCGGAAAGTAGTCACCAGAAATCAATTTCCTCTTCTTGTTCTGCCTAGTTGATGGTGTTGCAGACGATTGAGTCAGTTTGAGCACAAAGATCCCTGGTTCCACAGGTAACCTAAGTGCAGCGCACTTTGACAGGCCATCGGCAATGTCGTTCTAGGCTCTCGGAACATGTTCCATCTACAGGCCGTCAAAGTGCTCTTCTAACTTTCTCACTTCATCAACATAGGCTTCCATCAACGGGCTCTGATAATCCTTGTTCACTTGGCGGACGACAAGCTGCGAGTCACCCCTGACAATGAGCTTCTTGATCCCAAGGTCCGCCGCGATCCTGAGACCGGCAAGCAAACCTTCATACTCTGCAGTATTGTTTGTCGCTTGCTCCTTGGGAAAGTGCATCGGACCACGTGCTTGAGGTGCTCTCGGTGGGTGCGACAAATGTACGCCCCACCACGGCGCCTTGCAGCGAGAAGGCACCATCAAAGTACATGATCCACTCTTTGCTTGCTTCCTTGACGGGGATGCTCGTTTCCGTAATTTCTTCATCTGGTGTTGGCGTCCACTCTGCTATGAATTCTGCCAATGCTCGGCTCTGAATAGTTGAAGTGCTCTCAAATTTGAGACCGAAGCTTGATAGTTCTAGTGCCCACTCGACAATCCTGCATGTTTATACGGATTACGTAGTATCCTCTTGACGGAAGCGAGTGACCTTTGTTATCTCATGTGCTTGGAAGTAATGGCGCAGCTTTCTCGAGGCCATGAGAAGGCGAAAAGCAACCGCACACAAGAATACCTTGACCTAGCCCCTGAGAGAAGGCCCGACAAAAGTAAACTGGGCGCTGCACCATTTTCTTCTGTTTCTCCTCATGTGTCTGTGCAGATTCACCCTTGTCGGGACCAGAGCTTCTCGGGGAAGCCCCCTGCTTGTTGCTGGATGTATCTGTCGTGGTTGCCGGCTCATCATCCGCCTCCCTCTCCGCTACTAACGCAACACTAACCACTTGATTGGTTGCCGCTAGATACAGCAACAACTTCTCTTGTGGCTTAGGTGTGACAAGTATTGGAGTGGAGGACAGGTATCTCTTCAAGTCCTGCAGCGCAGCCTCCGCTTCCGGAGTCCATTTTGTTGGACCTGCCTTTTTCAAAATTTTGAAAAATGGCGAGGCCTTCAGCAGACTTAGAGATAAACTGATGATGAGCAGCCACTGGCCGGCGATCTTCGTACATCCTTGACGCGCGGTGCTTCAATCTGCTCAATGGCCTTGATCTTGTCGGGGTTGGCTTCAATTCCCCCGAGACCACGAAGAACCGAGAAGCTTGCGGAAGGACTCCAAACACGCACTTCTCGGGGTTGAGCTTGAGGTTGATTTTGCACAGATTTGCAAAAGTTTCATCCAAATCTTGAATCAGGGTTGCTTTGTCTTTGCTCTTGACCACTATGTCATCCATGTAGGCTTCCACATTTCTGTGCAACTGTGGCTCAAAAGCGTCATGGACTACCCTTTCAAATGTTGAACCAGCATTCTTTAATCCGAAAGGCATCCGTACAAAACAATAGGTGCCACATGGAGTAATGAATGCGGTCTTCTCCTCATCCTCTTCTGCCATGAAGATCTGATTGAAATGAAAGCAAGTCACATCCGGCCGTGGAGTATGCGCGGCAAGGGAAATGGGTCTTTGGGACAAGCTTTATTAACATCGGTAAAGTCAATACAAAGCCTCCATTTCTCGTTTGCCTTGCTTGCGACTACGAGGATTAGCCAGCCCCGTGGGATGGAGCACTCCTCGACAAGGCCTCTGCTTCCAACTTCTTGATTTCTTCGCAATGAATTCTTGGCACTCCTTTTGTTTCCTAACTACGCTTGATGGGCGCGTGAGGATAGGCGGCAAGGTGGTGCTCAATTACTTTCACAGGAACACGGGGATGTCGGGCGGTTGCCATGCAAACACGTCGACATTCGCTCATGAGAAAACAGCAAGCAGCTTTCCTATTTAGGGTCGGCGTGGGCGATGGTGAAGGTCCCACGAGTGCCGTCTTCCTTGGCGGACACCTTCTTGGTCTCTGGCGGAGCTGCCTTCGTCTTCTTACACTTGCCGGTGGAGCTCGATGGTGCGTCCTCGACGGTAGCATAGCACTCCGAAGAGGTGTGCTTGCCGGAGTGGGCATCAGAGCTCTTGCCGGACTTAGTCTTCTTCTTCCCCCCGGGAGCTTCGGCGGCAAGTGTCTTGCGATCTGCTGCGGCTGCTGCTTCCTGGTAAATCTTGTCGGTGCAGATAAGGGCATCCTTCTTGTCGCCAGGGACAGAGATTACGCTTATCGGACCCGACATCTTCAGTACATTGTATGCATAATGAGAGGCTGCCATAAACTTGGCGAGTGCTGGACGGCCGAGTATCCCATTGTAAGGTAATGGAAAATCAGCGACGTCAAAAGTGACCCTCTCAGTCCTGAAGTTCAGCTCGCTGCCAAATGTTACCGGCAACGTGATCTTCCCTTTCGGCTTGCTCCTTCCCGGGTTGATTCCTTGGAATGTGCCGGTTTCTTCGAGCTCGCTGTCAGGGATCTAGAGCTTCTAGAGTACTACGGAGGAGATCAGGTTCAAACCGGCCCCGCCGTCAACTAGCATCTTTGTAACTTTGAGGTTGCGGATAGTTGGCGAGACCAACATTGGCAAGCACCCGACCGCAGTTATGCGATCAGGGTGATCCTCAATATCAAAGATGATAGGCGTGCTGGACCACTTCAGAGGCTTGCGTGACTCAACTGGTGGTTCTACTGCATTAACTTCCCGCACCCACTATTTGAGCTGGCGGTGTGAAGTATGCAGAGAAGCACCGTCGTCAACGCACAGAACCTCTGTGGCTTTCTGAAACTCCTGCTCGTCGGCCTCATCATCACCCATCTCTTCATCGTCGTCTTCATCTTCAACCTTGTCGCGGCCGCGGGGAGGCTTGTCTCCTTGCCGCTGCTTGGCCTTGCCGCGGCGTCCTCCCCGGCCGGGACGCTTCTTGCCGGATCCTCCAGTACCTTCCTGGGCCTTCTCCTTGTCGCATCGCTCATACTCAGCCTTCTGCAGCTCAACGAGCTGCTCGACCTTCTTGCAACTTTGGAGGTCATGGCCCTTGGTGCGGTGGATCTTGCAATACTGCTTGTCGGAGCCGCCCTGCTTGTCGGCGGCCGCCACAGGTTCGGCTTCCTTGGTGCCACCTCCGTTGCCGGACTGCTCAACGACTAGCACATCTTTGCCCTTCTTCCTTCTATTGTTCCACCTCCGGTTTTTCCTTGCCGGGGCGGCATCCTCACTGTCAGATCCTCCTGCTCCTGCATTCTCTCCGGGGAGTTTCCTCCCTTCTTCAGCACGCGCACACCTGTCGGCCAGGGCGTATAGCTCACTGACGTCCCTGATCTTGCACATCGCCATCTCCTCCCTCATCCTGCGGTTTTGCACGTTTTGATGGAATGCGCTGATGACCGCGGCAGGGTGGACATCTGGGATGTTGCGCTGCACTTGGCTGAATCTCTGAATTTATTTGCGCAGGGCTCTCCTTCCTTCAGGCGGCGGTGAAGATCACTCTCCGGCCATGAGGCTTGTGGCGCTGTAAAGCGCCGACAAACGATGATAACAGATCTGCCCAAGAAGATATGGAGTTGTCCGGCAAGTGCATGAGCTAGGACCTGACGTTGGGCTTGAGCACCAGCGGGAAGTAGTTGGCAAGAATCTTGTCGTCGCACCCCCCGGTAGCTTGCACCGCAATGGTCTAGATGCTGAGGAACTCCGACGGATGCAACCTGCCATCGTACTTCTCGGGTACATCTGGCTCGAAGTTCTTCGTCTTTGGGCCCTTTGGACTTGCCGCAGCTCACGAGTAAAGCGGAAACCTACGCGTCTGACAAGTCGCTGGTTCCCCAGGCGCATGCATGTCGACGATGGGCCCGGTAGCGCTGGTCTATTGGCCTTGGCGCTTCTCTTCGACGCTCGATGCGAGTACGAGCATCCTCTTGCTGTCGTTCTTGAAGAACTTGGTGCTGATCGCGATGAGCTCGTGGATCCAACGACGTGGTGGAGTCGGTGTCGAGGTTAACCCGGCGAGTCGGCGATCTTGGCCTTCGAGGCGGAGAGTGCACGGTGGTGGCACCCCCACCAGTCTTGTCGCCATCGGCTCGCGCCTGGCAATCTTGTCGCGGCTGCGATGTAGCTGGCTGCCGTGGAGTGTCGCCATTGGCGAAGCCGATGAGGCTCTGAATGGTGGCCCTCCAATCGTCAATCTTGTCCGCCGTTGGAGGGTAATCCAGGAGCAGTTGAGCTCGGGCCAACGCTTCTTCTGGAGTCTTTGGTGGCGGCGGTGAACGGTGCTAGGAGAGAGATATGCTCGGACTTCCAACTGGGTTGGAAGGAGTAGTACCCAGTCCAGGCGACCGTACCTTGCTCGTGCCGGCATGCTGGCGTGCATGCTGGTCTTGAGTGCCCCGAGATCCACCAGCTTGGCCTTGTTCTAACGCGCATATGGTGCTGCGAGCACCATGACGCTGTCGGTCCCGCGCCTCCTGAGATGGGCGCGGTGCATGTACGGACGCCGAGGTTTGTGGGGCCTTGTCCTTGGACCTGGCAGCAGCGTGAGCTCCCTCGTCGGCGCCCGTTCCTCCGCCGGCGTCTACCCCACCGCCCGTTTGCTCCGGTGGCGGTGGGATCGACGTGGACGGAGCACCCACCTCCAAAGCCTTCTTCTTCGGTGGCATGTCGATGAAGATGATGAAGACCTGGCTCACGTGAACGCCAGATCGGGTTCACACAACCTCGACGCCCCCTACCTGGCGCGCCATAGATGTCGTGGGAACGAACACCTATGGGGCTGGAGCCCCTTTCGGTCCGGCGGGGGGCGGAGACCGCACGAAGAGCGGATCGAGGCGAAGCACGCGAGCGATTTTACCCAGCTTCAGAGCTCTCCGGAGAGATAAAACTCCTACTGCTGCTTTGTGATTGTATCATGTTCTCGCTCGAGAGCGTGGGAGTGTTCTGGTTTTGAATGAGTCGAACCCCCCTCTACGTTGCGCATGGGCCTCCTTTTATACGCTCAAGGGGTCACCGACAGGTGGCAACGTAGGCGAGGGCAAAAACGTAAAAGATGTGGTTGGTACACCTACTTGTACAGTGTACCCTACCTAACCCTGATGGCAGGGGACAAAGGCATTAAATGCCCGTCTGAGTCACCCAAACAGTGCAAAAAAGTGACCGCTAGGGGCGCCACCACTTGCCACGATGGCCTTCTCGTCATCTCCACTTGCCACCTCGCCCCGCTAGCTGCACAGCTTCCTGCCACGCGCGCCTGGAAGGGCCCCGGGGCGACACGTTGATGGATGTGCTGGAGTGTGGGTGCAAAGTTGTAGCATTGCCGCGGCAAGCGCCTTGCCGCGGATGTTGTCTTGTCGCGTCCGGAAGCTTATCTCTCACCGAACCTTGCCGAGACGCGAGGCGCGTCGCGGCAAGTTCCTTGAAATGCCTTTGTTGGCCTTCCCGGCAAGCTCCTCTTGCCGGGGCCTTGACCTTCCCGGCAAGCTCCTCTTGCCGGGGCCTTGTCTTCTCGGCTTAAATACTTTGTTCTTGAATGGCTTCCAAAGGAACCAACGGAGGACCTTGGCGGTCACCGCGGCAAGCCTTGCCGCGGGACGCTGCGACTGCCCGTGCACAAGTTCGGGATACTAGGGTGCCCTTACTCTAGTACACCGACACTTAGTGAATTTATATCCACCAACTTGAGGTGCTACCACCAAGGCCAACTGACCCGGATTATCGACCCGTGGAGGGTGATCTTCTCTGCTCCATACAATGGGTTGTTCTGACCACCTCAAGTAACGAGGAACTGCCGGCTCAACAAAATTCACAGCCCTCTTATGAACCTTCTGGTCTCATTTGCATAAGCTTGTGGTAAACACATGGTACTGCCCACCATTCAACTGCTTCAGATTGCTTTGATAACCCGATTGCTGCTGCTGCTGCTCTCCTTGACCAGACTGCTGTTGATTATAGCCGCCTTGACGTCCCTGAAAGGCGGAACCTGAACCGCCGCCCGGGCCATGAAAACCGCCAGCCCCTGAACCGCCACCAGACCCGTTATTGCCATCAAAGGTGTTGGAATTCTTAAATGCTTTCATGATCGCACAATCTTTCCATAGATGTGTGGTGGGTCGCTCCCTGCTGCCGTGTTTCGGGCAGGGCTCATTGAGTAGCTGCTCAAGAGATGGGCCTGACCCGCCGGATCGAGGAGGCTTACCCTTACGTGTCTGATTGTTACCTTGTGCATTAGCATTGGCCACAAACTCCGGCTTACCATCCGCCTTACGCTTATTGCCTCCTTGATTCATCGGGTTATGCTGCTGACAATTTCCATTGCTGTTCTTCTTTCCCTTCCCGGTCTTTTCTTCATCAGACGCAGGATCCATGGTACTATCAGAATCGGCATATTTGACTAAAGCCGCCATCAGCGTACCCATATCATTGCAATCATGCTTAAGGCACCCCAGTTTCTGCCTCAGCGGCTCAAAACGGCAATTCTTCTCCAACATGAGGACTGCAGAGCCGGCATCCATCTTGTCAGATGAATGTATTATCTCCTTGACCGGGCGTACCCAATGAGTCGTAGATTCTCCTTCCTCCTATTTACAATTTGTCAAGTCCACAATTGACATAGACTGCTTACAGGTGTCCTTGAAATTCTTGATGAAACGGGCTTTCAGTTCTGCCCATGAACCAATGGAATTGGGTGGCAAACCCTTCAACTAGGACCAGTTTGTTCCATCTAACATCATGGTGAAGTATTTAGCCATTGCCGCGTCGCTGACTTCCAATAACTCCATGGCCATCTCATAACTTTCGATCCAAGCTCTGGGCTGCAGGTCGGCCGTGTAATTCGGCACCTTTCGAGGTGCCTTGAAGTCCTTGGGTAGGCGCACGTTACGCAGAGCTGGCACCAGACAAGGAACACCACCGGTTCTAGTGGCTACTCCCGCCTCAACAGAAGTCATTGGATACTCTAGGAAATCCTGATGTGTCGTCTGTTGAGCCGCTAGCTCAGCCGCCCGCTCGTTCTCCTGACGTATTCGGTCTTACACTGGATTATAGCCACCCGGCTGGTTACGGCGTTCGGCGTTGCTTGATAAAGCTTCAGACTCCATGTGCCTGCTGTAACTCGGGCTCCGGTTCTGACGAAGCAGCGCTAACCAAGGCGGGGGAGTTGAGTGGATCCTGTCCCGGCTGTAAGAATAGGTCTCTTGTTGAGCTAAGGCCGTCTGGAGAAGTTCTTTGACCCTCTGGGTCTCCACTACTGTCGGGTCATCGCCGTCCATGGGAAGAGCTGCCAAATGCGCTAAAGCCACGATTAAGTTCTCCATGGGGTTGGAAAAGTGACCCAGTGGTATCGGCACATAATGCGGCGGTGCCATGCTCACATGAAGCGGTGCCATCTCCCGAGGCTGAGCCGGCCCTTCTGTTCCGGCTGTCATAAGCTGATTGGCCTCTGGCGGGTTACTTGGGCCGGCTCCGGGTGTAGCAAAAAGAACCCGAGGGTCGTAATTCGGAGGTAAAAGTGACTGGGCTTACTGATGCCTCCTCCTCATCACCTCATTGGACGCGTTTAAGCTCATCGTGAGCTGGTAAGCTTCCGACTGTAGCCGCTGCGCCCGGGCGTCTAGAGCCGCCCGCTCTGTGGCTAATCTAGTGTCCTCAGCTGCCAAGGCCTCCTTAGCCTGAGCTATTTCCTCACGCACCCGTGCCATCTCCGCATCATGCTCATCTTTATCTGCGGGAATGACCGTTGTGGTTAGCAGGATCGTAATCTTGTCCATGAGATCTATCAGCACCTGAGCCGGTGGGCGCACGGGGCCGCCTACCCCAGCTCCTCCTAACCCGGACGTCACTGCTACAGCAGCTGTAGAGTTTGAGCCGGGCTGAGTCCCAGTCATAAAGACTCCTGCCCATCTTGGCGGCTCACAGGGGTCTGGAATACTGGTGCCATCGGAACAGCCCCCGAGCACGCCATCTTGCACTTGGTACAACGAATTTGTTGAGCCGGTGGATGAATCACCGTCTGAGAGGACGGCCGTCTCACCACCATCTCCAGATCCTTCCAATAGTTCCTCTCCGTGGACGCAGCCCACGAAGGCACGCTTCATAATAGGTTGATTCCGGGTCTTCCTCGCATGTTGAGCCGTCTCGACGAGGTCGGTGCAGTTGTCCGGCTCAGGGCCCGGCTCACCGATCCGGCCGATGAAGACGTGGATTCCGCCGAAGGGGACCCGGTACCCATACTCAACTGAGCCGGTGTCGGGACCCCAGCCTTCGTCGTCGATGTAGATCTTGCCGCGATGACTCTTGGTCATCCGGCCCACTACGTATCCCTTGAGCCCTTCTAAGTTGCCCTTCAAGAACTCAAATCCACCGTGCGCTGGCCCCATGGTGGGCTCCAACTGTCGTGGAATTTTCACGTCAGATGTCCTCATGAAAGGACTTAGTTGTGGAGCCATTGCAACTAGGAAGCTTGAAGGGGTTAATCGGGACAAAGGACACGAGAGGTTTATACTAGTTCGGCTCCTTACGGTGAAGGTAAGGCCTACGTCTAGTTGGGTTCGTATTGATGTTTCGATTACCAGGGAGCGAGATACGCTATGCCCGGCTCTCGATGAGTTGTTTCTTGCCCTAAGCGCCACAGAGCCGCCCCTTATATACTCGGGTTGGCATACATGTCTTCTGAGTCGGCGGCTTATCAGCGATGTCGGCTCGATGACTAGTTAAATCTACCTTCGATACAAGTCAAGCCATTATGGCGGTTTACTACAACGGGCCTTAAGTCGCTTATGGGCCTTAAGCCCTTTATTGAACCGCCATCTTCATGCTTGTTCTTGGGCTTCTGTCTGGTGAATCCTCTTGGCGTAACCCGGCCCCTCCTGGGCGGCTTACACAAATAGTTATATCCCCGACACTACGCCTACTTTTCACTAGGTGAGGACATCGCAAGATTGAACCCAAAACTAAGCACCTCTCCCATGGCAAGAAATACCAATCTAGTTGGCCAAACCAGACCTATAATTCAAATAGAAATACGAAGATATGAAATCATGCATATACGAATTCAGAGAAGATTCAAATAATATTCATAGATAATCTGATCATAAATCCACAATTCATTGAATCTCGACAAACACACCGCAAAAAAATATTACATCGGATAGATCTCCAAGAACATCGAGGAGAACATGGTATTTAGAATCAAAGAGAGATAAGAAGCCATCTAGCTACTAGCTTTGGACCTGTAGGTCTGATGTAAACTACTCACGCTTCATCGAAAGGGCAATACGGTTGATGTAGAAGCCCTCCCTGATCGAATCCCCATCCGACAGAGTGCCGGAAAAAGCCTCCATATGGGATCTCACGAGGCCAGAGACCTGTGGCGGTTGAAAAGTATTTTCATGGCTTCCTCTGAGGGTTTAGGAATATATGTGAATTTATAGGCCAAGGAGGGAGGTCAGGAGGTCTTCGAGGGGGCCACAAGCCCTAGGGGCGCCCCCCTGGGGCGCGCCCCTTGGCTTGCCGTCTCCTCCAGGGTCTTCTGACTTGGACTCCAGGTCTCGTCGGTGTCTTCTGGTCCAAGAAAAATCATCACGAAAGTTTTATTTTGTTTGGACTCCGTTCAATATTCCTTTTTTGTGAAACTCAAAAACAAGGAAAAACAGAAACTGGCACTGGGCTCTAGGTTAATAGGTTAGTCCTAGAAATAATATAAAATAATATATTAATGCATATAAAACATCCAAAAAAAGATAATATAATAGCATGGAACAATCAAAAATTATAGATACATTGGAGACGTATCATGCACAAGGAGGCGGCAAGCCCTGGGGGCGCGCCCTACCCCCCTGGGCTCGCCTCCCAGGCTTCTGGCAACCTTGTGTGCCCTCTGGACTCCGTTTTCTTGTAGGACACTCCTTTTGGTCGGTAAAAATTCATTATATAATCTTACAAAGGTGTTGACTACTTTACCATGACAATATCCTCTACTTTTGTTTTTAGCTATTTCTACGACAGATTTAGAGCAAGATGTCTTTGCAAGAATCGGTCGGGGAGAGTCGGGTCTCTCACCCGATGCCGGATCCAAGAGCATACTTTGGGTGGTCTACAGAGGAAGATATGGAGGCCAACTTGACAAGAGTGGATGCCATAGAGGAGGATCAAGAAGCCACCTCTCCCCTTCATACTCGAGCCATGCTTGAGGAACTACAGAGCTCAGCAATACCGAATTCGATCATATCTCCCAATGCTCAATTTCTCTCTTATAATAACATAAAAAAGAGTGTTGCTTTCTCTCCTGCAGCCAAAAAGCATCCACGGGTGAATGGTGCTCTAACCGTCACGGACAAACTCTGTAAGGAAATAATGGATCTCAAGAAGCAATTCAATAGGCTCGAGGAGGAGAATCGCATTCTGAGAGGCATCATCGCCAAGAATATCACACCACCACCACCTCCGAAGAAGGAAATATAAGTACATGGGTATGGGCACTCCCCTTGGCTTGTTCCAAGCTTGGGAGAGGTGCCCTAGTATCATATCACCATCACATCTTTACCCTTATTGTTTTTCTTAGTTCGATCCTTTTGGTTATATATTGATCTAGTAGAATATGAGTTTTAGCATGATCTAGTTTTTGTGTTTTGCTTTGAGTTCCCTCTATGCAATCGATTGTGAGAGTTATATAATAAAGAGTAGATTTGGTTGAGGGCTTGCTTTCTTACTTTTATCTTGGAAAGAAGAAAAAGAAAAAGAATGAAAGAAATAAAAGAGTATATAATGATCTTATGTAGAGTGATGACTTCACATATAAGAAGTATGAAGATTGAAACTTGTTGTAGTTGACAAACATAGTTTTGGTCATTGTTGCAATTAAAAGGAATTAATAAAGAAAGAGAGGTTCACATATAAATATATTATCTTGGACATCTTTTATGATCGTGAGCACTCATTAAAATATTATATACTAAGAAGTTGATGTTGGACAAGGAAGAAAACATAATGAGTTATGTTTACTTATTTCCGAATAGAAGTTATATTGTCATGGATCCTCTAACATGTGACGCTTTCTTTGACCTCGTACTATCAAAAACTTCCGCCCCAAGTAGAGATACTACTTGTGCATCCAAACACCCTAAACCCAGTTTTGCCATGAGGGTCCACTATACCTACCTATGGATTGACGAAGATCCTTCAAGTAAGTTGTCATTGGTGCAAGCAATAAAAATTGCTCTCTAATTATGTATGATCTATTAGTGTGAGGAAAATAAGCTTTATACGAATTTGTGATGGGGAAGAAATAAAAGTGACAGACTGCGTAATAAAGTTCTTTATCACAAGCGGCAATATAAAGTGACGTTCTTTTGCATTACTATTTCGTGCATCCAATCAAAAAGTGCATGACGACCTCTACTTCCCTCTCTGAAGGGACTATCCTTTACTTTTCAAGTACTTACCTTTATGCAAGAGTCATGGTGATCTTCACCACTTCCTATATTTCGCCTTTTTCTTTCGGCAAGCATCATGTGTTGGGAAAAGATCTAGACACATATATCCCCTCGGATGTAGGTGATCATGAGTTATTATTGTTGACATTACCCTTGAGGTAAATAGTTGGTAGGCAAAATTTTAAGCCCCTATCTTTCTTTGTGTCGGATTGAAGCTTTGCTCTCTTAAGTACCGTGTGAGTGTTAGAAATTGTGAAAGACTAAAAGATAACTGAGTATGTGGAATTACTAGTCAAGCTCTTATATTGACACTTTTCGATGTTATGATAAATTGCAATTGCTTCCATGACCGAGATCATATTTTGTTAGTTTTCAATAAAAATTTTGATTCATGCTTTACTTTGTGAATGAATTGTTACTTTAGCATGAGAAGTTATATGACAATATACTGCTATTCTAAAGAAGATCATGATGCCTTCATGTTTGTATTTTATTTTATCAACAAGTCTATCTCTAAACATGTGGACATGATTATCGATCCCAGCTTTCGCTTGAGGACAAGCGAGGTCTAAGCTTGGAGGGTTTGATACGTCCATTATGCATCATGTTTTTACATCAATATTTATTGCATTATGGACTGTTATTTCGAATTATGGTGCAATACTTATGCCTTTTCTCTCTTATTTTGCAAGGTTTACATGAAGAGGGAGAATGTTGGCAGCTGGAATTCTGGACCGGAAAGGAGCAAATCTGAGATACCTATTCTGCATAACTCCAAAAGTCTTGAAATTTATGAAGAATTATTTTGGAATATATAAGAATTATTGGGAAAATAAAATACTAGAGGGGACACACCATGTGGCCGCAAGCCTGGGGGCACGCCCCCAGGGCTTGTGGTCCCCCTGGCAGGTCTCTAGTGCCCATCTTTGGCTATATGGAGGGTTTTGACCTAGAAACAAAATCAGAAGATAGCTTTCGGGATGAATCACCGCTGTCTCGAGGCGGAACCTAGGCAGGAGCAATCTAGCACTACAAAAAAATACACTTCCATGATGATACGTGTTTGTCACAGTAGGTCGCGTTTTTTGTCATGCATGTACATCCATGACGATTTTATGACAGAATCCAGATAGTCATACTGTCTTTGTCATAGAAGTGTTCCATGACATTACCAAAATTATCATCACGGAAGTGTCCACTTCCATGATGATAAATCGCACGGCACAGAAGTGCTTTCGTCAAGGGTGACCGACACGTGGCATCCACCATAACGGAACGCAATTAAGCTATCGGGTCGGGTTTTTAATCCGATACCCCGTTAACAACCCCGACCAATGGGGATTTTCCACGTGTAAAATCATCATTGGCCGGAGGAAACACGTGCTGGCTCATCGTTGGGACAGATGTCATCCACTCATTGGACAGAAGGCGCCTATGATACATCGACACATGGCACGACCCAACAGAGGCCCATTCCTGTGAAAAGGCCGACCCATTTCACTTGGTCAAAAAGTGGCGGGCCGGGCCACGGAAAGCCTGTTAACGGCCTATCCGCATATAGCACATTTACAACCCGCTAACCCAAGGCCCGTTACGCCCTATCCGAATTAGGCCCAGTACCGTGATATGGGCCATCCAATATGATGTCTTTCGGCCCATATGAGTCCCTTTGTAACTCTTGGCCTATTAACGGCCCGTTGTGAAACTGGCCCGTAATGAACAGTGTATCACTTTAGACCCATTAACGGCCTGTGGTGAAACTCGCCCGTAACGAACAGTGTATCACCTTATACCCATTAACGGCCCGTTATTACGTTGGGCCGTTTCTAGCCCATGTTATCTTTCGGCCTTCTCAGAGCCCATTTATTCTTGGGCTCATTTCCAGCATTCGTTTACTTACGGCCCGTTGCTGTCATTTTCTGCTTGTGGGCCAAATTCAGCCCGTGGTTACAGTCGGCCCGTTTGTGGTCCGTTAATACGTTGGGCCGTTTTCATAGTGTCATCAAATACGGCCTATTAACGATGGCCCATTATGGTCGGCCCATGAACGGACGATTCCAACTCTAGCCCGTTTACGGCCATAATGCGATCTGTTTGGCCCATGTTTGGTCAATCAATCATACGGCCTGTATAAGGCCCATTGATGATACGGTCATAGAAGGCCCATTGTTTCTACGGCTCGTAGAAGGCCCATTGTTTCTACAACCCGTAGAAGGCCCATTGTTTCTATGGCCCGTAGAAGGCCCACTGTTTCTACGGCCTGTAGGAGGCCCAGTGTCACTACAGTAAATATTAGCCCATGGTTATTGTGGCCTAGTTTTAAAAAATAGGTTATTGCAGCCCCTAGCAAACTGCAGAAAAAGAACTACAATGAATACAAGCAAACAAATAAACAAGACAACAAGGAAACAAATAAGCAAGCATCTAACGCTAGGCTATCACGGCTATTACACATATTACATCCACTGGGCATCAAAGTTCGCCACTAGTGCAAATATAGGGAACAGAGCAGCATATCATATACACTGGTTATCCAAGTTGGCGACCAGCGCAAATAAACACCGCAGCAAAACAAATCCAGAACTGAAACCACTTCAGAAGATCTCATGAAACAATATCCTGGGTACCCATAATGCTGGCAAGATGCTTAGCAAGCATATTAACTTTCTCTTGTTTGGCGCTTAAATCCTCCAGCGCTTGTTGTTGCACCAGGAAATATGCATTTGAATTCTTCAGGGACTTCCTCAGTCCTTTAGATTCCTATCGCTGCACATCTGATTGATGTCTTTCAACTCGAAGTTGAGACTCAAGAAGACAAACTGATTCAGGAAGCGAGTTCGAAGAGCTTGTGCCAGCAGTAGTGGCCAGTAACTCGAACACTACATCAAGACAGGACTTTTGGGTTCTCTCACTATCGTCAAGGTAGTTTTTATCAGCTTTCTTGGAGACCAACAGGGATGTCTCAATATCTTGAACCTTATCTGCATTACTTCCTTTACCATTGGATAACACAGTACTGTTCTCCAATATTTTGTCCGCATTCTAAAACAGAAACAAGCAGACGCATCACATGTTTACCATGTTGTATATGAAACTCATTTTGGTAAATGAGTTCAGTATTAAGTGGACAGGATAACAGCATGAAATAAACATATATCTATGTACCATGGTCACTTTATGGTCTATATCATTCTAGTTTTTGTTGCCAAATCAAGATAGAGATACAGTTCAAATAATATTTGTTCAAGACAAAGCAGAATAGACAGAATATAAGTGTGGGAAACTATAGATCAATAACAACACTTGTAATGTGCATGACATTTCAATTTAAACTAAAATCAACATAGAGCAGGTTACAATAGCAAACCAGTTAAAGAAACAGGTTTAAAACATACCTGTTGCGCCATTGGAGTTTCAATTCCATCCTTCAAATTTTAAAATAGTTGGTATGAGTAAATACAGTAATGCAAGATCAAAGGAGTATGAACCATAGCTACAGAACCTGACCTGAGAACAAAATTTCTTCTCCTTTAAGCGTTGAGTTGGGATTCGGAGTGGTGGTCCTCGTGCTTTGGGCACTGTAGTTCCCTTACTAACTGCTCGTGTTTGGGTGCTCTGTGGTGGAGACAGTCTTTGTGTCAAGCTCTGGGCGGGTTACTATCTGCCGGGGTTGGGGTTAGAAGGGGTGTAGCTGGTTCTCTGTCCAACTGGGTAGGGGTACAATCTGCGAGAGTCTGCTTTATGTGTGGTGGATCTGGTCCTTGGGCATGTACAACCGTGGTTCTATCTGCATCAACTGGTAGCACTATCTTTTCTGAAGACTGTGTGGTTCCTCCCTTAGATACTGCCATCACGCTCTCCAATTCAAATGGCTGATAAACAAGAAACGTAATTGAAAGTATAGACCATGAATGATAGACAGGTGCAATCGATAGTGGGGAATAAAAGACGACATGAAATAATTCATATTTATGTTGTCTAACCAAACAGGATAGCATGACACAATTTCACATATATGATGGCTAACTAACAGGATAGCATGACACAATTTCACATTATGATGGCTAACTAAAAAGAGATGGAAAGACATAGTTCAAAATATGAGACTATGTAAACAAGATGACATGACATAACTATATAATGTGTTTATTAAATAGGTTGGCATGCCATAATTCACATACATTCACGGATAGAATGCCATAATTCAAAATATGATGACTGTAAACACTAAACAGGATGAGATGATATGACTATATGATGTCTTTATTAAATGGGTTGCCATGCCATAATTCAGATAGATGATGTGTATGTACTATGTAAACATGATGGCATGATATAATTCAAATATATGATTTATATAGTAAGCAAGTAGGCAGATGGCAATCCATATATGATGTAAAAACTAGGCAATGCAAGACAACATGCATGACATGGTTAATATAACCCTACCAAGTTTGAGCATAGACCTCAGGGGGAAATAGGACTGGTCATCAGTCTCTGAATCCTCCTCTAAGGAGCTCTCCGTAGCCAGAAAGATGTCTGTTTCAGCAGGTAGCATTGTCTGCTCTGAATACCTTGTTTTCACTCCAGATACTTCCATCACCGCTTCAAATGACTGATGCACAGGAAGAGTAGTTGAATATACAAACATTGTCGACACGTAATACAAAAAAATGATAGCATGATATAATTCACATACATGATGATTGGCTAAATAGCATGACATTGCATAATTCACATATATAATGCCTTTGCAACAAGAGAGCATTGTATAATTCACATATATAATGTCTTGCAACAAGATGTCAATGCATAATACACATATATGGTAATTAAATGTTGAACAGGTGGCATTCACACAAAGCATGTCTAAACTAATCAAATGACATAGCAATGCGAGACACCATACGCACGATATGAGCAACATAACCCTGCCAAGTTAGATCATACACCTCGAGGGGGGGGGGAATTGGACTGGTCATCTGTCTCTGAATCCTCCTCCGAGGAGCTATCCATAACCAGCGAGATATGCACTTCGTCAGATAGCATAGTCTGCTCTAAAGACCTTGTTTTCACTCTAGAATTTGCCATCACCGTGTCAAATGGCTGATGCACACGAAGAGCACTTGAATGTACTAACATTGTTGACAAATGTAATATGCAACAAAAAAAAGGATGGCCTGATATAATTTACATATAAGATGACTGGCTAAGCAGGATGGCATTGCAAAATTCACATATATGATGCTTGGCTAAACAAGATGGTGTTGCATAATTCACATAAACGATGAATAAACTAAACAGATGGCATTCGGACAAAGGATGTCTAAACTAAGCAGATGACATATTTGATGTATAAAGTAAGAAATGCAAGACATCATATGCATGATATAACCAACATCAGCATGCCAAGTTAGAGCGAAGACCTCAGGGGGTAAATTGGAGTTGTCTTCTCCTTCTGAATCCCCCTCAGAACAGATATCTTCCTCTCGATTACAATCCGAAATGCATTGAGGGGATGGGGGCTACCTTTGCGCCTACCATGGAGTGATGTCTGCATGACATTTTATTGCCACGCAAGGCTCGTCTCTTTTGCTCTACATGTTCAGTTCCATTATTTACAATAACTGTCATGCATAGGAATAAAACATGGTGAGATTATGTAAGGAGTGCATGCAGAAATCCAGAGTGATGGTAGAAACCTGTGGATAGACCCAAAACCAATAATAGTAGGCAAATAATGGCTTCAGTTAAAAAATACAGATAATGGCTTCTTTACTGTTTGTTTCCCACCCAACATTAACTCATAGTAGACACCGGAGATTAACCAGATAGTAGATAGATACTATTGATTGCGGCCCCGATATGTACCCCACAACCATTTAAGAACTCAAGTTTGACCATTAGTTTGGAGCTGACTCGGAGTCTAATCGGTGAACAGGACGATAAAGTAGCATGTAATATTAAGCGATGCATAACGTAAGCAGACACAAAAGAGTGCAACCTATCTTGCGGACCCTTGTAATCCTCGAGGTCATCTGCTCGGTTGATGATGGTAATGCAGTTTTCATGGCTGCCGACGATCTGGATTTGGATCCTCGCTTGTCTTTGGACCCTTTTGTCGTTGGAGCGGTGAGCTGGGGTGGACGACAGCGTAGGTGAGAGCGGGACAAACCACGCAAGGTTTTCTTTGACAACTATTTGTAAGAGAAGTATTTCTGTAAGGGCTCGTTTGAATTGGAGGATTCCAACAATGCAGGGATAGGAAATAGACAGGAATGGGATAGGAATACACGTGCAAAATAGAGAATTTAAAAACACAGGATTTCTGCCAATCTGGGTGTTTGATTCACAACAATTGGAAGATCACGGGATGCAAAGAAGCATGGTGAGATTAAGTCAAACCACAAGAAAATGTATGGTTATAATGCTATTATGCTACTATCTCTTAGTCTTGTGCTTCATGAATAGGAATTTGAAAAGGAGGACAAGTGAAAATTGAAATTCCTACATTTTTTCTTTCAAGGAGGCACTAAAGGAACAAATTCGTGTGCTCAGTGGACAATATATATAACATGTAGAGTAAAAAAGAGATGCAACAAGTGTACAACCTCTTTGGCGAAGCCATGTCGATCTCAGCATGATTGGGTTGGCCGGTGAGGATGCTTCGTCGACTTTCTTTGGAGGAGGGGAAGAAGATCTTAGGCGTCCGGAGATGGAGCCGAGTCTTGCTCCTTTGTGATGGAGGGTTAAATCGTTGGAGCAGCTCAGGGCGTTATGCGATGCCGAGGCTGAAGCAGGACAAGAGAGACAACGAACAACGTTAACCTAAGTGGAATTCTAATAGCATCTCCAATACATGACGTAAAATACATAACCACAAAGTGCTAGATGTAAAATACATCAGCCGCTCACCTCTGAACTTAACTGTCAAAACTGAATTCAACTGTTGAAACTGAACTTAACTGTTGAAACTAAACTTAACTGTCGAAACTGAATTTTGCTGTCGAAACTAAAAGCACTAGCAAGGTGAGGCTACACGTCGGTCGACTGACTTTTTCATCTCTGGTCAGTCAATTTTTCAGCCGTTGGATACGAAATCAAGGGCCTACGGTTCATCTTCAACCTCCACCCCCTTGAGCCGCCAGCCACCACCGGCCAAACAAGCCCCCATCGCGCCCGCCGACGGTGTGCTACCCGCCCACCACAAAAACTCTCCCACCGCCGGTCCGCCGCCGCCGCATAACGCCCGCCACCATGGCGACAACCGCCCCCACCATGAACCCTAAGATATAATAGTGGGGTACCTCTTCGGCGAGCCCCCATCCCTGTTGCGGCTGGTTCTACCTTCACCCCAGCGAGCCACCCCCCACCCCCTGAAAATCGAATGACCCAAAAGTAAATTCAGTCGACTAAAGTGTAGCTAAATCGGAGCAGCATCGCAAGCAAGAGCAAGAGCGGGAGTAGCAGCGTGAGCAAGAGCAATAGCAAGAGCAGACTAGGCAGGGGACCGAGAGCAAGAGCAGAGCAGCAGCGCGAGCGAGAGCTAAAGAAGCAGCAGCTCCTACTGATGTGGACGTCGCCGCCGACGGAGCAACGACGTGGAGGAAGTGGCCGGCGACGCCGTCATGGATGGAGCCGTGCCGTGTCGGCTCGGGACCGAGCGTCGGCAGCACCGTGAGATCGAATCAAGAAGAAAATGTGGTGATTAGTGTACAACCTCTTTGGTGGCGCCGATTAGGCTGCAACTTCATTTAAGGAACGGTGATGATGATGCTCTTCTGGTGGTGCAGGTGAAGACGGTGGTGTGGGAATGGAGGTGGCATGAAAGGCGAGGGAAACGTCGGGGCAGCTCCTTGGAGGTGGAGGACGGGGTGGCTGAACCGGTGGGACGACGAGATCGACGACGGATCCTCATCCGGTACGGTGGATGAGGGATGTCGACGTGTTCTTGTGGACGGCGTCGTCGGGAAGAGGCTCGGTGGGTGGCGACGGAGCAGGTGTGGGGTTTAAATCGCTGGTTTTCGCGGCCTCGGTGTATGAATGGTTAGGTGGATGGGATGGCAGTGGGGAACCATGGCTTAGGGACGCGCTTGTCCGAAATGTGGTGTAAGTTACGAAAGTACCCCTATTGATTTGAGGCGGTTCTTTCGGTTCAGGGGTACCACGAGCATTTCGCATGTCGGGATTTCATAGGAGGTGGGAGTTTTCACGCGCGTTGTAATTTTGGAATAGCACGACGCGGGTTGAGATCGAGGAGTTGCCGAACTGTGAGACAAAGATATATCTTAAATATTTCGGGCTAACAAAGCGCGGGTTGAAATTTCGGACAAGCCTAACGTGTCTTGTACCAAATCAATGCGACTACAAATGTCATTCAAAACTTTGAATTCATGGTATGTTCAATTAAAATATTTCGCTACGTGTATAATGCATGCAACCTACTACTCAAATGAACGTTTTAGTGCATTCCAAACATATATACTACAGCTTCAATATGAACTAAAGTTGAATTCATTTCTCTATTTGAATAAGATCTACAGTAATAATTGTTGTGAAGTCAAAGCATTTGAATTTGTTTCTCTGTTTTAATAAGATCTACAATCATCATTATTGTCAAGTTAAACCATCGTTTGTGTATTATCTTCATAGCGCACCACATGATTAGTCTCGAGTTATATATGAACTATGTGTACTATATGAACTCAAACTCGATTTTTTGAATCCAGTTTATTTTGATTTCAAATCACCTTACATTTCTAGCTCTAGCTAGATCTTCATAATCTAAACCATGTCTCATATGTATAATGTGTTTATCACATTATGTATGGTGCCCCGTCCCCTACGCCTACAAGTATTTAGATGTGAGTTGCAAACACCACACATTACCGCAAATTCAAATAAAATGTGAGAATGTTCGATATATAGTATTGTTTAGATTGTTCGATATTTAGTTGTAAGGCACAAATGCCACACATTATCACAAATTCAAATAAAATGTGAGATTGTTTGATGTATAGTATGGTTTAGATTGTTCGGCATTTAGCTGTGAGTTGCAAACGCCATGCATTATCACATTATGGTATAACATGTGCACAACATGTGTATCACCGCTATATTCATGCATGCAATGTTTAAAACACTATGATCTCCTATTCAAATATATGAATCCGCTTTCATATCAAATTATGATCTTTGTTAGTCTCTTACACCCACACAATCCTCTAACCTTTGTAGCTACCACTAACTTTCTCTCGTGCATGCACCGCCCTCCTCGCCCTCCCTCCCTCGGCATTCTATCCACCGGGCACATTCATTTTTTTTAGGTCGTTCTCCCAGAGTCTCCACAACTCCTTTCCGACACACACCGATCGATAAACCTCTCCAGCGATGCCTGCCTACAACATACACACACACCTTCAATCTCCTCCTTTATGTGTCCTTGCCTCGTGTCTCTCATACGGTCACACACACGTGTAAACTCTCGCCCCTCTTTTCATCGATCTCACAACCGCACACTTGTCGTGGGGAACGAACACCTATGGGGCAGGGCCCCTTTTTGGTCCGGCATGGGAGCGGAGGGCGCACGAAGAGCAGATCGAGGCGAAGCACGCGAGGGATTTACCCAGCTTCGGAGCTCTCCGGAGAGATAAAACTCCTACTGCTGCTTTGTGTTTCTATTCTAGTTCTTGCTCAAGAGCGTGGGTGTGCTGTAGTTTCGAATGAGTCGAACCCCTTCTACGTGCGCATGGGCCTCCTTTTTATAGTCTAAAGGGGTCACCGACAGGTGGCAGCGTAGAGAGAGGGGTAGAAAAGTAAAAACGCGGGTTGGTACAACCGCTATCTACAGTGCCCCCTACCTAACTCTGACGGCAGGGGACAAGGGCATTTAATGTCCGTCCGGTCGCCCAAACAGTGCAGGAAGCGACCGTTAGGGGTGCCACTGATCGCCACGATGGCCTCCTACTCATCTTATCTTGCCACCTCGCACCACTTGGCTGCACAGCCGCCTGACACGTGCGCCAGGAGTGATCTTGGGGCGACACGTCGTTGGATGCGCTGGAGCGTGGATGCAGATGGTGGCTTTGCGCTGACAAGCGCCTTACCGCACACCGCGAGCTTGCCGCTCGTCGGGTCTTCGGACGCCAGCAAGCGTCGCGGCAAGTCTCTTGCGATGCCTTGGTTGGCCTTCCCGGCAAGCTCCTCTTGCCGGGGTCTTGTCCTTCCCGGCAAGCTCCTCTTGCCGGGGCCTTGTCTTCTTAGTTAACACTTTGTTCTTGAATGGCAGTAAATGGGAATATCGAAAGATCTTGGCGGACGTCCGGCAAGCCTTGCCCTTGAGCCGCTGATTGCCGTGCACAAGTTCGAGGTACTAAGGTACCCCTACTTTAGTACACCGACAGAGCCCCGGGCTGGGCCATACGGTGTCGGCTGTTGGGCGGGCCCAAGACAAACTGCACGGCACAGCGGCACAGGTCCTGCCAAATCGACTCCGTATCCACCGCCTCCGTAGCAGCGCGCGTCAATCGCGGCGTCGTGGGAGAGATCGTGGGCAATACTTAAATCCAGGAAATGCGTAACGTTCGCCTCGGTTCTGCATCCCCGCCACGCGGCTCCCATGCGCTTGGTGTCGCGGACGGTGGGAACGGGAAACTGGGTCATTGCGAGCAGAGGCAGCGAGTCGGCCCCGACTCCCTGCTCTTCCCGTGCCTTGATTCGCTGAGTGGGGCGGCCGAGCCCCCACCTCGCTCCTTTAAAAAGAGCGGAAGGGGAGCGCAGAAGCCCACACTCTCTCATCTCCTCCTTTCTTCAGCTTCTGCTCCCCTTTCTCTCATTCGCCATGGAGAATGGGAACCCTGGCCCTTCATTGGTGGCGGCGAGGGTCGCCGCCAGACAACGCACCCCTCCCTATCCCGCGCCCGTGGTGGCAGAGCCAGCCATAAGGGAAGAGGGAGAGGCGAGGTCGTGGGCAGGTCGAGGGCGAGGTCGGCGCTCGGGGAAGAGGCGGACGGGCGGCGCGCCAGCTCGCCGCCGGCAGTTCCTCTCCCCACGGTGGTCCATCTGAGGGCGACCCTTGCGAGTTCTTCGTCGAGCTGCGCCGGGCGCCTCGTCGTCGCCTCCGGCTTCCAGCTCCGTTATGCGGCGTGATGGAGTTGGACCCGCCCAAGACATCGAGACTCGCACATGAGGGCTGTGGGATCATCGGCACGCGAGTCGCGTTGTATTCCCAGCCCCTAATGTGATGTATCTTGATCGTGGGTGGAAGAGCGTTCGCCCGTATCCACAGCTCGATGGAGGGTTTACCCTCCATTTTAAGTTAATGGAGGGCGATCTCCTCTCCGTCAAGGTCTTCGGGTGCTTCAGCACTCGGGCGAAGTGCTGCGTGGACAGCTCCTCCGATAGCAAAGGCTCCCCCTCGAGCGAGAGCGACGAGGAGGAGAGCGACAGCGATGATGAGGGTAGCGGGCGGCGGGATGGCGGGCCCGACTAGGTGTCGGGCACCGCTTCGTGCGTCACCGGTGACCCCATCATCCGTGTCGCCGGCTCCTTGAACTCCCCGGGGTCGTCTCCTTGGGCGGCTGGCGAAGGGAGGCTGCGGAAGGGGAAGAGGGCTGGCGACAAGGCCGTCAAATCGGTGTACGAGGGCGTAGTGCCCTCGACAGCGTGCTAACATCCTGTCGCCCCGTCTTCGAGCCCCGCTTCCGGCGCCGCCATCACCGTCCAGCCTTCGGACGGCCCCCGGGATGTTCTCTTGGTGTCTTCTGGCACCTGTAGCTCACCTAGGCGCCCCTTTTGCCCTTTTCGCCTCCTTGACCTACCTCCTGAAGAGAGGGACAGGAAAGGGATTATGGGCATCTTATCTTTTAATTTGTAAGCCTTCGGGCCTTAGCTGCATCTAAAACTTGTAATCCTCTCTTTCATGTTTTTCATCCTCTATGGACTGTACCTGAGTGGGATGTTTTTTCTAATGAAAAGGGGACGAAAGACTTATCTGATATCGCAGCCCCCGGCAACTCTGGCTTGCCGTGGATGAATCTTGGTATTTGCAGCCCCCAGCAACACTGGCTTGCCGGGGCCTAGGTGCCGGCGCGCCCTTCTTCTCCTTTCCTTGTTCTTGCCGCTGCTAGATATGTCATAGGAACAATCTCTTAGAGCGCGGCAAGTTATTTATTGTAATATAATTTTATTCTGGGTACTATCTGCTATGTTACTTCCTTTATTCGGTTCCATTCCTTGTATGTTTTTACCCTCGCTTTTAGGGAACTTGCGGTATAAACACGCTTGCCATGAAGCGCTGAGTCTTGGAACATCAGGCAACTGTATTTGGCGGTGTTGCCTCCGGCAAGAAACCTTGTCGGGGCTACTCAACACACTTTCATTGTTGAGCGGACTCGAAACAAAGTAAAGGCGCAACTTAGCCACGAGCGGTTCCTCAGCGCTGGAGTTTTCCATACAAGGCATGGTCGTTCAAGGAATATAACTTAAAAATTTAAAAATGACTGTGCTCAAACTTTGGCAACTTAGCTTTTCTGTCGTCCGCATCCCGGCAAGGCTATGCTACCTTGAACGACGCCTAGTCCACATCGTTATCTTCCCCTTCCACCCCGGTGAACTTGTGGGCGGAGGAACCTTATTTTTGAGCAAAAGAAAGAAGAGAAACTAAAGATATGGAGCCTTAAGACTCGTTATTGCTTACCGGGGGCAAGTTCTGCACAAAGTGTTAGTGTATACATGCTAAAAAAGAAAAATGCATGAAATTTGACAACATGTATTGAGCATACGATCTTTAATTATGCACGGGATCTGCGCCCGGCTTTGTACAAAGGGTTACATGCAACAGCGGCAAGGCTTGTACAAAAGGTGGTTGCCGGGACAGCAGGTTCCGGCAACCGCGCCTTATGGGTAAAACTTGCGAAGATGCTCTATGTTCCAGGAGTTGCTCACAAGAATGCCATCTTCGGTCTCAAGGCGGACAGCGCCAGGCCTAGTGACTCGCTTTACCCGATAAGGGCCTTCCCACTTTGGCGTCAACTTGTTGGAATTCTTGGCGGATTGAGCGCGAAGAACAAAGTCGCCTTCCTCGAAGCTTCGGCATTAACTGCGGCTATGGTAGCGGCGCAAAGGTTCTTGTAGTGAGCAGCTCGTCTGACAGACACGAAGGCGATCCTCCTCGAGGAGCAGCGTCATCTTGCCGCAGCTGCTCTTGGTCAACTCATCATAGCGAGCACTCGAGGCGATCCGTATACAAGTTCCGTGGGGAGAACGCCTGCTGCTCCGTGACAAGAGCAAAAGGTGTCCGGCGGTGGCTCGATTTGGCGTCGTCTGATCGACCAAGAACCACGGCAGCTCCTCGATCCAATTTCTTCCGCACTTGTGCAGCCTGTCGAAAGTTCTGGTCTTGAGCCCGCGCAACACTTCAGCGTTCGCCCTCTTCGCTTGACCGTTGCTTCTCGGGTGAGCAACAGAAGCAAAGCAGATCTTGGCGCCAAGATCTTGGACGTACTGCATGAAGGTGCCTCTCGTGAATTGTGTGCCATTGTCGGTGATGATCCTGTTAGGGACTCCGAAACGGCAAACAATTGACCTGGAGAACTTGATGCTTGTTCAGGTTGTCACCTTCCTCTTGCCTCCACCTCCGGCCGCCGTGAACTTGTCGATTGCCATGTACAAGAACTCGAAGCCCCGGCAGCTTCGGGGAAAGGGCGAGGATATCGAGCCCTGGACGAAAATGGCGAGGATAAAGGGATTGTTTGGAGAGCTTGAGCTGGTTGATGTATTTGCTTGGAGTGGGCCTTGCGCTTCACACTTGGTTACTTTTGCGGTTGCATCACGGAGGGCTGTTGGCTAGAAGAAACCTTGCGGAAGGCCTTGCTTAAGCAAGTGCTCTTGCGCCAATGTGGTGACCACATATGCCTCCATGTATCTCCGCCAACAGCTCTTGTCCTTCTTCCGGAAATGCACTTCAATTTCACTCTGTTAAATCTTCTTACATGCAGTATGTCATCGACAAACTGATACATACTTGATTGCGGGCTACTTTTCTGCTTCTTCTTGCTCTTTGGGAAGTTCTCTGTTTGAAGGAAATGGACTATCTGCTGTGCCCATGTCGGAGCTTGTGGCTCGACAACAAGGACTAAAAGGCGCAAATGCTGCTGCTGGGAACATCCGCTTCTCTGGCAGAATCAGGATCCTGCCGGAGCGTGATGCTCCCCGGCAAGCGTGTCGGGACACAGCTTGTCGGGAGCCTCTGCTTCAACGAAACAAACCCTAGGGCTTGTCGGAGCAGACTGCTCCTCAGCAATTTCTGTGTTGACCCTGGGGACCTTCTTGGCGGCGGCTTCGGAGAGCCCTGCCGGAAAGTAGTCGCCAGTAACCAACTTTCTCTTCTTGCTCTGTCCAGTTGATGGTGTTACAGATGGTTGCGTCAGCTTGAGCACAAAAATCCCTGGTTCCACAGGCAACTTAAGTCCGGCATATTTTGACAGGCCGTCTGCAATGTCGTTCTGAGCTCTTGGAACAAGTTCCATCTGCAGGCCGTCAAAATGCTCTTCCAGCTTCCTCACTTCATCAATGTAGGCTTCCATCAGCGGACTCTGATAATCTTTGTTAACTTGGCGAACGACAAGCTGTGAGTCACCCCTGACAATAAGCTTCTTGATCCCAAGTTACGCGCGATCTGAGTCCGGCAAGCAAGCCTTCATACTCTGCAGTATTGTTTGTTGCTTGCTCCTTGGGAAAGTGCATTTGGATCACGTACTTGAGGTGCTCTCCGGTGGGTGCGACAAGTAGCACGCCCGCACCGGCGCCTTGCGGCGAGAAGGCACCATCAAAGTACATGATCCATTCCTTGTTCGCTTCCTTGATGGGGATGCTCTTCTCCGGAGTTTCTTCATCAGGTGTTGGCGTCCATTCTGCTATAAATTCTGCCAATGCTCGGCTCTGAATAGTTGAAGTACTTTCAAACTTGAGGCCAAAGCTTGACAATTCAATGCCCACTCGACAATCCCGCTGTTGCTTCTAGATTACGCAATATCCTCTTCAATAAAGCGGTGACAACTCTCGATCTCATGTGCTTGAAAGTAATGGCGCAGCTTCCTTGAGGCCATGAGAAGGCGAAAAGCAACTTTTGCACCCAGTACCTCGATCTAGCCCCTGTAGAAGGGGCGACAAAATAAACTGGCGCTGCACCATCTTCTTCGTTTCTCTGCTGCTGGCTGCAGATTCATCCTTGTCGGGACGAGCTTGACGGGAAGCCCCGCTTGTCATTTGGACTCGCTTGCCGCGCTCTTGGCTCATCATCGCCTCCCTCTCCGCTACTAACGCAGCACTAACCACTTGATTGGTTGCCGCCCGGATCAAAGACAACTTCTCTTGTGGCTTAGGTGCGACAAATATTGGAGTGGAGGATAGGTATCTCTTCAAGTCCTGTAGCGCAGCCTCCGCTTCCGGAGTCCATTTCATTGGACCTGCCTTTTTCAAAATTTTGAAAAATGGCAGGGCGCGCTCAGCAGACTTAGAGATGAACCTATTGAGAGCAGCAACACAGCCGGCAAGCCTTCGCACATCCTTGACGCGCTTCGGGGCTTCAATCTGCTCGATGGCCTTGATCTTGTCGGGGTTGGCTTCAATCCCCCTCTGGGACACAAAGAACCCGAGAAGCTTGCCGGAAGGGACTCCAAATACGCACTTCTCGGGATTCAACTTGAGATTGATTTCGCGCAGATTTGCAAAAGTTTCCTCCAAATCTTGAACCAAAGTTTCTCTGTCTTTGCTCTTGACCACTATGTCATCCATGTATGCTTCTACATTTCTGTGCAACTGTGGCTCAAAAGCATGACTGACTACTCTTGCAAATGTTGAACCAACATTCTTTAGTCCGAAAGGCATTTGTACAAAGCAGTACGTGCCACATGGAGTAATGAATGCGGTTTTCTCTTCATCCTCTTCTGCCATGAAGATCTGATGATATCCTGAGTATGCATCAAGAAATGAAAGCAGATCACATCCTGCCGTGGAGTCGACAATCTGGTCAATGCGCGGCAAGGGAAATGGATCTTTGGGACAAGCTTCATTAACATCCGTAAAGTCAATACAAAGCCTCCACTTCCCGTTTGCCTTGCGCACGACTACTGGATTGGCTAACCACGTCGGATGGAGTACTCCTCGGACGAGGCCTGCTGCTTCCAACTTCTTAATCTCTTCTGCTATGAACTCTTGGCGTTCCACCGCTTGCTTCCTGACTCTCTACTTGAAGGGCCGCGTGAGGACAGGCGGCAAGGTGGTGCTCAATTACTTTCACAGGAACACGGGGATGTCGGATGGTTGCCATGCAAACACATCGACATTCGCCCGCAGAAAGCAACGAGCGCTTTCCTATTTAGGGTCAAGCGTGGCAGCGATGGTGAAGGTACCACCGAGTCTGCCGTCCTCCTTAGCGGACACTTTCTTGGTCTCTGGTGCAGCTGTCTTTGCCTTCTTGCACTTGCGGTGGAGCTCGATGGTGCGTCCTCGGCGGTAGCGCAGCACTCGAAGAGGTGCGCTTGCGGAGTGGGCATCGAGCTACTCTTGCGGACTTGGTCTTCTTCTTCTTCCCGGGAGCTTCGGTGACAAGTGGTTTTCGCTCTGCTGCGGCTGCTTGCTTCCAGTAGATCTTGTCGGTGCAGATAAGCGCATCCTTCTTGTCGCCTTGGACAGAAATGACACTTATCGGACCAGGCATCTTGAGCACATTGTATGCATAGTGAGAGGCTGCCATGAACTTGGCGGTATTTGGGCGGCCGAGTATCCCATTGTAGGGCAATGGGAAATCAACAACGTCAAATGTGACTCTCTCGTCACGAAATTCAGCTCGCTGCCAAAGCGTCCTTGGCGGTGTGATCTTCCCCTTGGGCTTGCTCCTTCCGGGTTGATTCCTTGAAAGGTACCGGTTTCTTGAGCTCATTGTCGGGGATGCGGAGCTTCTTGAG
This sequence comes from Aegilops speltoides, assembly GCA_021437245.1. NCBI lineage: Eukaryota > Viridiplantae > Streptophyta > Magnoliopsida > Poales > Poaceae > Aegilops > Aegilops speltoides. The sequence goes on from CM038142.1 coordinate 227,885,068, forward strand.
CACCGCAGAAGAGATCGATTTAGGCGGCCCGCCGTCAACCAACATCTTCGTGACCTTGAGGTTGCGGATGGTTGGCGAAACCAACATCGGCAAGCACCCGACCGTAGTGATGCAATCGGGTGATCCTCAACATCAAAGGCGATGGGCGGCTGGACCGCCGAGGGCTTGCGCGATTCGGTGATGGTTCTGCTGCATTTACCTCCGCACCTTTGCTTAAGTTGGCGGTGCGAGGTGTCTGAGAGAAGCACCGCCGTCAACGCACAAAACCTCCGTTGCCTTCTGAAACTCTTGCTCGTTGGTCTCATCCTCGTCCATCTAATCATCGTCATCTTCGTCTTCGTCCTTGTCGCGGCCATGGGGAGGTCTGTCTCCTTGCCGCTGCTTGGCCTTGCCGCGGCGCCCTCCCCGGGCGGGACGCTTCTTGCCGGATCCTATGCCACCTTCCTGGGCCTTCTCCTTGTCGCGACGCTCATATTCAGCTTTCTGTAGCTCTGCCATCTGCTCAACCTTCTTGCAGGCTTGGAGGACATGGCCCTTGGTGCGGTGGATCTTGCAGTACTGCTTGCCGGAGCCGTCCTACTTGTCGGCGGGCACCACAGCCTCGCTGGAGTCACCAGCTTTGGCCTTCTCGGCGCCGCCTCCATTGCCGAACTACTCGACGACTAGCACATCCTTAGCCTTCGTCTTTCTGTTATTCCGCCTCCGGTTCTTCTTTGCCAGAGGGGCGTCCTCACTGTCCGATCCTTCTGCTCCTGCATTCTCTCCGGGAAGTTTCCTCCCCTCTTCAGCACGTGCACACTTGTCGGCCAGAGCATATAGCTCGCTGACATCTCTAATCTTGCACATCGCCATCTCCTCCCTCATCCAGCGATTACGCGACGTTCGATGGGCGGCGATAACCGTGGCAGGGTGGACGTCTGGGATGTTGCGCTGCACCTAGCTGAATCTCTGTATGTACTTGCGCAGGGGTTCTCCTTCCTTCTGGGCAAGCAAATGAAGATCGCCTTCCTGGCCATGGGGCTTGTGGCCGCCTGTGAAGGCGCCGACAAACTAATGGCACAGTCCGCCACGAAGAAATGGAGTTGTCCGGCAAGTGCATGAGCCAAGATCGGCGTTGGGCTTGAGCACCGGCGGGAAGTAGTTGGCGAGGATCTTGTCGTCGCGCCCCGCAGCTGCACCGCTATGGTGTAGATCTTTGAGAACTCTAATGGATGTATCCTGCCATCGTACTTCTCGAATGCGTCGGCTTGAAGTTCTTAGTCTTTGGCCCTTTGGACTGCCGCAGCTCACGGTGAGCGCAGGCAACCTACCGCGTCTGACAAGTCGCCTTGTTCCCCGCCCATGCATATCGATAGTGGGCCCGGTAGCGCTGGTCGATTGATGTCGCGCTTCTCTTACATGCTCGTCGCGGTCTGGCGTCTTCGTGTCGTCGTTCTTGGAGAACTTGGCGTTGATCGCGGCGAGCTCGCGGGTCCGACGACGCGGTGGAGTCGGTGTCGATGTTGGCCCGGCGAGTCGGCGATCTTGGCCTTCGGGGCGGGGAGTGCATGGTGGTGGCACCCCCGGCGGTTTTGTCGGCGTCGGCTTGCGCCCGGGCGTCTTGCCGGGGCTTCGATGTGCTCGGTTGCCGGGGCTTGTCGCCGTTGGCGAAGCCGATAATGCTCTAGATGGTGATCCTCCAGTCGTCGATCTTGTCTGGCGCTGGAGGGTAATCTAAGCAGTGAGCTCGAGCCAGCGCTTCCTCGAGTCTTAGGCGGCGGCGGCGGCGCGAGGTGCGGATATGCTCAAACTTCTAACGGTGTTAGAAGGAGCAACATCCGTCCAGCGACCGTCTTGCGCTTCGTGCCGGCGTGTTGGCGTGCATGTTGGCCTTGAGCGTCCCGCGATCCGACGGCTTGGCCTTGTTCCAATGCGAGCACGATGCTAGGAGCACCGTGGCGTTGTCGATCTTGCACCTCCTGGGAGGGGTGCGGGGGATGTACAGACGCTGAAGCTTGCGGGGCCTTGTCCTTGGACCGGGTGACGACGTGAGTCCTCCCATCGGCGCCCGCTCCTCCGCCGGCGTCCACCCCACCGCCGGTTTGCTCCGGTGGCGGTAAGATAGACGTAGACGGAGCGGCCACCTCCAAAGCCTTCTTCTTCGGTGGCATGTCGATGAAGATGTTGATGTAGCACGCAGACGCCGGATCGAATCGCCACGACCTCGGCGCCCCTACGGGCGCGCCAAAGATGTCGTGGGGAACGAACACCTATGGGGCAGGGCCCCTTTTCGGTCCGGCAAGGGAGCGGAGGGCACACGAAGAGCAGATCAAGGCGAAGCACGCGAGGGATTTACCCAGCTTCGGAGCTCTCCCGAGAGATAAAACTCCTCTCGCTGCTTTGTGTTTCTATTCATTTCTTGCTCAAGAGCGTGGGTGTCTGTAGTTTGAATGAGTCGAACCCCTTCTACGTGCGCATGGGCCTCCTTTTTATAGTCTAAAGGATCACCGGCGGTGGCAGTAGAGAGAGGGTAGAAAAGTAAAACGTGGGTTGGTACAACCGCTATCTCTGATGCCCCTACCTAACTATGACGGCGGGGACAAGGGCATTTAATGCCCGTCCCGGTCGTAAGCAGGCGAGAAGCGACCGTTAGGGCGCCACCGATCGCCACGATGGCCTCCTAGTCATCTTCTCTTGCCACCTCGCACCGCTTGGCTGCACAACCGCTACCGACACGTCGCGCCAGAGTGATCTTGGGGCGACACATTGTTGGATCTGTTGGGAGCGGATGCAGGTCGGTGGCTTTGTTGCTGCAAGCGCCTTGCCGCACCCACGAGCTTGCCGCTCGTCGGGTCTTGCTGGGACGCGCAGCGCGTCGCGGCAAGTCTCTTGCGATGCCTTGGTTGGCGTTCCCGGCAAGCTCCTCTTGCCGGGGTCTTGTCCTTCCCGGCAAGCTCCTCTTGCCGGGGCCTTGTCTTCTTAGTTAACACTTTGTTCTTGAATGGCAGTAAATGGGAATATCGAAAGATCTTGGCGGACGTCCGGCAAGCCTTGCCGCGGGACGCTGCGACTGCCCGTGCACAAGTTCGGGGTACTAAGGTACCCCTACTTTTGAACACCGACAACACTCCTCCCCCTATCTAGCTAGTAGCTGGGCCTCTCGCACCACCTCCTAGCTCCATTCTCTCTGTCTACCCATCTCATTAGGCCTTATTTGCCTCTAACAAATGGACGTACACCGACCGACCTCTCGCTATACATATAGCTAGCTAGGTCCTTATAACTCGCTTTTACCCACGCGTCAATCGATCTACCTCGTTAGTTGTGTCTCTCCCTTCCTCCGACAAACAACAATTGATCTACCGATCTAGTTAGGTTTGCTTACCAAACACATGGTTCCCCTTCATCATCCATGGATGCGTCCCGACACATCTATCATGCACAGGCACACATAGAAACACATCTATCATGCAGTTCCACCCTCAGTTTGTCTACTAGGCCTCTCCCACCATCTTCTAGAAGCAACTCCATCACCCATCCAACACTCTACCCTCTCCCTCTCTCTCTCTCTCTCTCTCTCTCTCTCTCTCTCTCTCTCTCTCTCTCTCTCTCTCTCTCTCTCTCTCTCTCTCTCTCTCTCTCTCTCTCTCCCTCTCCCTCTCTCTCTCTATCCCTCTCCCTTCCTCCCTCTCCCTCTCTCTCTCTCTCTCTCTCTCTCTGTGTGTGTGTGTGTGTGTGTGTGTGTGTGTGTGTATGTGTGTGTGTCCCATCATATTTCCCGTCCATCAGTTATGTATGAATGTCGACCGATCTCCCTCAAGACATTGCTGGGTCTCTCCTTCTCAACACATATACGAGTCGTTCTACCTCTATAGTTAGGCCTCTGCCTACCCCTCCCCCACCCCCCCCCCCCACACACACCGATACATCGAGCGCTCTAGTCATGTCTCCCTGCCACACACAAACTTGACATGTGCCCTCTAACGTTCTGGTAGGCCAGTCGCCCTATAACTTTGACTTGCACACACACACACAATTTCGGTGGCTCTCTTCATCGATCTCGCACCCACCCACTTGATCCTCTCTTGGACTCTATCGATAGCTATGACCCCTCCCTCTCTTCTCGTGGATTTCCCGACCCTCTATATATGATATGGATAGGCCTCCATTTCACACACATTGCATGCAAAACTTTGTTTGAGATGACATCGACACATATTACCACAAATAATTCACGAAATCAACCCCCACCCCAAAACAAAAAACACTCAGGAACGCGGTTTGTATCTCTCTCACACACCCACGTAGGTGGGGGACGTGCACGAAGAGAAGAGGTGCATGCACGGCGCACGTACTACCATTTCTTTCCCAACCACACCCGCGCGGGTACACGGTGGAGCTCATTTCTGTACGAAAAAGGCAGCCCACGTGGTAATTTGGCACATGTACTGGTTGCCCACTTGGTGTAGGGAGGATCGTCTACCACGGGTGAACAAACAAATTGCAACATGACGCGTTATGTTTAATTAAAAAAAGAGGCATACCATGTGGGGCCTACCTTAGAGGCAAGGCTCTATACACTGGAGTACTTTTGATGTGTCCCATCAACTCGCAGAACGAGGAGAAGCTTGCTTAGTACGCCGTATCCCCCGCCCACGGGCGCGGTGCCTCGCAGGATGAGGTGAAGCTTGCTCCGCCTTACGCCCGCTCCCTCGCCCATGCGCGCGGTGGCTTGCAGGACGAGGAGAAAAAATTACTACTCCCTCAGTTTACTCCTCGTCCCTACTACCTTGGTTATAGAGACTATATCATATTGTTTGGAATATATATGTCCTTTAGTAGATTTCAATATGAACTACTAGTACATACTCCAAACACTAATGTACATAGACGTATTTTAGAGTGTACATTCACTCATTTTGCTCCGTATGTAGCACTCTCCCTCGTTCCTCGACCCTCGCCCACGTGGTGGACATGCAGCAATTCATTCGGTCTCATATAGCCATAATGATATATACTGCACTACCATTATTGCTCGACTTCCCAAAGAGGCGAAGAGCCAATCGCAAGGTTAATATTTTGGAGATGCCAAGCGCAAGGTTATAGGAGAACGAGTACTATGTGCCGCTTCATTTATAAATAAAGTTTTTTTTCTTCAGTGGCATGTACGCAATATGATAGGTTCATATGGAGAGAAAAGGAAATGGCTCCACTATATACATAGTCAGGACGGGCCAGCCTACATCGTTGCTTGCTGGGGTTGCTCTCTTCACACTCTCTTGCACAAAACGACTGTGGCCACATCTCTAACATCCCGGCGGATCACGTCCGCTGGGGGAAGGGGTGGATGCTTAGTGTAGATGCGGTCGCCGTGGCCGACGGCGAAACCCACTGTCGGCACGTCCCGGTCAGGTGTCCCCGCTGTTCTCTCTCACAAAGCTGGTGAGGTTGCCTTCGTCCCTTGCTCACTGCCGCGACGTGGGCAGTTGCCGCCTCCTAGCGCCCTCCTCAAGGTTGAGCTACGTCCCTCAGGTACAACTCCCTTCTGATCGGCTTGCACCATCGCTCCGGCTGCCCACATCACTCCTGTGGATATTTCTCTACTTCTTTGCCCCGCACATACCTCTCTGGCTTCTACGCATCTTGTATTTGTGATGAGTTTATGTCTCATCAACTAGTCCCGATAATCTTATTCTAATCACGCTTCTTCAATTTCTTTGCCACAGGGATGCTCATCTCGATTTTGGTGAAACTGCACAAAATGATCTGATGGTCAAAAGGTTGCAAACTTCATCTATTAGGAAGCTCGAACGTTGCCAGCAAATTGAAGCCTGGTTAGGGTTCACGGTTCAAGGGCTAGGGACTGCATGGATCTTTTTTTCTTTAGCTGCCTCTGTTCCAAAATAAGTGTCAACTTTAGTAGTAGTACAACTTTGTACTAATGTTTGCACAAAGTTGAGACACTTTTTGGAGCAGAGGAGTACATATTTGCTATGATCATCAATCATTGAGATGCAATAGCATGCATGTTAGTCTCCTTTGTATTTGATGAAATGTTGAAGCGGGCAACCTTGGACTTAAGATACATGTAATGTGTGGAAGCTTCATAGCATTGCACAAATTTATCTCATTGATAAATTACAGTACGTACTATACTAATACTTCCTCTGTTCCTAAATATAAGTCTTTGTAGAGATTTCACCATGAACCACGTGCGGATGTATATAGATGCATTTTAAGTGTAGATTCATTCATTTTGTTCTGTATGTAGCGGAATCTCTACAAAGACATATCTACTAGTAATAGCTAGCCCCCACTACTAGGAATTCTCTATCCTCTCCTTGAGCCACATCATCAAAATAAATGTAGCCATTAGATGAACTAAATATGTCCATAATAGCCATCTGATCTAGACGTTGAGAGGCTCCACACTAAGCCACATGCAAGCATGGAAAAATACCGTGGCATGCATGTGAGTGGGTTTTAAATCACATCAACATGTCTGCATGCAAGCATGCACCGGTAGCATGCATGTAAGTGAGCTTTCAAGTCCCATTAACATGTCAAAAATAAAAATATAATCCCATTATGCAGTAGGAGTTGGATGATCTTTTTTCCTTACGTGGGATGATCTAAATGATGATGGGAGTTTAATTAGTTTGGCTACCACATTTGTCATGCGGTTATAGAGTTTTTTTAGTTCTATCAAATCGATATAATTTTGCGCAGAGAGATATACGGCTGTTCCGCGGCAACGCGGGGACTCATCTAGTAATATTTAGAACGGAGGGAGTACTATGTAAAGAGTTAGGTGTCGCACGGTGATAGTGTGACGTGGGCCATGTAATCACTGAGCCTGCGTGTTTTCACTGCTCTTGCACTCCTCCGCTGTAAGAGTGGAGAAAATTGTAATCTAGTAGTACCTCCTTTCGCCGAAAGCGTGGGACATCCTGCAGTCCTACCCGCTCAGCAACAAAGACCAATGAGCCATCAAATCACATAGACCCAGCAGTAAGTTGGACGGACGAAGCAACCATCACTGTTACGCCAGTGAGAGGTCGCGTCCGCTCTGCCCGGGCATGAATGCGGCACCGATTCTTTGGAGCGACGCTGACCGTTTCGGGCGGGAAGCGCGCGCGGGCGATGGAGGGGCTTTGGGTGGGCCAGGCTGGTCAGGAGCGGGCGTGGCAGCTGTCTGCATGTCCCTACCGGACACGCCCGAAAACGAGAGGATGCACCGACTTTCGCGGCTAAAATCGTACACTACACACCATCTCTCTGTAGGAGTAGGTCGATTTATCGCTCTCTCTAACACACACATGTTGTTAGACACACACACACATACACACACACACGCACGCAGGCACCTTGGTCCCGTTGCACCTTCTAATGTGTCTTATTACACCTAGACAGAGGGAGTAGTGAGTATACGAGATACGGTGGCACACTGACTTAAGTCGAATACAAGTGCCCAAAATTGTGTGCATGTTATAATAAGGATTCACTTAAAATAGTACGTGAGCGAACAGAGGGATCAATTGGACAGTTTTCCCGAGCAGTAACGAGATGTGTGAGGTAAGATACACCGCTGGTGCTTTTAATTTTTCTTATTAATTTGTTTGTTTCACCCTCTGACTGGTGGGACCCAACGTACTACGTGGAGAGAGGTAAGGTGACTAAGGCTACATTATCGGTCAAACATACACACACACACCTTCTGACTGGTAGGACCCAACATACACACACATGTTGCACCACTGTGGATAGTCTTACCGCCAAAGCAACATGACACGATTATGATTGAAATACCAATGACTCCCACACACAAAAAACACACGACATGCTTGTCACACGAATGCAAGAATGTATAAAAGGTTATTTTCCTCTCGTTGAACATAAGGGGAGGGTTGTGTATTTGGTTAGCTTGTTCGTTCATCAAACTTGAGGTCACGGGTTCAATAACTAAACTTGAGCATAATTTGTGTCGGGAGGATTATTTGACTGGTCAAAATGGATGGATACGGAGCTATGCGATCTCGTAGTGACCGTATAATCACCTCATCACGTATAAGCTGCAGCCTCGGCACTTGTTTTCTATGGTTTGCACGCTTCACACACTCTCTCTAGTATATATATACACGCTGGAGCCTCAACGCTTGTAGTTGCTCTCTTCACACTCTCTCGCCCTATCCAGATCTAAGCAAGACTTTGTTGGCCTCTCTCTTCCCTCACTGCTGCTCAAAGAGCTGGCAGGATCCGCCCGCTGGGAAGGGAAGGAGTCTTAACGCTGTCACCGTCGGTGAGGGAGGGAATCCACTACCGGAGCAGCTATTCACTTTCACCAAGCAGCGGCACGGGAGGGCCTCCGACCCCTTCTTCTTCGCCGTCGTCCCGTCGCCCACCGAACCACGCCCCAAGAACCTTAAGGTATAATTTACTTACTCCAGATGCATTGCTCTAGCTGCATGTATACCAGATGCAGAGGCCGGGGGTCATCCTCCTTTTCTAAAAAAAGTTGCATGTATACCATGGATCTAGGACGTGGTTCAAAGAGGAAAGGAGTGGGGGAAAGTAGTGGAAAAAGTTGTATATAGCATGAATCTAGGACGTGGTTCAAAGAGGAAATGAAGGGGGAAAGTTGTATAGCATGAATCTAGGACGTGGTTCAAAGAGGAAAGGAATGGGGGAAAGTAGTGGGGAAAGTTGTATGGCATAAATCTAGGACGTGGTTCAAAGAGGAAAGGAAGGGGAAAAATTACTAGTACAAACTGGCTGTAGAGTTTGAGCAAGACTAGATTTGTTGCGCTCACATAGGGAAATGTGTCTAAAGATAACAAAACTGGGACCAACACAAATATGCTCCTTGGTTGTTTATTCTTTGTTGCAACAGACTGTGCATGACCACAGTACATCGGTAGATGCACATGGTGCTGGTGCGTCCACTGTCCCATGCAACTCATTAGCTGTTGTTAATCTAAGGCCTTGTTTGGTTAAAAACTCCCTAGTTCCTACCTGCTTGGTGCCAGGGACTAAACATGGACTAGAGGTTATTTTATGACTTGCTAAAAGACCATGTTACCCCTAGTAATGAACTAATAGGGACAAGGAGCGATGCGTGGCAGGGGAAACTATTGGAAAAAGTCCCAAAAAGACTCCCTCGGGGTCTTCTTTCTTTAGTCCCAAATGCCCACTTTTAGTCCCTAAAAGTCCCTCATGTTTGGTTTAGATGGGACTGACACGGATTTTTTTAGTCCCTACACCAAAATGTCCCTGTAAACAAACACCCTCTAATAATGCCGCTGGAAAATTGATGCAATGCCACAGTTAAAAGCAAATTACATGTTTAACGAATTTTATTGTTAATATAATCTCTATGTCAATATTAATCAATGCCACCGTTTGAGAAATGCTATTGTCTTGATTTCTTTCCCATTTAGATAAGGTAGATGCTTCTTTTTGTTGCCTTCTGTGTCATCCACCGTTATTGACCACTAATTGTTTCCTTTGCACCTCTCTGTAAACAGGGTTATCTACTTCACCTCGTTGCCATTGTGACCTTTTATTGCACTGCACAAAACACTTTTTTTAAGAGTGTTTTGTGCAGTTCAACCAAAATGTCACACCGACAATGTTGGTTGATTGCTTGATCTTAGTGGAACTACACTAGAGGAGATCTTACTTCCTATCCGTGTTGCCAAATTTGGTTCAGATCTTCTTCTTGTGAGTTGTTTGAATTCCGCATCATGAGAGGTCAGTACTAGCCTTCTTTTACATGATTCTGCAGTGTGCTTTCATATGTTGTGCTACTTGTACGATATTGTTTCTTGATTTTAGTGAAATGCACAAATGGAGACAAGACTTCCAATGTGTATGTGCACCATAATATCCCATTGAGGTAAGATAAGGATATTTCACAACTGTTGGCCTGTATTTTGCCACTTTCATCAGAAAATTTAGTTTAGTACTATACTTGTGCTCCCTAATTGACATGCCAAATCTTACACTGAAGGCGAATCTTGTCTTTATTGAACCAAGTGATGAAGGGGAAGAACAAGCGGAAGAAAAACAAAAATCAACTCCCAGTGCTGTAATGAAGCACTAGAACTGTGATGGCACAAGTAATGATATAGTTTTGGATCTTAATTTATTGCTATGGCTGGAACGAGCATATTGTTTTGCCACTGATTTTTTGCCACTCTTAATGTAATACGTAATTATCTCTACTTGTGCAAACAGGGATCGTCTTTGAAGATACCATATATTTTAGTGGAACTGCACAAGAAGATATTGGAAACATTAAACTAATCGAGGAGTATATATTAAGCATGGCCACCACCGTAGATAGCAACTGATGGTTCCGTAGAAGTGCTTCATCTGTATGCTCTACACAATAAGCCTCCTGACAAAGGTTGGTACTCGCCCACTGATTTCATCCATATGATTGAGCTTGGTCATCTCTATTGGTGTTGTGCTACTTTTTAGATACTTTCATGAAAAAGTGGTATTGTCCTTGAGAGTGCTTCATCTGTGTTGTTTTAAATATTTCCTTTCCTTTTTTTCAAGCAAACAGGGATGCTAGCATTTAGTAGTCCTCTTGCCTTTGCACAACAGGATCATCTTCCTCTGAAGAAGAATATGGAGTACGTGAAGTGACTAGTTCCGATTATGCTAGGATGAAGAAGCCATGTCTATCTTCTCATCAGAAGGAGCAGTTGAAGGATGGTTACATTACTCCCCACAAGACCAAACTAACTTCAGCTCAGAGGGACTGACAAAAAATCTCCAATTTTTTGTTGTGATGCGCGAGTACAATGTTCTTCTAGGATGCTTTCTGGTGAGTTCCATTTTTCTAAAAGTGTGCTCTACATTGACCATGTAGGTGCCTGTTTAAACTGTCAATTCATAGTACAATTTGCTTTATAATAATCACTTCTTTGTATTTGTGCAAACAGGGGTGCTTATCTTGATTTCAATGGGAACTGCACAAAATGTTCATGAATACATTGAATCATTCATTTCCACCACAAGAAAGGAGGTGCCGATAAGTTCAAGGCGTTGCAACATATAAGGGTGAAATCATACAAGCTAAGCGTGAATTTGGTTGATTTTGGTGGAACTGCACAAAAAGAACAGCTGGTTTATTCCAAACTGACTGCAAACCCTGCCCATTCCACAATCGTAGGCATTTGATATTTTGGAATTGGACAACCTTCTCAAATTTTGCCCATTGATTTTAGCAAGACATGCATTTAATATTTTCGAATGGGACGCCCTTTGCTGTCAGCAGCGTCAATCAATTTTTTTCTTTATTCTTTAGTTGTGAAGTAAATATTTCCTCTGACCTGTGAGTCACTGAGATGCATAATCATCGATTGTTTTGAATGTTCTCTAGGAATTGCCAGCCCTGTGTGTTTGATTGCAATGTACAGAAATGCTAAAAAGCTGCTCAAACTCTTTGTACTCCTTCTGTTCCTTTTTACTTCGCACAATGTGAAATTGCATACTTTTTTGTATAATATTGGTCAAAGTAGAGATACTTTTTTGTTTTGTTTTGCATGTTCATCCAATGCCAGTGATACAGGAATTCGAACTAATCGAAATAAATTCATTCATACACGGTCGGATTTCATATAAACATGCCGGATTTCATTACATTTCATACATTCTTCAACTAAAAAGGAATGTGCTGGAGGTATAATTAATTAACCGAAGCTACCACCACTGTGTCCCGCCGAGCGAGCAGAAGCTTGATAACTTAAGCTGCAGTGCGATTGCGTAACTAACATGTGGCCTGTTGGGCCCATGTGTCAGTCAGCCAACTGCACCAGCAGTTAAGTAGAAGCAGTGTTCTTCTCTAGCGTAGCTCTCTGACTCCACGTTGCCGCCAAGAAGTTACCCGGCCGTCAGTGGTCAACCCGCCTAGCTTGGCTTCAAACGGAGGGTAGCAGCGGTGCCCTTACTTGTAACCGAGCGGCGGCGACCTACCGTGTTCTACTCTTCCTTGTTTTCTGTGTGGCACAACCTCGTTGGCAGCGGGCCGGGCCTCGGCGGAGCCGGCAATGTCCTTTGTCTCGTTGCAGGCGGGCGGCGCCTCGGCGGAGCGGTGGAAATCCTCCCCCACGTAGCCGGCACGGTGGGGCCTTGGCTGAGCCGGTGATGTCCTCTGCCTCATTGTTGGCAGGGCGGGGCCTTGCCGGAGCAGGGCCTCGTCGACGCCAGCGGAGAGGGGACTTGTCGGAGCCGGCATTGTCCTCTGCCTCGTCCTCGGTCTCGCCAAAGAGCGCCTCGCCCGCTTCATCGCCCTCTTTGTAGGCGGCTACAGCCTCCGCCACCTACATGCGGTACCGCCAGCGCTCAAAGCGGCCCTTGCGGGCGGAGCGTTACGAGCCGAGCATCGCCTCCTGCTCCGCCCGCTCCGCGGTGATATGCTCCTCCACATGCAGGTGCTCCTGGAGGAGATGGTGGTTGTAGGCGGGGTCGGCCTGCGCCTCCCGGAACTGCTCCTCACGCATCTGCCTCACCGTGTCCATATATTGGGCACGGGCCTCGCTGATGGTCATGGTGCAATGCACCGGCGAGGATGGCGCGAAGGAGGGGGTTGGCGCCGGATCGTCGACTACCATGTTCTCCATTGGGACGTCGTTGTCCTCCGGCTGCCTGCCGGCCAGCCGGTCGGCAGCAATGGCTGCCATCTCCTTGTGTTCCGTCGTCCACCCGTCTCGAAGAGCGTTGGAGCGCGAGGAAGCCATGGTGGGCAGTAGTGGTGTGGACAGGAGAAAGGGAACGGATGCGGATGACTGCGGCTATGGCCGGCGTAGCAGTTTATATAGCAATGGGGGCGGCGGAGGGACGGACGTGTGGCGCCGGAGTAGCCGCCTCGGCAACTGCGTATCATTAATGTGGGCGGCAGATGGGCCGGACGGGACGACACTTGTGTCATTTGAAGGAGGAGCAATACTTTGCAGGGAAGCGGGCGGCGGTCTTGTTTCGGACGGAAAGCATGCGCGGGCAAGGAGATGACTTTACTTGGAGAGGATGATAATCGGGGCCCACCAGGGCCATAGCCTCACATACGCAAGTGCCTCCTTATTATATATATATATAACTATAATTTATTTTGCTTCCTCCTGGTTTCCTGACATCATGGTCCCACACCATTGTCAACCTATGTATCAATAAACGAGAGAATTGCACAAGAAGCGGCCGACAGCTGGCAGCTTGAGCAGTATTTGTGTTTTTGACGTGTGAGCACTGCATAGTTTTTGATGTTTAGCCCAGATATTAATTTTTCTCCTCTGAACAACAACGAAAACAACGCTGCAGGTATTAACTGGGCGCGCTGTGGCCCGTCTAGCCCAGGCCAGATATCCAGCCCAAATATTAATTTTTTTTCAATCTGAAAATGGCTAGCCTAACCATACTTTTTTTAGGAATACCCAGGCAAGGTCAAGTTGTTATTCTTTGCCCCGCTGGGCTGCAAATCTTTCCTAGGAGGGATGCATTAGCCTTAACAAGCAAATTGGCTTTAAGAAACAATAAATGGGATGTAATTATAAAAACATGGCAGTAACTATAAAAAAAATACACCAAAGACGTAATTACTTTATAAAATATTATTTTTGGATATTGAAAGTTTTAATTTCATTAATTTTTGCGAGCGCAATGTTTCGTTGGATTTTTACGTAATATAAAATTATATTGAAATTGTATTTAATCTGACTAGAAATTTCGGGATAAAAATATTTCGGATCCCATCAAAATGTGGGAAATTTTATTGAATTCTTTTTTGAACGGTTGATTGAAATGGGTTGTACTTTTAACAAACTATAAATGGGCTGTAGTAAATTCCATTAGAATTCAAAAATGGGCTGCACATTCTTACATATCTCAAATGGGCTATAAGTTCTCTGCCACACACTTCTGGCCTTGCTAAGTTGACACGTCCCCTAGAAAAACAGAGTTGACGCGTATGCAAGGCTTTGTCAACTTATAGTCAACACACGGTTCTAGCAGCAGTGGCCGTTGGATGTCCATCCAACGGATGCCGTGCTTCTCCTTCAATCTCGGATATTCTAGCTTCACCCGCCCAAAAAATGATTCCTCCCCCTGACATCTGGAGCGCACCGTTTCGGAAGCTGACCTATGGGCCTACTAAGTTGACGTACCAAGGGCTTTGTCAACTTAGTCAATATAAATGATTCTAGTTGAAGTGAACGTACGATGTCCATCCAACGGTCGTCGTGATTCTTCAACCTCTGGTCTTCTTGCTCCAGCCGCCCAAAGCAGCGCCGGTCGTGCCGCTTTGCTCCCGCCTCCCGTGGCGGGTGTCTTGCCATGGAGGCCTCACCGCCCCTTACTACTCCCACCGCTGGCCAGGCCATTCCTCCACTCACCCACACCCCCTGTTATTCTGCGGCGACGGCAGCGTAGCCGAACCAATGAACCCTCGTACTCCTCTCTGCGTGTGCATCCACTGCTGCGTCTTCCCCGGCTGCGTGTCGTCCCCTTGCTAGGCCTCGCCATCGTCCACCGCCGTGGTGCTCTCGGCGCGGCGTGGTCAACGTGGTCAAGGAACAACTTCCATCGGACGTGGACTGTACGTGGAGAGGTTGACAGCTGGGTCCACGGCAGCCGCAAGGAAGTGCCTCCTTATTACGCGCAAAATAAATATTCCTCCACCTGACAGCGGGGACCCACCGGACGGGCCACCGTATTTCGCGAGAAAAATGATTCGCCCCCTGACTGCTGGGACCCACCAGCTACATCTTCGCACGCAAGGAAGTGCGTCCGGGAAAAAACGATTCGCCCCCCTGACTGTTGGGACCCACCAACATCTGGAAAAAAAAGAGTCGCCCCCTGACTGCTGGGACCCACCAGCTACACCTTCACACACAAGGAAGTGCGTCCGGGCAAAAAAAACAAAACGATTCACCCCCTGACTGCCGGGACCCACCAGCTACATCTTCGCACGCAAGGAAGTGCGTACGGGCAAAAAAAACGATTCACGCCCCTGACTACTGGGACCCACCAGCTACATCTTCGCACGCAAAGGAAGTGCGTTCGGGCAAAAAAAATGATTCGCCCCCTGACCGCTGGGACCCACCAGCTACATATTCGCACGCAAGGAAGTGCCTGACAGTCGGGACCCACCTGGTCGAAGCGTACGTAGCGTTGTCATTCTGGTTGCGAACGTGTACGTACATATATATTGGTCGATGTAGAGGCGCGCACATGTCGTAGTAGAGGCGCGCATGTGTCGTAGTAGAGGCGCGGATGTGTCGTAGTAGAGGCGCGCATGTAGCATGTACACGTACGTACAGCGGCCAGGGTGCAAGAAAGAAAATACGGCCACGTATGTGTACATATGGGCGGGGTCTCGAACGCCTACTCGCGCATAAGTACGGCCAGGGCTCGTGTAGATGGCTGGGTCGGAACGGAGAAACAGCGTCGTCGTCGTGTTCATGGGGAGCCAACCGGCTGGGTTGGAACGGAATGTGTGGTCGTTTTCATCAGGAGGGCTTGGATGGAATAGGCAATGGAAACGAGGCCTGGCGTACCGCAGAACGGAGGAAACGGCCTTGTGTTCGACCAGCCATGTTCAAAACGGGGGTCCTATTGATCGGGAGGGGTGTGGTGTACCGCAAAACGGAGGAAACGGACCTCCTACGGTCGAAACGGGAGTCCTGTTGATTAGAAGGGGTGTGGCGTACCGCAAAATGGAGGAAATGGACCTCCTACGGTCGAAACGGGGGTCCTGTTGATCGGGAGGGGTGTGGCGTACCGCAAAACGGACGAAACGGACTTGTGTCGGAGAGCTACGGTGGAAATGGGGGTCCTGTTCATCGGGAGGGGTGTGGCGTACCGCAAAACGGGACTCCACGAGATACTATTCATCTCCACCGTCGACCTCCTCCAGCCTCCACGGGCTACCGTCGACCTCCTCTAGCCTCCACGAGCTCCTGTTCATCCAGCCTCCACCGCGTACTAGTCCACCGTCTACTGTTCAACCACCCCTCCACGGGCACCCCTCCATCGTCTACTGTTCATCCAGCCCTCCACACCACGGGGTCCTGTTCATCCAGAGGCAAAGCCATCGCTCACAGTTCATCCAAACCCCCTGCAATGCTCACTGTTCATCCTAGAGGCAGCATCGATCGGCTTCAGTTAGCAGCAGTAGCGAAGGAATCGCTCGATCGGGTTTAGTTAACAGCCATCGTTCGATCGCTCGGGTTTAGTAACACGAGCTTTGTAGTGCAATCGCTTCGAGTTGATTAGAGCCCAACGCCTCGCTTCGGGTTGATTAGAGCTAACGCCGCACACACGCAGCAGACGTCGTGTAGAGAAAGCAGCGATCGCTTCGACCCGACCTCCCACCGTAACCGGGAACTCCCCGAAATTTTCCTCGCCCTCGCTTCTACCATGGTTTTTTCCGTCATGGACGGCCCAAAGAATGTCATGCAGCTGCGTCTCCAGCCCGCCCAGGACAAAAAGCCCATTTTCTGTCATGATTTTTTGTCATAAAAGTAGGATCCCACCACATCTATGATGATACCGGGTTTTGTCACAATTATCGTCATAGAAGTGTCATATGTAGGACAAAATTTTTTTTCGTTCGGCCCAAAATTCACGGATGTGTCTTTTTTTTGTAGTGTAGAGCTCCGGTAGAGCGATTCTGCCGGTGAAACTTCCCTCCCGGAGGGGGAAATCGAAGCCATCATCATCACCAATGATCCTCTTATCGAGAGGGGGTCAATCTCCATCAACATCTTCACCAGCACTATCTCCTCTCAAACCCTAGTTCATCTCTTGTATGCGATTTTAGTCCCACAACTTCAGATTGGTACCTGTAGGTTGCTAGTAGTGTTGATTACTCTTTGTAGTTGATCCTAGTTGGTTTTCGGTGGAAGATCATATGTTCAGATTCTTGATGCTATTAGATACTCCTATGATTATGAACATGAATATGCTTTGTGAGTAGTGACATTTTTTCCTGAGGACATGGGAGAAGTCTTGTTATAAGTAATCATGTGAATTTTGGCATTCGTTCGATATTTTGATGAGATGTATGTTGTCTTTCCTCTAGTGGTGTTATGTGAATGTCGAGATCATGGCACTTCACCATGATTTGGTCCTATGGGAAGGCATTGGGAAGTAATAAGTAGATGATGGGTTGCTAGAGTGACATAAGCTTAAACCCTAGTTTATGTGTTTCTTCGTAAGGGGCTGATTTGGATCCACATGATTCATGCTGTGGTTAGATTTGTCTTAATTCTTCTTTCGTAGTTGCGGATGCTTGCGAGAGGGGTTAATCATAAGTGGGAGGCTTGTCCAAGTAAGGACAACACCCAAGCACCAGTCCACCCACATATCAAACTACCAAAGTAACGAACGCGAATAATATGAGCATGATGAAAACTAACTTGACAGTAATTCCCATGTGTCCTCGGGAGCACTTTGCTATATATAAGTGTTTTTCTAGGCTTGTCCTTCGCTATAAAAAGGATTGTACCACCTTGCCGCACCTTTGTTACCCTTGTTACTTGTTACCCTTTATGAGTTATCTTATAAAAAACTATCTGTTACTGATAATTTCAGTGCTTGCAGAAAATAGCTTGCTGAAAACAACTTGTCATTTCCTTCGAGTCCTTGTTGGGTTTGACACTCTTACTTACCGAAAGGACTACAATAGATCCCATATACTTGTGGGTCATCACCCTCTACTAGACTAGCTCATTGATCAAAGATGGTTAAGGTTTCCTAACCATGGACTCCTAACCATGGACATGTGTTTTCACTCGATAACGAGATCGCATCATTAAGAGAATGATGTGATGGACAAGACCCATCCATTAGCTTAGCATATGATCGTTCAGTTTATTGCTACTGCTTTCTTAATGTCAAATATATATTCCTTCGACCATGAGATCATGCAACTCCTGGATACCGAAGGAATACCTTGTGTGCTATCAAATGTCACAACGTAACTTGGTGATCATAAAGATGCTCTAAAGGTATCTTCGAAGGTGTCTGTTCAGTTGGCATGGTTAGAGATTGGGATTTGTCACTCCGTGTTTCAGAGAGGTATCTTTGGTCCCTCTCGGTAATACAACATCACAAGAAGCTTGCAAGCAAAGTAACTAAGGAGTTAGTTACGAGATGATTTATTACGAAACGATTAAAGAGACTTTCCACTAACGAGATTGAACTAGGTATAGATATACCAACTACCGAATCTCGGGCAAGTAACATATCGACAAACAAAGGGAATTGCGTATGTTGTCATAAGGTTTGACCGATAAATAACTTCGTAGAATATGTAGGAACCAGTATGGGCATCCATGTCCCACTATTGGCTATTAACCGGAGAGGTTTGTCGGTCATGTCTACATCATTCTCGGACCCGTAGGGTCCGCACGCTTAATGTTCGTTGACGATATAGTATTATATGAGTTATGTGAGTTGATGACGAATGTTGTTCGTTGTCCCAGATGAGATCACAGACACGACGAGGAGCTCCGGAGGTAAAGAATGATATATAGGAGGATGCTATTTGGTCACCGGAAAGGTTTCGGGATGTACCGGGTGTTCATCGGGTCTCCGGAAGGGGTTCCGGAAGACGTACGGGGAGTATATGGGGCTAATGCTTGCGAGAGAATAATTGTTGTTCTATTTATATGAGTATCTTTTATGGTCATGCACCTTTGATGAATGGTCGATTCTTGTTGAATCTCGATCGTAGTGATACACATATTCATAATATTGATGCCAAAAGATGCAAAGTTGATAATGATAGTGCAACATACTTGTGCCACTTCCGTTTAGGTCGTATTGGTCTAAAGCGCATGAGGAAACTCCATGCGGATGAACTTTTGGAATCACTTGATTATGAATCATTTGATACTTGCGAACCATCCCTCATGGGCAAGATGACTAAAACCCCGTTCTCCGGAATGATCGAGCGAGCTAATGACTTATTGGAAATAATTCCGATGAATGTTGAGGCACGTGGCGGGTATTGTTTTCTAACCTTTACAAATGATTTGAGTAGGTATGCTTATATCTACTTAATGAAACACAAATCTGAAACTTTTGAGAAGTTCAAAGAATTATAGAGTGAAGTAGAGAATCATCATAACAAGAAAATAAAGTTTGTACGATCTGATCGTGGAGGTGAATATTTGAGTTACGAGTTTGGCCTTCATTTAAAACAAGGGACAATTGCATTTTTACCCCTAGTTGGTTCCTACCCACGGGTTTTGCCCTTACTTTTCGAGCTTGCTTAGTTTTGCCCTTACTTTTTCCATCGAGGTCCCACGAATGCCCTTTGATCGTTTGACCAAAACTTTGAAAATTCATAACTAATTCATACGAACTCAGGAAAATGCAAATAAGCTATCAAAATGTTAAGATAAACATTACCTTTATGGGCATATCATTTGCATTCAGGACAAAAGCATCGTTTAAACTACCGGAGGTAATTAATGTTATTAACATTATTAAAAATAAATAGGTATAAACAATATTTTTTCATGAATAAAAATTACATGCAAATGTAGGTGATGTTTTCTGAACATCCTGATAACTTATTTGCATTTTTCTGAGTTTGCATCAACTTGTTATGAATGTTCTAACGACTTTGACCATTATTTGGAAACTTCATAACAAATTGATACGAACTCAGGAAAATGCAAATAAGGTATCAGGATGTTCAGAAAACATCACCTACATTTGCATATACTTTTTATTCATGAAAAAATATTGTTTATACCTATTTATTTTTAATAATGTTAATAAAATTAATTACCTCGGGTAGTTTAAATGATGCTTTTGTCCTGAATGCAAATGATATGCCCGTAAAAGTAATGTCTATATGAACATTTTGATATCTCATTTGCATTTTTCTGAGTTCATATGAATTAGTTATGAATTTTCAAAGTTTTGGTCAAACGGTCAAAGGGCATTCGAGGGACCTCGATGGAAAAAGTAAGGGCAAAACTGAGCAAGCTCGAAAAGTAAGGGCAAAACCCGTGGGTAGGAACCAACTAGGGGTAAAAATGCCATTGTCCCTTAAAACAATGTGCAATTGTTTCACAACTCACGCCACCTGGAACACCATAACGTAATGGTGTCTCCGAATGTCATAACCATACTTTATTAGATATGGTGCATTCTATGATGTCTCTTACCGATTTACCACTATTGTTTTGGGGTTATGCATTAGAGATAGACACATTCACGTTAAATAGGGCACCGTCTAAATCCGTTGAGACGACACCGCATGAACTAGGTTTGGCAAGAAACCTAAGCTGTCGTTTCTTAAAGTTTGGGGATGCGACGCTTATGTCAAAAGGCATCAACCTGATAAGCTCGAACCCAAATCGGAGAAGTGTGTCTTCATATGATACCCTAAGCAAACTATTGGGTACACCTTCTACCACAGATTCGAAGGCAAGATCTTTGTTTCCAAGAATGGGTCCTTTCTAGAGAAGGAGTTTCTCTCGAAAGAAGTGAGTGGGAGGAAAGTAGAACTTGATTCCTTCTCTCGACTTGGAAAGTAGCACACCAGAGAAACCATTCACATGATTCCTAGACAAACTAGAGAGGAAGCTAATGATGATGATAATGAAACTTCAGATCAAGTTACTACTGAACTTCGTAGGTCGACCAGAACACGTTCGGCACAAGAGTTATTAGACCAGGTGAACCTATGAACTATGAAGAAGCTATGATGAGCCCAAATTCCGGTAAATGGCTTGAGGCCATGAAATCTGAGATAGGATCCATGTATGAGAACAAAGTGTGGACTTTGGTGGACTTGCCCGATCATCGGCAAGCCATTGAGAATAAATGGATATTCAAGAAGAAGACAGACGCTGATGGTAGTGTCACTGTCTACAAAGCTCGACTTGTCGCAAAATGTTTTCGACAAGTTCAAGGGGTTGACTACGACGAGACTTTCTCACCCGTAGTGATGATTTAGTCTGTCTGAATCATGTTAGCAATTTCCGCATTGGATGATTATGAAATCTGGTAAATGGATGTCAAAACTGCATTCCTTAATGGGTTTCTTAAAGAAGAGTTGTATATGATGCAACTAGAAGGTTTTTTCGATCCTAAAGGTGCTAACTAAGTGTGCAACCTCGAGCAATCCATCTATGGACTGGTGCAAGCATCTCGGAGTTGGAATATATGCTTTGATGAGGTGATCAATACATATGATTTTGACTTAGAGTGAAGCCTGTATTTAGAAGAAAGTTAGTGGGAGCTCTGTAGCATTTCTGATATTAAATGTGGATGACATATTGTTGATTGGAAATGATATAGAATTTTTGGATAGCATAAAAGGATACTTGAATAAGAATTTTTCAATGAATGACCTCGGTGAAACTGCTTATATATTTGTAACGCCCCAAGACCGACGCTTCAGACGCCTTCCATGTATTTTGAGTTTCGTCGTGTGTGTTTTATTTATTTGTTGCATTCATCATGTCATCATTTGCATTGCATCGGCACTCCACTGCCGTCATGTTTTAAAAACTTGCATTCGCTCGTCATTGTCGTTTCTCCCTTTGCCTTCATCACCTATCTTAGACCCCCTCGCTTGCTCGCCCGAAACTTCTTCAAACCCGACCTGCTCTGCCATTACCAATGGATTCGGATCATCCCCAAACATCTATAAGATATCTCCGTTTTCTTATTTGGACTCCCTCACCCATTTATTCCGGACAGCACGATCGTCATAGGAGGATCCAAATCATCACCAATTTCGTATATATATAGACACCTAACCCAAGATGCCATCCCATTCGCCAAATCCTCCCCCTGCCCAATCGGCCGCCGCCACCCTCTTCCTTGGGATCGCTCCCGATCAAACAAATCCACCAGCCAACCACTTCTCCTTGATCCAAATCCTCCCCGACCACCTTCCTTGTTTTCCGCGGATGCTCGCGCCTCCACCTAACCCCTCCTGTCCATCCCTCGATCCAGTCCACCCGAGGCCTCCTGCCTCCCCGATGCCCTCGCTCCATGCCGTGCTCCTCTGCCCGTCTCCCCTCTCCTGCAGCCGCCCGAGAACCAACCAGCTTGCTGGAGCAGACCACCAGCACCACAGGCCTCCTCTGCTTCACTTCGAGACCCCCAAGAGCCGAGCCCTTGTGCTCCGCCTTCCTCGAGTAGGAGGTCGACCTGCTGCGGCGACCACCACCGGCGACAAGAACCATGTCAATGCCCTGTTGCCCCTCTCCTTACCCTATTCCCTGCCTTCTCTTTCTCTCTCGATTCTCTCAACTCTCTATTCTCTCCCCGTGCAGGAGCAAGGGAAGCCACGGCCTGAGCTTGACCCCGCCGTTGCCGCCTCTCACCCGTGCAACCTCGTCACAAAATGGAGCCCCGGCGACCCTCCGGTGAGCCGGATCCACCCCGTGTCGTCCTGTTTTTCCTTCCTGAGCTCCACCCCTACCTCTCATCCCTCTCCTTTGTTCTCTGTAACTGCTCCAGGGAGCTGCTCGAACTCTGTCGCGCCGCCGCTCCTTCTTCGATCCGGCGAGGACCGGCCGTCCCAAGCCCGGATCCACCCGCCTGCTCCATCCCTACCGTCCCACCGGAGTCTCCTGCCTCGCCGGCCCCGCTGCTGCCTCCCGCTCGTGCGTCGCCGTCCTCTCCATCCCTGCTTCAGTTGCAGAGGAGGACAAGTGCCCCGCTCCTGTACGCGCAAGCAGGATGACCTGCATCATGCTATGCCTGCATTGACCACACCCCTGACCTCCTCGTTTGATCCAGCGCCCCCTTCCAGCCTTCTACTCCACCGACCGGCCCAAGGCCCAGGGAGAGAAGCCCCCCCTAGACTTTCCTCCATTGGGCTAGTCAGATGCGGCCCGTATCATGTTTTTTCCCCAGTTCTGCGAATTTTAGCATTATCCAGTGTTTTTCTATTTTACAGAAAAGCCCCTCTAGATCATGCATTTAGTAACTCACAAATGGTGCATTGGTTTAAAATGATTTAAACATGTAAAATGCTTAGAATAGCAGCTAGTTTCATAATATGCTATTTTCATCCACGTTTGAAATGCTCAAACTTACTGTTTGTTTAAATTTGCTTAAATGCCATGCTAAAATGATTTATTTCATAACTAAATAACCGTAGCTTCAGTTTTAATAAACTTTATACGTAAATGGGGTGGAAAAATGCATATGTTAACTTGGTGCACTTTATTTTCCTGTTTAACAACAATAAAATATATTTTAGGGCAGATCAGTACCAAATTCGAAATATGGACATGAGGATTTTCCGGAATTGTTGTTTAGTGTTTCCAGCCTCATTTAAACTTGCCCAAATAGTTAGTTTACTTATGCTTCACCTCTTGCCATGTTTAACAACATTTAATATTGTTGGGTACATAAACGGGAGAGAACTAAATAAATGAATGTGGTGTTTCGTCAATGTGTAACTCATTGCATATTGAGCTCCACTTAATTAGTAGTATTGTGTGTTGCAGTTTCCATGCCGTCTTATTAAACCGGACATGCATCATACTTGTTTGTGCATCATGCCATGTTTATGCTTGTGCATTTACCATGTTTTTTGTTTCTTTCTGGTGTTGCTTCTTAGTTTCGGTAATGTTGCGATTGTGAGGATTCGTTCGACTACTCCCGTTCGTCTACTTCATGGACTCGTTCTTCTTCCTAGCGGGATTTCAGGCAAGACGACCGTCACCCTGGATCTCACTACTATCGTTGCTATGCTAGTTGCTTCGTTCTATCGCTATGCCGCGCTACCTATCTTTTGTTGATCAAGCCTCCCAAATTGCCATGTCATCCTCTAACCTTTTCACCCTTCCTAGCAAACCGTTGCTTGGCTATGTTACCGCTTTGCTCAGCCCCTCTTATAGCGTTGTTAGTTGCAGGTGAAGTTGAAGATTGCTCCATGATGGAGAGGATTTTGTTGGGATATCACAATATCTCTTATTTAATTAATGCATTTATATATTTGGTAAAGGGTGGAAGGCTCAACCTTATTGTAACGCCCCGGATTCGTTGCGCCAGGTGTCCGCTAGTTATTTGCCGTTGTTGCCATGTCATTTGCTTGAGTGTTGCATTTTATCATGTCATCATGTGCATTTCATTTTGCATACATGTTCGTCTCATGCATCCGAGCATTTTCCCCGTTGTCCGTTTTGCAATGCGGCACTCCTATGTCCTCCGGCATTCCCCTTTTGTCTCTCGTCGTGAGCGGGTGTTAAACATTCTCGGAATGGCCCAAGGTTTGCCAAGCGGCCTTGGTATAGCACCGGTAGACCGCCTGTCAAGTTTCGTGCCATTTGGAGTCCGTTTGATACTCCGACAGTTAACTGGGTAACCGCGAAAGCCCCTTTCTCTTTGCAGCCCAACACCCCTTCCAAAGTGGCCCAAAACCCACTAACTCCCCTCCATGCTCTCGGTCGTTCGATCACGATCGCGTGGCCGAAAACCGCTCCTCATTTGGACTCTCCTAGCCCCTCCCCCGAAATTCGCGGATGATTTCGCAGACGAAACCCTAAAATCGCCTCGCCGCCATCGACGCGTCGCGGCGGCCGGACATATCGCCGCCGCCGCGCCGCCAACCCGCTCCGCCACGTGGCGCGCCGCCGCCGCCCTCGCCGCCCGCCCATGAGCCCATCCGGAGGCCAGCAGGCCGAATCCCGCCGCCACGGGCGCTTACCGCCGCCTCCGCCGGACGCCGGCGCTCGCGCCGCAGCCGCCTCCTCCGGGTTCAGACTCCGCCCCACGCCTCCCGTTGCCTCGGCCCGGTGCCTCGCCGCCGCGGCTGCCTCCTCCGCCGCGCCCGGCGCCTTCCCGCCGCCGCGCCGCCACCTCCTCTCGCCGCGGCGCCTCCACACCGATCCGGCCTCCCCGCGCGCCTCCTCCGCCTCCCCGACTGGATCCCGAACTCCGGCGCCGCCTCCCCGCGTTCTCCGGCGAGATCCCGCGAACTCCGGCGAGCATCTCTGTCGCTGCCTCGATATCCGCGCCCGGTCAACCCCAAATCCGGAGGTGATATTTTGCCTAAGTCCCCAGTCTGTGTAATTTTCATGCCATGTTCATGCCATCATATCTCTGCATCCATAGGTCCGTTTCATGCGTGTAATATGTCAAATTGTTCGTCTCGACGAGTACATCATTTCATTCCATTGCAGCACTTTCATTTGATCTCATCTTGATGCCGGAAATGATGTTGGAATAGTGCATGTTGCTGTTAATCTGCTGAAACTGTTATAACATGCTCATTTTTCATTTTTGCCATGATTGATCTGTGCATCCTATGAGGTTGATGTCTACATGTGTTTTGATTTATGCCATGCCATCTTTCTAGGGGTGTATGCCATGTATTTTTGTGATCAATGTGGTGACTAGCACAAGCATGCAAACTAGGCATCGTGATGTTGCTGATTTTAATCCCTGTTCTGCTATTATTTTTGTGCCATGTAAACTTGTTGCTACAGAGAGATCCACGCATATTTTGAGTTACTTCAGTAAGGGTGTTTTGAACATGTGGTTTTTTCTATCCATTCATTCCTTGTTTGCAATTATGGAGTAGTCTAGCATGTCATTTGAGTGCTCTAGTTTTGCTTCAAAATGTTTCCTGGCAGATTGTTTACGTGTTATTCAATTTGTCCAAGGTTGCTATATTTGATCCTTGCTTGCTATGGACTTGTTCTTGACTTGGTTTGTTTCACAAACATGTATTCTTGATGATGCTATGCTTATCTTGTCATGCAATGACTTGTGATGAGTGAATCGAGCTTGTTAAGTAGTGTACTTGTTGTTGCTGTTTTGCTAGGCTGAATCTGTTATTTCATGATGCTATATAAACATGTTGCTACTAATCATTCTATGAATAATATGGAGATGTTCTATAAACATGTTTTGATCTACATGGCATCCTCTAACCATCCATGCCTCTGGTTGTATTTATAGATTGCTGTAGATTGTTCATATCTTGCTCCAAATTTGCTTCATAATGTTGTTGTCAGCCTGTTAACATTAAGTTCACTAGTTCCCATGTTTTTTGCTAGTGTTCCATGCACCCTATGACCTTGCTCTTGCCATGCTTAGCTTCATAAACATGCCTTCTTACTGTTGGGTGCCTTGACATGCCATGATTTGCTCTGTGGTGAGTGGTTCAAGCTCACCAACATAACTTGCTCTAATATAACTTGCCATGTTTGAATCTGTAATATAACTTGCCATGTTTACATGGGTGCCATCATATTTTCTGATCCTTTCTGACTCATGGTCAGTAAGGGACTTTTGTTCTATGGGTTTAGTAGTATCATGCCATGCCTTTGTTTGCCATGATATGTTCCCGTAACATGTTGTTTGCTTGCTCTAAACATTGCAACCTGATATTATTTCTGCTAAAGTCTGAAACTGTTATTATTTGCAATCTTACCATGTGTGTTTGAGGATGTTCTAGTGATTTCTGGAGATAGCTCAGTGTTCATGTTTTGTTATGCTTTACCTGTACTTCACGCCCATGCCTTTTGTTATTATGTTGGGGTGATGTAGCATATTGTTTTGATGCTTGTAAGATGCCTAGTTACTGTTTTGGACAGATTGTTGCTATAACTTGTTTCATGTGTGTGTGTTGAACCGTTGCTCCGTTTTGAGCGTGCTCTATATGAAACTTGCTTGTTTTTGCATGTAGCTTCATATTATCATGTTGCATCCATGTTTTGAGGTGTTTGCTTGATGTTTGTATGCATTTTGCATCAATGCCATGTTTAACTTGATTTGCTCATATCTTCTAGGCCGTAGCTCCGAATCTAATGAACTTTATATGTAACTTGACTAGAATTTCGTGTAGATTCTCTTGGTGCTCTTTAACTTGCTGTTTAATAACTTCAACTTAATGTTTGTTCAGTTCTGGACCAATTTCGAAATATGCATATGAGGACTTACCGGAATTGTTATATGTTGTTCCCGGCCTCATTTAAACTTGCCTTGATGTGTTGTTCTTGTTTTCATCATCTCTTGTCATGAGTAGCTTCATGTAGCCTTTTCATGCATCATGCTTGTTTTGCATCATGCCTTGTCCATGTGTGGTGTGTTTACCATGTTGTGTGCTTCTTCTCGATAGTTCCCGTTTCGTTGCGATCGTGAGGATTCGTTCGTCTACGCTTGGTTCGTCTTCGTGGCTTCATCTTCTTCATGGACTCGTTCTTCTTCCTAGCGGGATTTCAGGCAAGATGACCGCTACCCTGGATCTCACTACTATCATTGCTATGCTAGTTGCTTCGTTCTATCGCTATGCTGCATTACCTATCTTTTGCTCTGCAAGCCTCCCAAATTGCCATGAACCTCTAACCTTTGACACCCTTCCTAGCAAACCATTGTTTGGCTATGTTACCGCTTTGCTCAGCCCTCTTATAGCGTTGCTAGTTGCAGGTGAAGTTGAAGATTTTTCCATGGTGGACAGGATTATGGTTGGGATATCACAATATCTCTTATATTATTAATGCATCTATATATTTGGTAAAGGGTGGAAGGCTCGGCCTTATGCCTGGTGTTTTGTTCCACTCTTGCCGCCCTAGTTTCCGTCATACCGGTGTTATGTTCCCGGATTTTGTGTTCCTTACGCGGTCGGGTGATTTATGGGACCCCCTGACAGTTCGCTTTAAATAAAACTTGTCCAGCAAGGCCCAACCTTGGTTTTACCATTTGCCTCACCACCACCTATACCTTTCCCATGGGTCGGCCAACCCAAGGGTCATCTTTATTTTAGCCCCGGGCGGTGCTTGTCTAAGTCTTTGGTGCGAACCGGCAGATCTGCGGGGCCCCCTCGGGGCAACTCGAGGTCTGGTTTTACTCGTAGGCTGACCTATCCGGTGTTGCCCTGAGAACGAGATATGTGCATCTCCTATCGGGATTGTCGGCGCATCGGGCGGTCTTGCTGGTCTTGTTTTACCATTGTCGAAATTTCTTGTAAACCGGGATTACGAGATCGATCGGGTCTTCACGGGAGAAGGTCTATTCTTCGTTGATCGCGAGAGCTTATCATGGGCTAAGTTGGGACACCCTGCGGGTATAAACTTTCGAGAGCCGTTCAGCGGTGATGTGGCAGATGGGAATTTGTTAATGTCCGGTTGTAGATAACTTGGCACCAGATCCAAATTAAAATGCATCAACCGAGTGTGTAGCCGTGATGGTCTCTTCTCGCGGAGTCCGGAAGTGAACACGGTTTCTGTGTTATGTTTGACGTAAGTAGGAGTTCAGGATCACTTCTTGATCATTGCTAGCTTCACGACCGTTCCTTTGTTTCTATTCTCGCTCTCATTTGCGTATGTTAGCCACCATATATCCTTAGTCGCTGCTGCAACCTCACCACTTTACCCCTTCCTTGCCCATTAAGCTTTGCTAGTCTTGATACCCATGGTAATGGGATTCTTTGAGTCCTCGTGGCTCACTGAGTTACTACAACAACGATTCTTGTGTACAGGTTATGCGATGATCATGACGTGAGAGCAATGTTTGCTTGTTTTGGAGTTCTTCTTCTGCTTCTTCTTCGGCCAGGGGATAGGTTCCAGGTCGGCAGCCTGGGCTAGCAGGGTGGATGTCATTTGAGCTTCTGTTTGTGTTTCATCCGTAGTCGGATGTTGATCTTATGTATGATGTGATGTTGTATTCATGTGGCATTGTATGCCTTATGTATGTATCCCCATCTATTATGTAATGTTGATGTAATGATATCCACCTTGCAAAAGCGTTTCAATATGCGGGTCTATCCTTGGTGGGACCTTCGAGTTCCTTTTGGATAGGGTCGCATATTGGGCGTGACACTTATGCCTGGTGTTTTGTTCCACTCTTGCCACCCTAGTTTCCGTCATACCGGTGTTATGTTCCTTGATTTTGCGTTCCTTATGCGGTTGGGTGATTTATGGGACCCCATTGACAGTTCGCTTTGAATAAAACTCCTCCAGTAAGGCCCAACCTTGGTTTTAACATTTCCCACCTAAGCCTTTTTCCCTTGGGTTCTGCAGACTCAAGGGTCATCTTTATTTTAAACCCCCGGGCTAGTGCTCCTCCGAGTGTTGGTCCAACCTGGCCGATGTCCGGCGCCCCCGGGCAACCAGGGTCTATGCCAACCCGATGTCTGGCCCATCCGGTGTGCCCTGAGAATGAGATACATGCGACTCCTATCGGGATTTGTCGGCTAATCGGGTGGCTTTGATGGTCTTGTTTTACCATTGTCGAAATGTCTTGTAACCGGGATTCCGAAACTGATCGGGTCTTCCTGGGAGAAGGACTATCCTTCGTTGACCGTGAGAGCTTGTGATGGGCTAAGTTGGGACACCCCTGCAGGGTATAAACATTCGAGAGCCGTGCACGCGGTTATGTGGCAGATGGGAATTTGTTAATATCCGGTAGTAGAGAACTTGACACTTGACTTAATTAAAATGCATCAACCGCGTGTGTAGCCGTGATGGTCTCTTTTTGGCGGAGTCCGAGAAGTGAACACGATTTTTGTTATGGTTGAACGCAAGTAGTTTCAGGATCACCCCTTGATGACTTATAGCTTCTCGATCGTTCCGTTTGCTTCTCTTCTCGCTCTTATTTGCGTATGTAAGCCACCATTTATGCTTAGTCGCTGCTGCAACCTCACCACTTATCATTTCCATTCCCTTTAAGCTTTGCTAGTCTTGATACCCATGGTAATGGGATTGCTGAGTCCTCGTGGCTTACAGATTACTACAACAACAGTTGCAGGTACAATTAATGCGATAATCATGATGCGAGAGCGATGTTTGCTTGTTTTGGAGTTCTTATTCTGCTTCTTCTTCGATCAGGGGATAGGTTCCAGGTCGGCTGCCTGGGCTAGCAGGGTGGATGTCGTTTGAGCTTCTGTTTGTGTTTCATCCATAGTCAGATGTTGCTCTTATTTATGATGATGTTGTATTCGTGTGGCATTGTATGCCTCTTGTATGTATCCCCAACTATTATGTAATGGTACGATGTAATGATATCCACCTTACAAAAGCGTCTCCAATATGTGCTTCTATCCATAGTGGGACCTTCGAGTTCCTTTAGGATAGGGTCGCATATTGGGCGTGGCAAGTTGGTATCAGAACCTCGACCGACCATAGGAGCCCCTTGATTGTTGGCCGTTGTTGAGTCTAGAAGAAAACTATTTTGAGTCTTAGGATTATATATCGGAGAGTAGGATTCTTTTTACTCCTCAGCCCCCTTCGTCGCTCTGGTAAGGACTCCCGACATAGATGATTTGACTTTTCTCTCCTCATTTTCACTAATTTTTTTAGGATCACGCAGGTATCTTGGGATCGTTCCGATAGTTTTGTGACGTGAACATTGTTCTTGGTGCCTCCTGACATTTAGGGGTTGTGGCAGTGTCCCGGGGAGTTGAGCTACGAGGTGTTGTCGTCACAATTTTATTGTTGCAGTTCTAGAATACCTGAGTTTTGCCGATATCGAAAATCTCCTTTACGCAGTTGTTGGTGAGATAACCTCGACGCCACCCAGTACTGGGGCGGGAGTTCGGGAGTATTGCCATGACTTGTATAATGGATGCTTTTTCGAAGGTTGAGGTACACAATTTCCGGAGTTTTCTTGGTTATGTGTTGACGGATGGATACAGCTGGATGTAGGGATTGTTAGTTTGGGTGAGATATTATGCTTCCCCTGTATCCCCAACACCAGATTGCATAACCAGAAAGTTTCGGGAGTTTATAAGTGGGAATTCAAGTATCTCGTAGGATATCTTTCCAATAGACACATGATACGATATGGGATCTATCATATGTTTGTTCCGGCTTATTCTGCAAGCCAAATCCTTTGTTTTGTTTTATTTGTGGTATTCGAGTTGCTTCGATGTCAAGTGTTTATCCATACCTTCCCTAAATGGTGTTCTCATATTTCTATGGGAGTGCTAATCCTTCTTGATCATTGAGGTTGTCATGTCAATTCTTTTTCAACCGGTGTGCTTCTTTTGAAGTGGATCCGATCATTTCAACATCCGCAAGAACAATTCTATGTTTTTTTCTCAACTGTATCCATTCCATCTGCCCCAAGTTGTCTTTGTTTTCCCGCCCTCCGCCCTTTTCTTCAAGGACTCATATATTTTAATCAAGTATCCATTTATTCATGTGAAGTCTATTCACTCTTTTCAATCAATGTTCTTATCATGTGATTCTCAGGAAGATACTAACAGAGCTTCTAGTTTATTATTCTTCGTCTCTTTTCTTCTCCGTTGGATTAATTTCAAGCTTAGGTGTTGATTATATCTCTTCCTTTTCTTTCACATATCTTCCCATGTGAATTTATTATCCAAGGCTCTCTTATTTATTCACCTCTCCCAGCTCATATCCGGAGTGTTGAAGATATCTCGGAAGATTCGTGTTTCCATTCTCTATTCGTTCAAGTTATTTTGAGATTGTTATCTCATTCAAGCCATTTAATTCAACCGGTGCAATCCCCCCATTCAATCAATCGTTCAACGGTGTATCTTTTTAGTGGGCCCTAACCCGCAGGTCTTTGCCCAGGATCTTACCTAACTCTCCTAATTTTCCCAGTGCCATTCCCAAATTCTTTTCGAAGTTTGACGTAAGAATGACTTTCATCAGTCAGATGTTTTCCAGGATCAATTTCAAATTAATTTTCATTGGTGGCTCAACCTCTTTGTTTTTCATTCTCCGGAGTACCTCAGCAATTCATGGTGGTTCTCATCATCATTCTCAACATTTGAAGAACGAGGAAGAGATTTCTCCTAAAATCTTGGTCCATTCTCTTGAAGATTCATGGTTCTAGCTTTATGTCATCCTCTCATAATTGTTTTTTATTGTGAGAATTCTTTTCAAACATCCGACGCATTTCAGGAGTTGCTTCCTTTCTCGATCATTTGAAGGCTATCATTTCTGAATATTACTCATTCTTAGCTTTCAGCTGTTGTTCTCCAAATCTTACCGGTGCATCTTTCAAGTATTCTCTAATCAGCTCGTGATCTATTCGTTCACTTCTATCTAAATTCTCTGAAGCATCTTTGTTCATTTTCCAATTCTTCCTGGTGATGTGTTCATTTTCTTCGTTCGTTCTTTTCATCCTTACGGTGGTTCGTCCAACATTCCTCTTTCGTTGTTATCATACCAATTCATTCGTTCTTTACAAATCCTACCTGTGGATCATTGAAGACCTTCTCAAGTTCACGCTATATCTCTCTTAATCCTTTCTACGAGAATAAGTAGTATGCCAAATATGTTGCTTGTCATCAATTTAAATTGGTGAAGGATACACATAGCGTAATTCTTATTATTGTTTCATCCAAGTGATATAGTTTCTTCTTTCCAGAGTTGTTCATTATGTCACATTTCTCGGTTCGAGATGCTTCATCTTTTCTTTTCTGGAGTTCCATGTTTTCCGCATTATCTCATCACGAAGCTCCACCTAAATTATTGCAAGGGTTCACGTTGTGTTTTCAACTTCTCTTCATTTCTATCACCCTTTTATTACCAGAGTTCTTCATGGAGGCTCTATATGGTGGTTCATCAAGGATTCCTTTCATTCTTCATTTGTTCTTCAGGACTTCTATCGAGGTGATGATCCGCCAAGCTATACTCAAAATTAAACATGGTGCTCAACACATGTTTTGTTTCGAGGTGTTCAAGTATTCTTATTCTTGCATTTCGAAGTGCAATTCTTTCTACCTTAGCTTTTGAGGTGGTGTTATATCATTCTTGACAATTTCCATTCGGGTTTCGCGATTCACATGTTGTCAAGAATGAGGTATTTTAAATCCATCAATATCTTCTTTGGAGTTATCTTGGTATAGATTTCACCTAAAGCCTTCCCTAAGGAATGTTGCTATTTGTGGTGCTTATCAATGATCCAAGTTATCTCTCTATCATCTTGGTGAAGTAGTTTTCATCTTCTTGTTGATCTCAATCCAATCAACTGTTTCCGTTAGTGGCGGGTTGTCACCTCATAATTTTGAGATGTGTTCCATAAGCCCACAACAAGCTTGTTCCTTTCGTTGTTGATAATCCAACAACTCCGTTCTAGCATTTCTTGTCAGCGTGCTCTTTGAAGATCTTTTTCCCTCCATTCATTCCATTCCATTCTTTCATTCCTTCCGGAGGCTTTGTGATGTTGCTCTCTTCGACCTATCGTCTCGTTTTGTCAGGACCGTGTTCTTTTCGTGCTTATCCATTTAACCGGAGTGTCGTTCCCTCATTTCAAGTTCTCCCCATTTTGTCAAGTTTTCCTTCCCTTTTCTACTGGAGTGTTGTCCAAATATGTCATTCTTGTTCCTTGGCTATCCTATTATAACGGTGTGGTGGCATATTCTCTTTGGTTCGTTAAGCTCTTGTTTCATGTCTTTCAACCAACAAGGTTCTCATAATGTTCCTTGTTCCTCTCATGTAACAGAGTGTTCTCAACTTCATTCATCTCCGCGTATTCTTTCCTTGAAATTGTTTAACCTCTCAAGGTTCGTGGTTTCACTCTTTTGTCAAAGAAGCAACTTTGTTTTACCTCTTGATCTTCCGCTTCTCTCTGGTGCCATCCTTAGATCTCGGGACAAGATCTCTTGTAAGTGGAGGAGTGTTGTAACGCTACAAGATCGACGCTTCAGACGCCTTCCATGTATTTTGAGTTTCGTCGTGTGTGTTTTATTTATTTGTTGCATTCATCATGTCATCATTTGCATTGCATCGACACTCCGTTGCCGTCATGTTTTAAAAACTTGCATTCGCTCGTTGTTTCTCCCTTTGCCTTCTTCACCTCTCTTAGACCCCCTCGCTTGCTCGGCCGAAACTTCTCCGAATCCGACCCGCTCTGTCGTTTCCAATGGATTCGGATCATCCCCAAACATCTATAAGATATCTCCATTTTCTTATTTGGACTCCCTAACCCATTTATTCCAGACCTTCTCAATCGGCCGCTGCCACCCTCTTCCTTGGGATCGCTCCAAATCATCACCAATTTCATATATATATAGACACCTAACCCTAGATGTCGTCCCATCCGTCAAATCCTCACCCTGCCCAATCGGCCGCTGCCACCCTCTTCCTTGGGATCGCTCCCGATCCAAAAATCACCAAGCCAACCACTTCTCGTCAATCCAAATCCTCCCCGGCCACCTTCCTTGTTTTCCGCGCATGCTCGCGCCTCCACCTGACCCCTCCTGTCCATCCCTCGATCCACTCCACCCGAGGCCTCCTGCCTCCCCGACGCCCTCGCTGCACGTCGTGCTCCTCTTCCCATCGCCCCTCTCCTGCAGCCGCCCGATTACCGGCCAGCTCGCTGGAGCAGACCACCAGCACCACCGGCCTCCTCTGCTTCATTTCAAGACCCCAAGAGTTGAGCACCTACGCTCCGCCTTCCTCGAGCAGGAGCTCGACCTGCTGCCGCGACCACCATCAGCAACAAGAACCAGGTCGCTGCCCCGTTGCCCTACTCCTTACCCTGCTCCCTGCCTTCTCTTTCTCTCTCGATTCTCTCAACTCTCTATTCTCTCCCCGTGCAGGAGCAAGGGAGGCCATGGCCTGAGCTCGACCCCGCCGTTCCCGCCTCTCATCCGCGCAACCTCGTCGCAAAACGGAGCCCTGGCGACCCTCTGGTGAGCCGGATCCACCCCGTGTCGTCCTGTTTTTCCTTCCTGAGCTCCACCCCTACCTCTCATCCCTCTCCCTTGTTCTCTGTAACAGCTCCAAGGAGCTGCTCGAACTCTGTTGCACCGCCGCTCCTTCTTCGATCCAGCAAGGACCGGCCGTCCCAAGCCCGGATCCGCCCGCCCGCTCCATCCCTGCCGTCCCACCGGAGCTCCCTGCCTCGCCGGCCCCGGTGCTGCCTCCCGCTCGTGCGTCACCATCCTCTCCATCCCTGCTTCAGTTGCAGAGGAGGACGAGTGCCTCGCTCCTGTACGCGCAAGCAGGATGACCTGCATCGTGCTCTTCCTGCGTTGACGACGCCCCTGACCTCCTCGTTCGATCCAGCACCCCCTTCCAGCCTTCTACTCCACCGACCGGCCCAAGGCCCAGGGTGAGCAGCCCCCTGGCCTTTCCTCTATTGGGCTAGTCAGATGCGGCCGGTATCATGTTTTTTTCCCAGTTCTGCGAATTTTAGCATGATCCAGTGTTTTGCCGTTTTACAGAAAAGCCCCTCTAGATCATGCATTTAATAACTCACAAATGGTGCATCGGTTTAAAATGATTTAAACATGTAAGGTGCTTAGAATTGCATCTAGTTTCATAGTATGCTATTTTCATCCATGTTTGATTTATTTCATAACTAAATAATCGTAGCTTCAATTTTTATAAACTTTATATGTAAATGGGGTGGAAAAGTGCATAGATTAACTTGGTGCACTTTAATTTCCTGTTTAACAAAAATAAAATATGTTTTAGGGCAGATCAGTACCAAATTCGAAATATGGACATGAGGATTTTCCGGAATTGTTGTTTATTGTTCCCGGCCTCATTTAAACTTGCCTAAATAGTTAGTTTACTTATGCTTCACCTCTTTCCATGTTTAACAACATTTAATATTGTTGGGTACATAAACGGGAGGGAACTAAATAAATAAATGTGGTGTTTTGTCAATGTGTAACTCGTTGCATATTGAGCTCCACTTAATTTGTAGTATTGTGTGTTGCAGTTTGCCATGCCATGCCTTATTAAACCAGACATGCATCATACTTGTTTGTGCATCATGCCGTGTTTATGCTTGTGCATTTACAATGTTGTTTGTTTCTTTCCGGTGTTGCATCTTAGTTTCGGTAATGTTGCGATTGTGAGGACTCGTTCGACTACTCCCGTTCGTATTCTTCATGGACTCGTTCCTCTTCCTAGCGGGATTTCAGACAAGATGACCGTCACCCTGGATCTCACTACTATCATTGCTATGCTAGTGCTTTGTTCTATCACTATGCCGCTCTACCTATCTCTTGTTGATCAAGCCTCCCATATTGCCATGTCAGCCTCTAACCTTTTCACCCTTCCTAGCAAACCGTTGCTTGGCTATGTTACCACTTTGCTCAGCCCCTCTTATAGCGTTGTTAGTTGCAGGTGAATTTGAAGATTGCTCCATGATGGACAGGATTTTGTTAGGATATCACAATATCTCTTATCTAATTAATGCATCTATATATTTGGTAAAGGGTGGAAGGCTCGGCCTTATGCCTGGTGTTTTGTTCCACTCTTGCCGCCCTAGTTTTCGTCATACCGGTGTTATGTTCCTTGATTTTGCGTTCCTTACGCGGTTGGGTGATTTATGGGATCCCCTTGACAGTTTGCTTTGAATAAAACTCCTCCAGCAAGCCCCAACCTTGGTTTTAACATTTGCCACCTAAGCCTTTTTCCCTTGGGTTCTGCAGACTCAAGGGTAATCTTTATTTTAAACCCCCGAGTCAGTGCTCCTCCGAGTGTTGGTCCAACCTGGGCGATGTCCGGCACCCCCTGGGCAACCAGGGTCTATGCCAACCCGACGTCTGGCCCATCCGGTGTGCCCTAAGAACGAGATACGTGTGACTCTTATCGTGATTTGTCGGCACATCGGGCGGCTTTGCTGGTCTTGTTTTACCATTGTCGAAATGTCTTGTAACTGGGATTCCGAGACTGATCAGGTCTTCCTAGGAGAAGGAATATCCTTCGTTGACCGTGAGATATTGTGATGGGCTAAGTCGGGACACCCCTACAGGGTATAAACTTTCGAGAGCCGTGCCCGCGGTTATGTGTCAGATGGGAATTTGTTAATATCCGGCTGTAGAGAACTTGACACTTGACTTAATTAAAACGCATCAACAGCGTGTGGAGCCGTGATGGTCTCTTTTAAGCGGAGTCCGAGAAGTGAACACGATTTGTGTTATGGTTGAACGCAAGTAGTTTCAGGATCACCCCTTGATCACTTATAGCTTCTCGACCGTTCCATTTGCTTCTCTTCTCGCTCTTATTTGCATATGTTAGCCACCATATATGCTTAGTCACTGCTGCAACCTCACCACTTATCATTTCCATTCCCTTTAAGCTTTGCTTGTCTTGATACCCATGGTAATGGAATTGCTGAGTCCTCGTGGCTCACAGATTACTACAACAACAGTTGCAGGTATAGGTAATGCGATGATCATGATGCGAGAGCGATGTTTGCTTGTTTTGGAGTTCTTCTTCTGCTTCTTCTTCGATCAGGGGATAGGTTCTAGGTCGGCAGCCTGGGCTAGCAGGGTGGATGTCGTTTGAGCTTCTGTTTGTGTTTCATCCGTAGTCGGATGTTGCTCTTATGTATGATGATGGTGTATTCGCGTGGCATTGTATGCCTCTTGTATGTATCCCCAACTATTATGTAATGGTACGATGTAATGATATCCACCTTGAAAAAGCGTCTCCAATATGCGCTTCTATCCTTAGTGGGACCTTCAAGTTCCTTTAGGATAGGGTCGCATATTGGGCGTGACAATATTGGTCATCAAGATCTATAGGGATAGATCAAGACGCTTAATAGGACTTTCACAAAGCACATACCTTGACAAAGTTCTAAAGAAGTTCAAAATGGACCAGTCAAAGAAAGGGTTCTTGCCTGTGTTGCATGGTGTGAAATTGAGTCAGACTCAAAGTCTGACCACGGCAAAAGATAGAGAGAAAATGAAATTCATTCCCTATGTCCCGCCATAGGTTCTATCATGTATGCTATACTATGTACCAAACCTGATGTGTGCCATGCCATAAGTTTTGCAGGGAGGTACAAAAGTAATCTAAGAGTGGATCACTGGACAGCGGTCAAGAACATCCTGAAGTACCTAAAAAGGACCAAGGGTATGTTTCTCGTTTATGGAGGTGACGAAGAGCTCGTCGTAAAAGGTTACGTTGATGCTAGCTTCGACACAGATTCGGATGAATCTAAGTCACAAACCGGATACATGTTTATATTGAATGGTGCAGCTACCAGTTGATGCAGTTCCAAGCAAATCGTCGTGGCGGGATCTACGTGTGAAGCAGAGTACATAGCTGCTTCAGAAGCAGCGCATGAAGGAGTATAGATGAAGGAGTTCATATCCGATCTGGGTGTAATACCTAGTGCATCGGGTCCAATGAAAATCTTTTGTGACAGCACTAGAGTAATTGCCTTAGCAAAGGAATACATGTTTCACAAGAGAACAAAACTCATCTAGAGATGCTTAAACTCCATTCATGAAAATGTCAAGGATGGATACATAGAAATTTTCAAAATACATACGGATTTGAATGTAGCATACCGTTGACTAAACCTCTTCCGCGGGCAAAAACATGATGAGCACCAAGGCTCCATGGGTGTTAGATTCATTACTATGTAATCTATAATATTGACTCTAGTGCAAGTGGGGGACTAAAGGAAATATGCCCTAGAGACAATAATAAAGTTGTTATTATTATATTCCCTTATTCGTGATAAAGGTTTATTATTCATGCTAGAATTGTATTGATCGGGAACTTAAATACATGTGTGGATACATAAACAAATACAGTGTCCCTAGTGAGCCTCTACTAGACTAGCTCGTTGATCAAAGATGGTTAAGGTTTCCTAACCATGGACATGTGTTGTCACTTGATAACGAGATCACATCATTAGGAGAATCATGTGATGGACAAGACCCATATGTTAGCTTAGCACATGATCATTCAGTTTATTGCTACTACTTTCTTAATGTTAAATAAATATTCCTTCGACCATGAGATCATGCAACTCCTGTATACCGGAGGAATACCTTGTGTGCTATCAACCGTCACACGTAACTGGGTGATCATAAAGATGCTCCACAGGTATCTCCGAAGGTGTCTGTTGACTTGGCATGGATCGAGATTGGGATTTGTCACTCCGTGTTTCGTAGAGGTATGTCTGGGCCCTCTCAGTAATACAACATCACAAGAAGCTTGCAAGCAAAGTGACGTAGGAGTTAGTTATGACATGATGTATTACGGAATGAGTAAAGAGACTTGCTAGTAATGAGATTGAACTAGGTATAGAGATACCGATGATCGAATCTCGGGCAAGTGACATACCGACAAACAAAGGGAATTGCGTATGTTGTCATAAGGTTTGACTGATAAAGATATTCGTAGAATATGTAGGAACCAATATGGGCATCCAGGTCCCGCTATTGGTTATTGACCGGAGAGGTGTCTCGGTCATGTCTACATCATTCTCGAATCCTTAGGGTCTGCACGCTTAACGTTCGTTGACGATATAGTATTATATGAGTTATGTGAGTTGATGACCGAAGGTTGTTTGGAGTCCCGGATGAGATCACCTACATGACGAGGAGCTCCGGAGGTAAATATTGATATATAGGACGAGGCTATTTGGTCACCGGAAAGGTTTTGGGATGTACCGGGTATTCATTGGGTCACTGGAAGGGGTTCCAGAAGACCTACGAGGAGTATATGGGCCTAATGGGCCAAGGGGAGGCACACACCAGCCCACAAGGATTCCCTCTGTCACGCCCAATATGCGATACTATCCTAAAGAGACTCGAAGGTCCCACCAAGGATAGAACCGCATATTGAT
Organism: Aegilops speltoides; assembly: GCA_021437245.1. Taxonomy (NCBI): domain Eukaryota; kingdom Viridiplantae; phylum Streptophyta; class Magnoliopsida; order Poales; family Poaceae; genus Aegilops; species Aegilops speltoides. Next base: position 227,924,566 of record CM038142.1, read on the forward strand.
ACGCTTTTGCAAGGTGGATATCATTACACCAACATTACATAATAGATGGGGATACATACAAAAGGCATACCATGCCACATGAATACAACATCATCTTACATAAGAGCACCATTCGACTACGGATGAAACACAAACAGAAGCTCAAACGACATCCACCCTGCTAGCCCAGGCTGCCGACCTGGAACCTATCCCCTGATCAAAGAAGAAGAAGAAGAAGAAAAAGAAGAACTCCAAAACAAGCAAACATCACCCTCGCGTCATGATCATCACATAACCTGTACTTGCAACTGTTGTTGTAGTAATCTGTGAGCCACGAGGACTCAGCAATCCCATTACCATGGGTATCAAGACTTGCAAAGCTTAATGGGAAAGGAAGGGGTAAAGTGGTGAGGTTGCAGCAGCGGCTAAGCATGATATGGTGGCTAACATACGCAAATAAGAGCGAGAAGAGAAGCAAAGGAACGGTCGTGAAGCTAGAAATGATCAAGAGGTGATCCTGAACTCCTACTTACGTCAAACATAACCCAAAAACCGTGTTCACTTCCCGGACTCCGCCGGAAAGAGACCATCACGGCTACACACTCAGTTGATGCGTTTTAATTCGGATCTGGTGTCAAGTTATCTACAACCGGACATTAACAAATTCCCATCGCCACATAACCGCAGGCACGGCTCTCGAAAGTTTATACCTGCAGGGTGTCCCAACTTAGCCCATGATAAGCTCTCGCGATCAACAAAGGATATTCCTTCTCCCGGGAAGACCCGATCAGTCTCGGAATCCGGTTTACAAGACATTTTGACAATGGTAAAACAAGACCAGCAAAGCCGCCCGAATGTGCCGACAAATCGATAGGAGCTGCACATATCTCGTTCTCGAGGCACAATGGATTGTCCAAACTTCCGGTAGGCCATCCCGAGTTGCCCTGTGGCCACCGGCGGTGACGAGTTGGACCAACACTCACGACGAGCAACGGCACAGGGGGTAAATAAAGATGACCCTCGTGCTCCGAAAACCCAAGGGAAAAAGGGCTAGGTGAGGCAAATGGTAAAACCAAGGTTGGGCCTTGCTGGAGGAGTTTTATTCAAAGCGAACTGTCAAGGGGGTCCCATAAATCACCCGACCGCATAAGGAAGGCAAAATCCGGGAACATAACACCGGTATGACGGAAACTAGGGCGGCAAGGGTGGAACAAAACAACAGGCATAAGGCCGAGCCTTCCACCCTTTACCAAGTATATAGATGCATTAATAATATAAGAGATATTGTGATATCCCAACAACATCCTGTCCACCATGGAGTAATCTTCAACTTCACCTGCAACTAACAACGCTATAAGAGGGGCTGAGCAAAGCAGTAACATAGCCAAGCAATGGTTTGCTAGGAAGGGTGAAAAGGTTAGAGGCTGACATGGCAATTTGGGAGGCTTGAAGAACAAGTGATAGGTAGCGCAACATTGCGATAGAACGAAGCAACTAGCAAAGCAATGATAGTAATGAGATCCAAGGTGACAGTCATCTTGCCTGAAATCCCACTAGGAAGAAGAACGAGTCCATGAAGAAGATGAAGCCACGTAGACGAACCAAGCGTAGACGAACGAATGCTCACGATCGCAACGAAACGGGAACTATCGAGAAGAAGCACACAACATAGTAAACACACCACACATAGACAAGACATGATGCACAACAAGCATGATGCACGACAAAGCTAAATGAAGCTACTCATGGCAAGAGATGATGCAAACAAGAACAACACATCAAAGCAAGTTTAAATGAGCCCGGGAACAACATATAACAAATCCGGTAAGTCCTCATATGCAAATTTCGAAATTGGTCCAGATCTGAACAAATATTAAGTTGAAGTTGTTAAACAGCAAGTTAAAGGGCACCAAGAGGATCTACATGAAATTCTAGTCAAGTTACATATAAAGTTCATTTAATTCGGAGCTACGGCCTAGAAGATATGAGCAAGACAAGTTAAACATGGCATTGATGCAAAATGCATACAAACATCAAGCAAACACCTCAAAGCAAGGATGCATCATGATAATATTAAACTACATGCAAAATCAAGCAAGTTTCATATAGAGCATACTCAAAACGGAGCAACGGTTCAACACATACACTCTATACAAGTTTAAAGGACAAGCTGTCCAAAACAGCAACTAGGCATCTAGCAAGCATCAAAACAATAAGCTACAACACCCCAACATAATAACAAAAGGCATGGGCATCAAGTACAGGTAAGGCATGACAAAACATGAACACTAAGCTATGTCCAGAAAACACTATAACATGCTCAAAAGGACATGGCAAGATTGCAAATAATAACAGTTTCAGACATAGCAGAAATAACATCAGGTTGCAATGTTTAGAGCTATCAAACAACATGTTACAAGAACTTAACATGGCAAACAAAGGCATAGCATGAATCTACTAATGGCATATAAGAAAAGTCCCTTACTGACCATGAGCCAAAATGGCACAGAAAATATGATGGCACCCATGTAAATATGGCAAATGATGTGACAGCTTCATACATGGCAGGAACAACAATAAGTAGGCATGTTGGTGAGCTTGAACCACTCACCACAAATCAATACATAGCATGATAAGGAAACCAACAGTAAGAAGACATGTTTATGAAGCTAAGCATGGGAAGAGCAAGTTCATAGGGTGCATGGATCACTAACAACAATCATGGCAACATTGAACTTAATGTTAACAGGCTGACTGCAACATTATTTAGCAATTTTGGAGCAAGATTACAACAATCTACAGTAGGCTATAAATGCAACCAGGGGCATGAATGGAAAGAGCATGACATGTATAACAAAACATCTTTAGTGAATATCTCCAGATTACGCATAGAATGACTTGTAGGATCAGGTTAACATAACATCATGATATAGCAGAACCAGTCTAGCAAAACAGCAACAGCAAGTACCCTACTTAACAAGCTTAATGCACTGGCTAAATGACCCACAAAAATACATGGATGGTTCCACTGTAAAGATGGCATGATGTAGCACAAAACACATGTAGAGCTCATGCTCATAGGATGCACATATCAAATGCAACGAAAATGACAAATGAGCATGTTCTGTTAACACACAGCAGATAACATTATATAACACTCTTGCAACGATGATTCAGGCATCAATATGGACTCAAATGAACATGATGCAATGGAATGAAATGAAGTACTCGTCGAGACGAACAGTTTTCCATATTACACGCACAAAACGGAGCAGTATGCATGGAGTTATGGCATGTCAAATATGGCACCAGAATATGCAAATTTCGGGGACTAGGAGAAAAATGAGGGGGGAGGGGGAAGAAAGTCAACCGTCAGTTCCAGATCGAGGCGAGGCCGAGCTCTCGCCGGAGCTGGCGCCGGGGACGAGGAGGGAGGCGGCGGAGGGGGGGCGGCGACGGGGCGGCGATGGCGAGGCGGCACGGGCAAGGCGCTGGGAGCCACCGGATCCGGCGACCCGACCGGAGCTCGCCGGCTCGGGCGCTGGAGGGGCGGACGGCGGCGCGAGATGGCCGGGCAGAAGTGGGCGGCAGGCAGGCGGCGGCGGCGACGCAGAGGAGGTGCAGGGCGGCGGCACCGTGGTAGGCGATACGGCGGCGGCGCGAAGGCGGCGGCCGGAGGCGAGGCGCGCGGCGCCGGCGGCAGGCAGCGAGCACGTCGGCATGGGCGACGGGCATCCTGGGCGGCGGCGGCGGCGGATCGGGCCGGGAGGGCCGCGATGGGCCGTGGCGGGCTTCGCGGCGGCGGGTGGCGGCATGCCATGTGGCAGGCAGGGACTGGTGCGGAGCAGCGGCGGACGCGTCCGGCGGCGAGTGGACGTGTCCGGTGGCGAGGAGGAGGTTTCATCTAGGGTTAGAGGAGGATTGATCCGTAATTTCGAGGGAGGGGGTGTTTAAATAGGTAGAGGGAGCTAGGAGACTCCAAATGGAGTGCGATTTTCGGCCACTCGATCGTGATCAAACGACTTAGAGCATGGAGGGGGTTTGGATGGTTTATTGGGCCATTTTGGAGGGGTGTTGGGCTGCACACAAAAGAGGCTTTACGGTTACCCGGTTAACCGTTGGAGTACCAAACAACCTCCAAATGGCACGAAACTTGACAGGCGGTCTACCGGTGGTATACCAAGTCCGCTTGGCAAACCTCGAGCCATTCCGAGAAAGTTTAACACCCGCTCACAACAGGAGACAAAACGGGAACGCTGGAGGACATAGGAGTGTCGGATTGCAAAACGGACAACGGGGAAAATCCTCGAATGCATGAGACGAACACGAATGCAAAATGAGATGCACATGATGACATGGAAAAATTCAACACGCAAGAAAATGACATGGCAATGACGGCGAATAACTGGCAGACACCTGGCGCATCGAATCCGGGGCGTTACAACACTCCTCCACTAACAAGAGATCTCATCCCGAGATCTTAGGACCGAGACGGGAGAGAAAAGGGATGAGGTGAAGCAAGAACTCAAGAGAAGAAGCAAGGAATCGAGAGCACTCGGGAAAAAGAGAGGAACGTCGAGAATGACAAGAATCAAAAGCTCACGAAATGAGATAGACTATGAAACACTCCGGTTAGACAAGATAAGTAACGAATAAGACTGAAAGGATTCAGACAACACTCTGGCTAAAACATGGAGGAATAGAACACGAGCTTGAGAGGATGGAATGACACTTGATGAAGACATGACACAAAACCTCCGGAAAGAATTGAAAGAGTTGAATGAAAAGGCGTAGAAAAAAATGACAACTTGTGCCACGAATGAAATAGAAAGCATCTTTAGAAGGAAGGTTTGAACGTAGTTGTTGAGAAAATCAACAACGGAAGAATATGCTTGTTGTGGTCTTATAGGTAACATCTCAAGATCATAAGGTGATAACCGGCCACAAACGGAAATGATTAGATAGCTGAGAAGAACGAAGAAATACAAAACTCCACTTCAAAAGAGTACGGAGAATTAATTGCACTTCGACACGCCAGAAGGAAAGATTCTTGAGCTCCTCCAAAAGAATCTTGATGAACACTTGAAGAACGAATTAAATCGTGAAGAACCACCATGAAGAACTCCGGTGACAAAAAGGATGATGAGATAGAAATGAGGGATGAAAAGAATAAGACTAAAACCTTGCGTCGATTTAGATGGAGGTTCTGATGAGATGACCGAGGAAATTTGAACTACGGAAAAGAGAAGATGAAAACACTTGGAACTAGAATTTATTCACCAAGAACAAACTCCAAAGAAAAGGATTAATCACTTTGAGAAAATAAGAATAAGATTTATTGTATGCTTATCCTTCATCAAATTAAATTGATGACACAATGGATTTTGCATATTACTTATTCTTCTTGAAAAGGATTAAGGGGGGTATAGCGCAAACTTGAGAAAGTCTTCATGAACCACCGGTAGCATTGAAAAGAACGAATGAATTAATATGATAATCAAAGAAAAAGAATCTTGAACGAACCACCGTTAGAATTCAGAAAAGACTGGCAAAAGAGAATGAATCACCGGGAAGAATTAGAAGAACAAATATGCTTGAGGGGATTTAGATACAAGGGAACTAGAAGAATTCGAGCTGATTAAAGAACATTTGAACGAAGCACCGGGATAAATAGAGAACGATAACTAGAATGTGAGGATAAAGAATTCTTCTGGAACTATGGCCTTCGGTGAAAAGAAACACGAAAACAACTTTTGACATACTCCGGATGGGTAAGAAAAGAATATCTGACAAATGAAATAATTCAAAGGATAGCATGAAGCTAGAACCACGAATCTTCGAGAGAAGAGACAAGATTTAGAGGAAAAACTCTTCTTTGGTCTTCAAATGATGACGAGAAACACCACCAAACTTACTGAGACACTCCGGAAGAATGAAAAGCAAAGAGGTTGAGCCAACAATGAAATGATTTGCAATCGATCTTGGAAAAGCATCTGACTGATGAAATTCATACTTATGACAAACTTCGAAACAGATTTGAGAATAGCTCCGGGAAAATCAGAAGAGTCAGGTAAGATCCTGGGAAAAGACCTGTGGGTTAGGGGCCACTGAAGAGATAACACCGTTGAAAAGCATTGTTAAAAAGATAGATGATGTCTTGAGCTCCGGAATGATTGAATGGCGAGAGACAAATGAGTATGGAGAACACTTGATCCAAGGAAAAGAATACGATCAACACCGAAAAACTTGAATTGAGTCCACCGGAGAAGAAAGGGAGAAGAAGAATGTCGAACAAAAGAGAATTCACCGGTTGAAGCAATTGTCGAAAGACTGAGGAACCTCCGTACAAATGAAAGTTGATGCTCGAAAGAGACTCAGGCTCCGGGAAGTAGAGGGTGGGAGGGCGGGAAAAACAAAGGGAACTTGGAAGGGGAAAACCTATGAATAACTTGAAGAGAAAACACCAGTTGAAAAAAATGCAAGGCTTCGTAGAAGTAGAATGTATACTCGATTACGGACTCCGGTTCCTAGAAGAAAAAAGGGTGGGTGGGTGGGAAAATAAGACAACTGAGGATGGGGAAACAACTTCATTGAGAGCGAACTGAGGATTGAACTTGGCAAAGATGAAGAGGCTCTAGTCAACTTGACGAGAAGTGCACTAGACAAAAGAGGATGGACAACTCACAAAAACTAACCACGTGTACCTAAAGAAAAATTTGAAGGGGAAGACGAGTAATTCAAAACACATACGTCAAGATTCCTCACCAGAGCAACGAAGGGGTTGAGGAGTAAAAAGAATTCCTACTCTCCGATATAACTAGACTCAGAAATCAGTTTTCTTCTAGACTCTAGAACGGCCAAACTACACGATCAAACAAGGGGGCTCCTATGGTCGGTCAAGGCTTTGATACAAAATTGTCACGCCCAATATGCGATGCTATCCTAAAGAGACTCAAAGGTCCCACCAAGGATAGAACCGCATATTGATACGCTTTTGCAAGGTGGATATCATTACATCAACATTACATAATAGATGGGGATACATACAAAAGGCATACCATGCCACACGAATACAACATCATCTTACATAAGAGCACAATCCGACTATGGATGAAACACAAACAGAAGCTCAAACGACATCCACCCTGATCGAAGAAGAAGCAGAAGAACTCCAAAACATGCAAACATCCCTCTCGCGTCATGATCATCGCATAACCTGTACCTGCAACTGTTGTTGTAGTAATCAGGAGCCACGGGACTCGGCAATCCCATTACCATGGGTATCAAGACTAGCAAAGCTTAATGGGAAAGGAAGGGGTAAAGTGGTGAGGTTGCAGCAGCGGCTAAGCATAATATGGTGGCTAACATACGCAAATAAGAGCGAGAAGAGAAGCAAAGGAACGATCGTGAAGCTAGCAATGATCAAGAGGTGATCCTGAACTCCGGACTTGGAGGAGGAGTGGACGTCTGACGCTGTGGCGGACTTGGAGGAGGAGGATTGTCCTGACACTTTGCCGGACTTGGAGGAGGAGGATTGTCCTGACACTTTGCCGGACTTGGAGGAGCGGAGTCTGGCCGACTCGGTGGCGGACTTCGACGAGGACTCGGGTGACGCGGTGTGGTTGGCCTTGGAAAGATGATGCAATCCTTTTCCATAGGATGATACGATGTTTGGCCTCTCCAGAAAGCGCGCCGTCACCTCCAAAGAATGTCAAGTCAGTAGCCCGAATATGGGTCCAGCACCTCATCAACCACGACACGAGCATAGCCCGCTGGAATCGGGTTGCAATGGAAGGTTGCCTCGGGGATTTGTGAAAGCACGGTCGTCGCCACCTTCATGGATATGTTCTTCATTTTGTAGTGTAGCTCGCAGATTAGTGTTCTCCGTGATGTCATCCACGGGTATCTACCCACATTGGGTCGTCAGGGACGGAACCCACGCTGCTTCTTGGCATGGATGGGCGGTGCTATCAATGTGGATCATCCGCTAGTCTGCCTGCATTCTGCCGAGACCCCTTTGATGGGTAAGTGAGTCGATCTGCTCCTGCCGCCGCTGAATTTGACTTCAATTCCGCTGACTTGCTTCTAGGCCTTGAAGGCGTTCATAGTCCCGCTTCCTCTACTCGTCCTCCATCTTCCTCTTCTTCTCCTCCGCAATCTTCTTTCTCGCACGGGTTCGTAGTCGGTGTTCCATCTGAAAACCCTCATACCACGGAATAGCGCCCTTGCCTCGTGTTCTTCCGGGTGTTCAGATTTCCCGGCACGCGTAAGCTCGTCGTTCTCTCTGTTGGGCTGGAACACCCCCGTTCGTGCCTCTTCTATTGCAACAAGTATCGCATCGTCGGCTCCCTTCAGACTTGCCCTCGTCGAAACATTTCCTGTCTCCCGGTCCAACTCCCCCCCATGCGCATAGAACCAAGTCTTAAACCTGGCGGGTCAGCTCTTAGTAGCCGGAGTGACACCTGCATCCTCCATCTCTTTCTCAGACTTATCCCACTTAGGCATTGCCACCGTGATAGCCACCGCCCTGACTTATGGAACTTATCCTTTTTTGGCATTCTTCTTGTTTATTCTCGACGTTCCTTAGCTAATTCGAATCCTTGAATTTCACGAAATCGGCCCAATGATTCACGGCTGGAGCGACCCCTTTAGTACCGGGTGGTGGCACAAACCGGTACTAAAAGGCCCCCTTTAGTACCGGTTTGTGCCACGACCGGTACTAAAGAAATCTTCTTAAGCAGTCTTGATCTTGAAGTTTAGTCCCACCTCGCTAGTCGAGGGCTACTACTGACTGGTTTATAAGCCCAGTCTTGGTAGCTCTCGAGCTCCTCTCCTAGTCGAGCCTCTTTGGGCCTACATCATCCTCTCCTTGTGGGCCCTCTTGGGCCTTGGCCCTGCATCTGGCCCAATGAAAGGTTGTGTCGCTGGTCGATCTGAGCCGCTTTGGCCCGAAGAGAGGCGGGCTTTTTTTGCTTTATTTTTTTGCTTTATTTTTTTGTTTTATTTATTTTTGAGTTGTTTTTGTTGTATTTAGAGTTTCTTTGTGAATATTTTTGCTTTAGGTACAAAAATTACAAACTTTCTCTTAGTGCCGGAAGATTTCAAATTTGAATAGTTTAAATTTTGAATTATTTGAAATTTGTGTGAATCACTAGTTTGTGAATAACTTAACTTTGAAAAAAGTTTTTCCAAAGTGATTCTTTTTCTTATGTTCAATATTAGTGTGTTTTATCATTATATTCAATTTAGTAATGCTTAGGTTATTTAAAAAATGAAATGCCTTTGTAACAGTTCAGTTTTCGTCGGAAACCCTGATACTTCGAAAGAGATTGTCCATTTTGTACACAAAGTGCATCCAGCTTTTGTCGTAACCCTCTCTACTTTCTTGCACATGCTATTTATATGAAATTATGATACCATGCCAACTTTCAACCTTTTCTGAGTTCATTTGAATTGCTTTTCAATTTCAAGGTCATTTAGCTGGAAAAAAATCAGTAAATGCATGAAAAGAATTTGTTTGCACATAAAATTTCTTCGCGTTTCAAATGCCAAAACACATAACTACCCTAACTATTATAGACATTCCCTCCTGGGTGTGAAACACAGAAGAAAGTGATGATAGTGAAGCCGATCACATCCCAGATCTTTGGGTGTGAAACTTTTTCTTCGCGTGTGTCCCTTTGCGCCGTAACCATGGAAAATCTTCATCATTTAACGGGATGCTCGGGTCAATATTCTTTGTGAATGGAGCGATTTCATCAAACTTTTCATAATCTTCCGACTTGCTGTCTTGTCATCCACTCCCACGATCTTTCTCTTCCCGTAAAGAACTATGTGCCGCTTTGGCTCATCGTGACGATGCATTCACTTCCTTATCTTTTCTTTTCTTGGCTTGGTAGACATGTCCTTCACATAGAAAACATGTGCCACATCATTGGCTAGGACGAATGGTTTGTCTCTGACACGCAAGATTGTTGAGATCCACTGTTGTCATTCCATACTGCGGGTCTTCCGTTACCCCGCCTCGTGTCATATTGACCCATTTGCACCGAAACAAAGGGACCTTTAAACCATGTCGATAGTCAAGTTCCCATATGTCCTGTATATAACCATAATATGTTTCCTTTCCCGTCTTGGTTTCTGCATCAAAGCGGACACCACTATTTTGGTTGGTGCTCTTCTTATCTTGGGCAATCGTGTAAAATGTATTACCATTTATCTCGTACCCTTTGAAAGTCATTATATTCGAAGATGGTAAGCGGGACAGCAAATGCAGGTCATCTGCAATAGAGGTGGCATGCATGGTGCGGTTCCGCAACCAGTTGGCGAAACTCTGGTTTGTTCACGTGTAATCCACTCATCGACCGCTCCGGTGTTTGGAGCGTAGCAAATTCTTGTGTTCATCCATATACGGAGCCACCAAGGTGGAATTTCAGAGAAGCTGTAGTGTGCTTCCGGTGAGAGAATGTCCGTCCATACATATTATTTGTTCCTCCTAGCGTGCCTTTTCCATCCAATCCGCCTTTATGCCGCGATTCAGAACACCAATCGGCTTAAGGTCGAATAAAGTCAATACAAAACTCAATGACCTCCTCATTTGGATGGCCCTTGGAGATGCTTCCTTACGCCTAGCACGGTTATGAACATATTTCTTTAAGACTCCCATGAACCTTTCAAAGGGAACATATTGTGTAGAAATACAGACCCAAAACGTTAATCTCTTCAAGATAGGTGAACTAGGACGTGCGTCATGATGTTGAAGAAGGATGGTGGGAACACCAACTCGAAACCGACAAGACATTGCACCAAATCATTCTCAGTAACCTTGGTATGATTTCTAGATCGATTCCTTCGAGAGATTGCATTGAGAAATGCACATAGCTTCACAATGGCTAATCGAACGTTTTCGGTAGAAGCCCCTCAATGCAACAGAAGCGCTTGCGTCATAATCACGTGGCGCTCATGAGACTTTAGGTTCGGAACTTTTCTCCGCCATGTTTATTATTCCCTTTATATTCGACGAAGCCGACGGTACCTTAATACTGAGCAGGCATTCAAAGAAGATTTCCTTCTCTTCTTTGGTAAGAGCATAGCTTGCATGACCCTGATGTATGCCATCTTCTCCATGCATACGTTGCTGGTCCTCCCGTGCCTTAGGTATATCTTTTGTCTTCCCATACACGCCCAAGAAGCCAAGCAGGGTCACGCAAAGATTCTTCGTGCCGGGGGAATCTGCCCGCCGCGGATACCTATGGGGCCGGGGCCCCTTGTGAGTGCGGTACGAGGGCGGAGGGAGCACAGAGAGCAGATCGAGGCGAGCACGCGGGCGGATTTTTACCCAGCCGGAGCTCTCCAGAGAGATAAAACTCCTACCGCTGCTTTGTGTTTCTATTCTGTTCTTGCTCAAGAGCTTGGGTGAGTTGTAGTGACGAATGAGTCGAATGAGCCGAACCTCCTCTACGTTGTGCATGGGCCTCCTTTTATAGTGCAAGGGGTCACCGACAGGTGTCAACGTGGGAGAAAAGGGTAAAAATGTAAAAGAGGTGGTAGTTGGAACAGTGCGGGAACAGTGAAGCTACAGTGTGTGAACAGTGGTCTCTACCTACTTTGACAGTGGGGGACAAGGGCATTTAATGCCCGTCGCCGTCGACCCCAAAAGCTCCCGCCCGTGCGTCTCCGTCTGCCACGGCGATGGATCCACCACCGTGAAGTGCCACTTGTGTCCCCAGGCTGCACTGACCATCCGCCACGCGTCTCTCGAAAGGCCCTGTGGCAACGCGTGGGTCGATGAGCTGGAGCGCGGCACACTGCAGCATTCTCTCCGGCAAGCACCTTGCCGGGGTCTTGATCTTGCCGGGCCCGGGAGCTTGCCGGGCTCTGTAACTTGTCGCTTCCCGGGCCCTTGCCGGGACGCATATAGCGCCGAGGCGTGCCTTTTATGATGCAATCTTCTAGTCTTCCCGGCGAGCTCCTCTCGCCAGGGTCTTGCGTGATTGATATTACCTTGAGCCTGGAACGGCCTTCCCGGCAAGCTCCGCTTGCCGGGGTCTTGATCTTCTGTTTTGTATGCTTTGTCTTTGAATGGTTTGACATGGATTAGGAAGGTCTCCGGCAAGCACGTGGTGAACCCTGCCGCGGGAAGTGCAGAATCGCCTGCACAAGTTGGGGTACCGAGGTACCCCTAGCTTAGTACACCGACAGAGCCCTCGCCTGGGCCACACACGGTGTCGAAGCGCTGTTGGGCCAGCCCAAAATAGTGCACGGGCACACGCGCCCACGGCGTCGAATCCACTTCCGCGATTCGCCGCATCCCCAGAAGCGGCACGCGTCGATTGCGGCGTCGTGGGAGAAGTGGGCGGCGCGCGCGGTCTTTAAGGCATCCACGCCCGTGATCGTGGTGCGGCGAGGTCACTTCACCCGCCGCCCGCCCCGCCGCCACGCTGCCCTCATGCACGGGGTCGGGCGGCGAAGGTGGGAGACCGAGCCGTCCACGGGCGGAGATGGCGAGTCGGCCCGCTCTTCGCCCTTCTCGCTTCGATTGGCCGAGCGAGGCGGTTGAGCCCCACCTCGCCCTTTAAAAGGGCGGAAGGGGAGCACAATGGACTCGCACTTCCTCTTCTCCCTTCGTCTTGACCATTCTTTTTTTCGCCATGGAAGGAGGAAATCCGGTTCTTCAGCGGTGGCAGCGAGGGTCGCCTCGTAGCGCGCACTTCTCCTATCCGCACCCTGCAGGCGGAGCCGGCCACGAGGGGGAGAGGGAGGGGGCGAGGCCGCGGACGAGGCCGAGGGCGTGGTCGAGGCGGTCGGGGGAGAGGCGGTCGTGGCGACGCGCCTCCCCCGTCCCCTCCGGTGGCCCCTGTCCTAGAGGCGGTCCATACTCGAGACGATCCCTAGGAGTTCTTCATCAAGCTGCGCCGAGCGCCTCGTCGCCGCCTCCGGCTGCCGGCCCGTTCGCGAGCGCGATGGAACCGGATCCGCCGAGGTGATGGAGTTGCGCATGAGGGCTGTGGGATCAGCGGCACTGAGTGAGTGTCGTGTCCCCGGCCCCGGCGTGATGTGCCGACCGAGGGTGGAAGACGTTCGCCGGATCCACAGCTTGACGGCGGGTTTACCCTCCATTTCAAGTTAATGGAGGGCGACCTTCTCGCCGTCAAGGTCTTCGGGACTCCGGGATCCGGGCGAGATGTTGTGTGGACAGCTCCTCCGATAGCGAAGGTCCTCCTCGGCGAGAGTGACGAGGAGGGAGCGGCAGCGGCGACGAGGAGGATGGCGGGTCCGACTAGGCGTCGGCCGCTGCCTCAAGGCCACCGGCGACCCCATCATCCGGTCGCCGCCTTCAACTCCCCGGGCCGTCTCCTTGGGCGGCGTGGGGGCCGTGGAAGAGGAAGAGGGGTGGCGGCAAGGCCGTCAAATCGAGTACGAGGGCGAGCAGCCCTCGGCAGGCCGACGCCCCACCACCCGTCTTCAAGCTCTGCCTCCGGCGCCTCCGTCTCCGCCAAGCTCTGGCCGCCCCTGTGAAGTTCTCTTGGTGTCTTGGCGCCTGTAGCTCTCCTAGGCGCCCCTTGCCCCTCGGCAAGCTTCTCTTGCCGGGCCTCTTGACCTACCTCCTGAACTCTGAACAGAGAAACAGGAGGGGGATTACGGGCATCTTATCTTTCAATTTGTAAGCCCTCGGGCCTTAGTTGCATTTAAAACTTGTAATCCTCTCTATCATGTTTTTCATCCTCTATGGACTTGTACTAAACTAGGATGTTTTTTTAATGAAAAAGGGGAATGCTTGCCGGGTCATATCCTTTGCTCTGTTGAGTCTCTTGTATGATTTCCCCCTACGCTTCGGGGAACCTTGTCGGAGGAAGCACACTTGTCGAGTCGGAACATCAAGCAACCATTGGCGGTCTTGCCCCGGCAAGAACCTTGCCGGGCTAGTTCTGCAAAGACTTGTATCGTGAGCGGACTCGAAACGAATCAAGGGTGCAACTTAGCCACGACGCCGGTCCTTCCACGCACAGGTCTTCCATACAAGGCACAGCAGTTTCTGGGAAGAGACGCGGTTTTGCATTTCCCAGTCCATAAGAGGACGCATGATGAGGGATGAAAAACTTATCTGATATCACAGCCCCCGGCGACTCTGGCTTGCCGGGGATGAATCTCGTCGTTCGCAGCCCCCAGCAACACTGGCTCGCCGGGACCCAGGTGCTGGCGCTCCTTGCTTCGTTCTTGCCGCTGGCATCGCAGCCCCCGGCGACCCTGGCTTGTCGCGGAGGGATCTTGGTACTCGCAGCCCCCAGCAACGCCGGTTTGCCGGGGCCCAGGTGCCGGTGCGCCCTTTTGCTCTTTCCTTGCCGCTGTTATTCCAGTCATGAGAACAACTTAGACAGCGCTGTAATAAGTTACTTTTTTGTAACGTAACTTCGTGTTGGGCAACGCAATGCCATGTTTCATCCTTTGTATGTTCATACTCTACGCTTTTAGGGAACTTGCCGGCGCAAGCACACTTGCTGAGTGCGGAACATCAGCAGCCCGCTAGAGGTGCTGTTTCCGGCAAGAAACCTTGTCGGGCCAGTTGCAGCGCACTTGTATTGTTGAGCGGACTCGAAACAAAGCAAGGGCGCAACTTAACCATGACTCGGCTCCTCCGCGCACAAGTTTCTCATACAAAGGACGTCCCATGGCAAGGCTTGCTATGTTACATCCTCTACTTTACACCCTTTGTGCGCTTTTGCCCTACGCTTCTAGGGAACTTGCCGGGAAGAGGCCCTTGTCGCGAGCGCTAAGTGCTGAACTCGAAGCAGCCTGCTGGCCAAGGTCTTACCGGCAAGCAACCTTGCCGCGGCTAGTCGCAGCGCACTTAGCTTGCTGAGCGGGCTCGAAAACGAAGCAAGGGCGCGACACTCGTCGCAGCTCACTTAAGTCGTTGAGCGTGCTCGGAAACGAAACAAGGGCGCGACACTTGTCGCAGCTCACTTAAACCGTTGAGCGTGCTCGAAAGCAAGATAAGGGTGCGGCTACCCACGGTTAGGTTCCTCCGCGCACAGGCTTTGCGTACAAAGGACGAACGCACGAGGAACATAACATAAAAAGCATGGAACTAAGGAGTGCTCGCATAAAAGCTCGGACAACTTAGCTTTTCCATTCTTCTGCGATCCGCAAGGCCGCACTTCTCCTTGATTTCCTCCCTTGTGCGTTTTCACCCTCACGCTTCGTGGAACCCGTCGGCGAAACACACTTGCCGAAAAGCGGAACATCAAGCAGCCTGGCTGGCGGTGTTGCCTCCGGCAGAAGGACTTGTCGGGCTAGTTGCGGTAGCGCCTTCATCGCTGAGCGGACTCGAAACGGATTAGGGGCACAACTTAGCCACGACTCGCCCCTTTGCGCCTGAGTTTTCCATACAAGGTACGGACTTTCAAGGGACACGGCTCAAAAGTTTGAAACCGATCGCTTTTACTTTACTTGCGGTGGAGCTCGATGGCGCGTCCTCGACGGCGGCGCAAGCACTGGGAGGTGCGCTTGCGGAGTAGGCACCAGAGCTGTTCTTGCGGGCTTAGTCTTTGGCAAATCTGCCTTTGTTTCCTCGCACTTGCCGGGGGAGCTCGATGGTGCGTCCTCGACGGCAGCGCAGCACTCCGAAGAGGTGCGGTGGCCGGAGTGGGCCCCGGAGCACTTGCCGGGCTTGGTCTTCGTCTTCTTTCCGGATTGGAGGGGAGCGGGGCGAAGCGGTGCGAGAGCGGGTATGCTCGGACTTAACGGTGTTAGAAGGAGCAGGTCTGCCCGGCGCCTTCGCTTTGCTTGTGTCCGGACGTTGGTCCCGAGCATCCCGCGAGCCTCCGTGGTCCTTGCCCAAAGAAAGCGGATACCACCTCCCGTGGTATGGCGCGCTGGGTTGTCGTGGCGTTGAGAGGGACGTGGATCCACGGAGACCGAAGCGCGGTCATCCGTCCTGTCCTTGGATCTGGTGGCGCCGCGAGTGTCCTCGCCGGCGACCACCCTTCCGACGGCGTCTCCTCCGCCCACCGTTGGCTCCGGTGGCGGCGGATGAGACGCAGACGGGCCTCCAACCTCCGAAGCCTTCTTCTTCGGGGCCATGGCGCAATTTGTTGATGAAGTTGCGGCGAGACTGGAGAGGTTGATGAAGAACGCGCGCTGAACGCCGGATCAGTCCGCGACACCTCGACGCTTTACCGCGCGCGCCAGAGATGCCGGGAATCGCCGCCGCGGACACCTATGGGGCCGGGGCCCCTTGTGAGTGCGGTACGAGGGCGGAGGGAGCACAGAGAGCAGATCGAGGCGAGCACGCGGGCGGATTTTTACCCAGCTTCGGAGCTCTCCGGAGAGATAAAACTCCTACTGCTGCTTTGTGTTTCTATTCTGTTCTTGCTCAAGAGCTTGGGTGAGTTGTAGTGACGAATGAGTCGAATGAGCCGAACCTCCTCTACGTTGTGCATGGGCCTCCTTTTATAGTGCAAGGGGTCACCGACAGGTGTCAACGTGGGAGAAAAGGGTAAAAATGTAAAAGAGGTGGTAGTTGGAACAGTGCGGGAACAGTGAAGCTACAGTGTGTGAACAGTGGTCTCTACCTACTTTGACAGTGGGGGACAAGGGCATTTAATGCCCGTCGCCGTCGACCCCAAAAGCTCCCGCCCGTGCGTCTCCATCGCCACGGCGATGGATCCACCACCGTGAAGTGCCACCGTGTCCCCAGCTGCACTGACCATCCGCCACGCGTCTCGAAAGGCCCTGGCACGCGTGGGCGATGAGCGAGCGCGGGCACTGGCGCTACTCTCCGGCAAGCACCTTGCCGGGTCTTGATCTTGCGGCCCGGAGCTTGCGGGCTCAGAACTTGTCGCTTCCGGGCCCTTGCCGGACGCATATAGCGCCGAGGCGTGCCTTTTATGATGCAATCTTCTAGTCTTCCGGCGAGCTCCTCTCGCCAGGTCTTGCGTGATTGATATTACCTTGAGCACGAGCGGCCTTCCGGCAAGCTCCGCTTGCCGGGTCTTGATCTTCTGCTTTTGTATGCTTTGTCTTTGAATGGTTTGACATGGATTAGGAAGGTCTCCGGCAAGCACGCAGAACCCCGCGGGAAGTCTGAATCGCCGTGCACAAGTTGGGGTACTGAGGTACCCCTACCTTAGTACACCGACACTTCGTGACGTGCATCACGTCGATTGCGGAGCGGACCTCTAGGTCTTTCCAATATGGCAGGTCCCAAAATATAGATTTCTTCTTCCACATGGGTGCGCGTCCGTCCGCGTCCTTCGGAACAGGTTGTCCGCCAGGACCCTTTCCAAATATCACCTTCAAATCCTTGACCATATCATTTACATCAGCACCAGTACGATGGCGAGGCTTCGTCCGGTGATCCTCCTCACCTTTGAAATGCTTGCCTTTCTTTCTTACGGATGCCCTCGGAAGAAATCGGCGATGTCCTGTATACATTCTTCTTAACACTATTCAAATATATACCGTCGGTATCATCCAAACAAGGCGTGCATCCGCGGTATCCCTTGTTTGTGTGTCCCGAAGGTTACCGAGAGCAAGCCAATCATTGATGGTCACGAACAGCAACGCCTTTGAGGTCAAATTCTTCCCCATGTGCTCATCCCACGACGCACACCTGCTCCATTCCACACCTGTAAGAGTTCTTCAACTAATGGCCTTAGGTACACATCAATGTCGTTGCCGGGTTGCTTAGGGCCTTGGATGAGCACCGGCATCATAATGAACTTCCGCTTCATGCACAACCAAGGAGGAAGGTTATACAAACATAGAGTCATAGGCCAGGTGCTATGGTTGCTCGCTCTGCTCCCCAAAAGGATTAATGCCATCTGCGCTTAGACCAAACCATACGCTCCTTGCGTCATCTCGCAAACTCCTTCCCGTACTTTCTTTTGATTTTTCTCCACTACGACCCGTCGTGGGTACTCTCAACTTTCCGTCTTTCTTACGGTCTTCTCGTGCCATCTCATCGCCTTGGCATGCTCTTTGTTTTGGAACAAACATTTCAACCGTGGTATTATAGGAGAATACCACATCACCTTGGCAGGAATCTTCTTCTGGGCGCCGCCCTCGACATCACCAGCTCATCATGGCTGATCTTATAGCGCAATGCACCACATACCGGCAAGCGCTCAAATCCTCGTACTCACATGAAGCAGGATGCAATCATTAGGGCATGCATGTATCTTTTGCACCTCTAACCCTAGAGGGCGACAGCCTTCTTTGCTTCGTACATACTATCGGGCAATTCGTTGTCCTTTTGAAGCATATCCTTTATCATTACCAAGAACTTTCCAAATCCCTTGTCGGATACACCATTCTCGCCTTCCATTGCAGCAATTCCATGTGGTGCCCAGCTTTTTCTTGTCACCTACGCAATTGGGTACAACAATTTTTGTGATCCTCTAACATGCTTACCAGAACTTCTTCTTCTCCAAATCACTTGCTAGATTTCTCTTTGCATCGGCAATGGCTCGACCTATATCATCAACGGGCTCATCGATGCCTCTTCTTCACTTCTTCCCACATTGCGGCTCAGCTTCTTCCTGCATTACCGGCTCGCTTCTTCCCCATTGTTGTATCATCGTATTCAGGGAACCCATGGCCGGATAGCTGTCGTCGTCCTCTTCTTCTTCATTGTCTTCCATCATAACCCCTCTTTCTCCGTGCTTGGTCCAAACATTATAGTGGGGCATGAAACCGGACTCAAACAGTGGACGTGAATGGTTCTTGACGAGAGTAATTGTGACCATTCTTACAGACACCACATGGACAAGGCATAAAACCATCCGCCCGCTTGTTTGCCTCGGCCAGAAGCGTAAAAGTATGCACGCCTCAACGAATGGGGTGAGCATCGGTCGTCAGACATCCATTGCGGCTCATCTTCATTACACAACACCGAATAGACCAAATTAATACAAGTTCATACATAAAGTTCATACAACACTTAAATGCAACAAACAAATAACTCTCTAGCTAAAGCATTTAAATGCAACAACAAATGCGATCAAGATCGCAACTAAGGTAACAATTGATCCAACAAAGATAATGATACCAAGCCTCACTATCGATGGCATATTTTCTAATCTTTCTATTCTTCAAGCGCATTTTCTCCATCTTGATCTTGTGATCATCGACGACGTCGGCAACATGCAACTCCAATTCCATCTTCTCCCCCTCAATTCTTTTCAATTTTTCTTTCAAGTACTCGTTTTCTCTTTCAACTAAATTTAACCTCTCGACAATAGGGTCGGTTGGAATTTCCGGTTCACATACCTCCTAGATAAAAATATCTATGTCAACTTGATGGACATAATTTGTCATAAACACGAAATGCAACAAATAGTTTTAAAAGAGAATATACCACATCCGAATCATAACAAGGACGAGGGCCGACGGGGACGGATATCAAAACCATGGCACTATGTATAACAAACAATGTACGGGTAAGATAATTATTACATGATTAACTATATATCCAAATCACACAAACATCAACTTTTTACATAAAATTACATGAACAAGAGGCTCACCACAAGGTGGTGCCAGTGACGGGACGGTGCGGGCGATCGACGGTGGTTACGACGGAGATTTAGAAGGCACTAAGTAAACCACACCTACATATGCAAACTAAGTGTTATTTTTGACCTCAAATTGCATATAAATCAAATACTAGCACATATATATATTTCCTCCCAAATTACTAAACTCACAAATTAGTAACTATATAAAGCATTGCAAGAGATAATCTAGCAATGAGAGATGAAAGGACAAAGTTGCTAACCTTTGTGATCATTTGAATGGATTGGGGCCTTCAAATCTTGACAAATTTTGGGCAAATTTTGTGGTGAGCTCGAGGGGAAGAGGAAGAACAGAGAGGAGAGGAGAGAGGAAAGGGGGAAGAACAGAGCAAGCTGGACGAAGGGTTTATATGCAGGAGGACCTATAGTACCGGTTCGTGGCACGAACCGGTACTAAAGGTGCTTGGAGGGGCCCAGATCGACAACATCCCGCCACCACCCTCATTAGTACCGGTTCGTGGCACGAACCGGTGCTAAAGGTTAGCCACGAACCGGTACTAATGAGAGCGGCCCGGCTAGCCGTTGGAACCGGCACTAATGTATACATTAGTGCCGGCTCTAATACAAACCGGCACTAATGTGCTGCACGTTTGACCCTTTTTCTACTAGTGCCCGCCCAAAACAGTCAGTGCCGCATTCATGTCTGGCTAGAGCGGGCGCGACCTCTCACTGGCGCCGGCGTTGAAGTAGCGCGCTGACCGAGAGAGCGTTGCCTGCGCCGCTTCCTGGTGCATGCGTCTGCTCTGCGTTCAAAGGTCGCAATAGCCGGCCACAACATGCATGTAAAAAGTTCTTGGGAGTCCATGCTATAGCTAGCTGTCCTCCTCCAACTCATTAATCTCTTCCAGTAGTGCCAGTACTCCATGGCGCGATCCATCGACAAGCAGGCGGGAAAGTTATCGTATACTCCGTTTGCAGTGAGTGGCATGCCGAGCGACCGTGTGGGGTCGAGCTGTGGAGGAGGGTGAGACACGAACGCGACAGACGTGATTTAAACGTTGGTTTTTCTCGATGGTGCGATCCAATGAGACAAAACATTGGTTTCTCTCCGTTTCCATTTTTTCTTCGGAAAAACGGAAACTTTCCACTCCATTTCATTCCTACTCCAAGGTTGCCCCGTTACAACATTCCATCAAATACAAAGGAAAACTAACACGCATGCTGATACATCTCAGTGACTCACAGATCATAGCCAATATTTACATCACAACTAAAGACAAAAGTTGTGAGAGCGTGTACGAAAGAAAAACTAATGATGGGGTCACTATGACTCAAACCTTAAACCCTAAACACGATTTAATTTCCTGGCTAGGTAGAACCTGTCGAAGGAAAGACGGCTGGCACCCTCGGATCATACGATGCTTTTGTGACGTTCCACTAAAATCGAGCTGAGCATCCCTGATAGCAAAGATATTGAAGGAGTGTGATTAGAATAATAGTACTGGCACTAGTTCATGAGACATAAACTCATCACAAGTAGAAGCCGGTAGAAGTAGAGAAAGATCGACATGTTGATGGAGCTACGTGGGGAGCTGCGGCAGTGGAGCAAGCCGGCTCCAAAAGGAAGATGTACTACCTAGGACGTCGGGCTGTAGCTAGAAGGGCGGTTGGGACGCGGCATCGGCCCATACAGTGGTGACCCCTGGTTGGGACGCACCGGCTGTGGGTTTTCTCCCTCGTCGACGTCGACAGCGTCTACGCAGAACATTGTTCCCTTCCCCCAGCTGCGGGATCAGGCCGGATATGTGACCAGCGGTGTGGCCACCGTCGTTCTATGCTTGTGAAGAGAGCAACCCAAGCAAGCAGGCTTGTAGCTTAGGCTCCTGCTAGTGTATATATAGTGGTTTTCTTTTTCTCTCCATATCAACCATTCTATATTGCGTACGTGTCATTGAAGAGTGAAATGATGGTTGATTCTTCCGACTAACTTACTGTGTGATTTGACTACTACTTAGTGTCCCCTGCACGTACTCCCCCTACGTGTATGCAATAGTCACACGTACACATGGACATAAAAATGCGCGTGGCCCCCTAATGCATGCATGTCTGAGCACACGACGGAACACACACGGTCATGCTCAAGTGCTCAACCTACACGTGCATGCACACACGTACTCAGCCAGGGTGAGCTATTGACCGTATAAACACAAGAAAATGTATATATTGAGCGCAATGAGCGTATTATGAAGTCCACTGGCCGTATTTTTACAAATATACAGTGACAAATAGTGTATTTATCTCGTTTGAAATTAAGCCATATTAACCGGAGAGGAGGCAGTGTGGACTAGCATTACTTTGTTGTGTCCCGTCAACTTGCCGAACAAGGAGAAGCTTGTAGGACGGGAGAAGCTTGCGCGCGGTGGCTCGTAGGACAAGGAGAAACTTTTGACTAATGCAAGCTCTCCCTCGCTCAGGTGGTGGACGTGCAACAGTTAATTCTGTGTCAGAATGCCAGAGGCATACACTATACTAGTACTATTATTGTTTGACTTCCCGAAGAGGCGAACAGGCAAGCCTAAAGTTTACTAGTACTAGTACTACTACTATAGTCTATAGAGGTATGTACTATACTACTAGACACCGGATGGAGGAGCGTCTTCACTCTTATTATATTTTTAAAATGTGATAAAGCAATCTTCAACACATTTGGTTCTCTTCGAGGGTTCTCGCATGTGATAATGGAAGTTGATTGCATGGAACACTCGCCACAAATCTTGCTCAATTCTGGCTCATATCCTGTTACAAATAGGAGCGCTCGGTAATATTTCGTATTTTCTTGTAATTCAGCATGTAAACAGGTCAGCAAACCTTGCGGTGCATCTTTGTGTGAACCGTGCTTGCTGCACTTTGAATGTGGCCGAGAGCTGGCTTGATGAAACACCTCGCTTCGTACTTCTCTTTTTGCGGGGTACCTCGCTTCCTAGTGACCAGTGTCTTGGATGTTCATCCTAAGAATGCTTATATATGAATAAAGCTCTGTCATTTACCCGCAAAAAAGATTAAGCCATATTAACCAGAAAGGAGGGAGTATGGACTAGCAGTACTTTTTGGTGTGTCCCGTCAACTCGCAGAATAAGGAGAAGCTTGCAGGACAAGGTGAAGCTCGCTTACGCCTTTTGACTAATGCAACCTACCGTCGCCCAGGCGGTGGACATGCATCAGTTCATTCGGTGTCAGATTGCCAGAGGAACACACTGTAGTACCCAACATGCAGAGTACCATCATTGTTCGACTTCACGAAGAGGCGAAGAGCCAAGCACAAGGTTTAGTAGTACGAGTAGTACTACTACTAGAACTGCATGGTGGAGCATCTGTACTCTTATTTTTCTAATCTCTGATAAAGTACACATTTATTTGGGAGAAGGGCGGAGAATGGCAGCCCAACATGTAATGATGATATCGATCAACCATGCTCGAATATATCTTGGCCACCGTGCAATCCCGTCTGTGTGTTCTCGCTCCTCGTCTCTCTCAAGGAACGGCGGGTTGGCTATTTTGCCGTCAATTGAGATCGGTTTGCTCACACTCCAGTCCCACATGTCAGTGATATGCCAAGAGGAGGTGCGTTGACCGGCTGGCCATACGCGTACTTGGTTTTGCACCTTCATACTACTCCTCCCTCCGTCACAGTTTACAGGGCACACTTCATTATGATGCATTTCTCTCAATGCATTTCCACCACCAGAGAGACTTTAGATGCGTTTGGTTTAATGCTCAATTAATTAGGGCGTGGTAATCGCAATCAAGTCCACCATTTTCTCTCGATGTACTACGGAGTGGAGTAACTGCATGCATGTGTGTACCTAGGGTGGAAGCACTGCATGCATGCGTGTACGCAATATTTCCTCTAGTAATAGATGTCGTGCTGTAACTACCAATGCTATTTTTCAGGTCGATCGCTAGTCGCGTTGATCCCAGAGATTTTTTCTTTTTTTAGGTGCGCTCTATAAACTGTGACGGATGGAGTAGTATGAGCGGATTCAAAGAAGAGCATATTGATGGTTGCTTCTTCCGAGCAACTTACAGTGGGAAAGGTGGGGCTTATGATTTGACTGCTCATTACTCACTATTAATGCGGCGCAACGACCGGGCTGAGTCTCCCGTGCGGTTGTGCACTACTCCCTCGGTTCTTAAATATACTCTAGAGTATTTGTCCTTCTAGAGATTTCAACGAGTTACTACTCAAATATTTGTCTTTCTAGAGATTTCAACGAGTGACTACTCAAATTTTTGTCTTTTTAGATATTCAAATGGACTACTACATACAAATGTATATAGACATATTTTAGAGTGTAAATTCACTTATTTTGCTCCGTATGTAGTCACTTGTTGAAATCTTTAGAGAGACAAATATTTAGGAACAGAGGGAGTACACATACGAAGCAAAATGGGTGAATCTACACTCTAAAATATGCCCATTTGCAATTTGTAAAAAGACAAATATTTAGGAACAAAGGAGTATAATTTTGAGCATGTCACATGGACCCAGATGCTAAAGAGGCTTCTGGCAATGCTATCAAGCTTCCAGCATTTGTTTACATAATTGACATACTATAAAAATAATTTTGCAGCGACATGAAATTGTACAATGGTGTGAGCTTTCATCTTTTGTTTCATGTGTCTTGCCATCGATGCTCTTTCGGAAACAATAAAAAACTAACTTCTATGCTAATGCATCTCAATTATTTGCATATCAGAGCTAATATTTACATCACAACTAAAGACAAAGTTGTGAGAAGGTGTTAAATTAAAATCGATCCATGCTTTCATTGGCAGCAACGTCCCCCCAGCTCTGTCTATGTCGGTGGAAAATGACACCTATGGGATCACTGGAATCCCTACTACAGTAGGCGGGCGCTGCTACGTCTTGAGCTTGCGTTGTTTTTCCTCGAAGAGGAGAGGGTGATGCAGCAAGTGTAGCGTAAGTATTTCCCTCAGTTTTGAGAACCAAGGTATCAATCCAATAGGAGGCTCCTCAAAACTCCCACGCACCTACACAAACAAACTGAGAACTCGCAACCAACGCAATAAAGGGGTTGTAAATCCCTTCACGACCACTTGAGAAAGTGAGATCTAATAAATATAGTATGATAAGATAAATATATTTTTGGTATTTTGTAATATAGATGCAAAAAGTAAATATGCATATAAAGGTAGATTGAAAGCAAATATGATAAGAGATAGACCCTGGGGCCATAGGTTTCACTAGTGGCTTCTCTCAAGATAGCATAAATATTACGGTGGGTGAACAAATTACTATCGAGCAATTGATAGAAAAGCGCATAGTTATGAGATTATCTAGGCATGATCATGTATATAGGAATCACGTCCATAACAAGTAGACCGACTCCTGCCTGCATCTACTACTATTACTCCACACATCGACCGACTCCTGCCTGCATCTAGAGTATTAAGTTCATAAGAACAGAGTAACGCATTAAGGAAGATGACATGATGTAGTGGGATAAACTCATGCAATATGATATAAACCCCATCTTGTTATCCTCGATGGCAACAATACAATACGTACCTTGCAACCCTTTCTATCACAGGGTAAGGACACCGCAAGATTGAACTCAAAGCTAAGCACTTCTCCCATGGCAAGAAAGACCAATCTAGTAGGCCAAACCAAACTGATAATTCGAAGAGACTTGCAAAGATAACTCAATCATACATAAAAGAATTCAGAGAAGATTCAATTTTTATTCATAGATAAACTTGATCATAAACCCACAATTCATCGATTCTCGACAAACACACCACAAAAAGAGTTTACATCGAATAGATCTCCACAAGAGAGGGGGAGAACATTGTATTGAGATCCAGAAAGAGAGAAGAAGCCATCTAGCTAATAACTATGGACCCGTAGGTCTGTGGTAAACTACTCACAACTCATCGGAGGGGCAAGGATGTTGATGTATAAGCCCTCCGTGGTCGATTCCCCCTCCGGCAGAGTGTCGGCGAAGGCTTCAAGATGAGATCTCAGGGATCAGAAGGTTACGGCGGTGGAAATTGTGTTTTGTGGTGCCCCTGGATGTTTTCGGGGTACGTAGGTATATATAGGAGGAAGAAGTACGTCGGTGGCCGCCCGAGGGGCCCACGAGACGGGGGGCGCCCTACAGGGGGGCGCGGCCCTCTATCTCGTGGGGTCCTCGGAAGCTTCTTCACTTGCACTCCAAGCTCTCCGGGTCACGTTCGTTCCAAAAATCACGCTCCCGAAGGTTTCATTCCGTTTGGACTCCGTTTGATATTCCTTTTCTTCGCAATACTGAAATAGGCAAAAAAAATAGCAATATGGGTTGGGCCTCCGGTTAGTAGATTAGTCCCAAAAATGATATAAATGTGTAAAATAAAGCCAATAAACATCCAAAAGGGGTAATATAATAGCATGGAACAATAAAAAATTATAGATACGTTGGAGATGTATCAAGCATCCCCAAGCTTAATTCCTGCTCGTCCTCGAGTAGGTAAATGATAAAAAGAGAATTTTTGATGTGGAATGCTACCTAGCATAATTTATAATGTAATTTTCTTTATTGTGGCATGAATGTTCAGATCCAAATGAATACAAAATAAATGTTCATATTGATAAAAGAAATAGTAACACTTCAAGCATACTAATCAAAGTAATCATGTCTTCTCAAAATAACATGGAAAAAGAAAGTTCATCCCTACAAAATCATATAGTTAGGCTATTCTCCATTTTCGTCACACAAAGATGTTCCCAACTTCTATACCCCCGATGACAAGCCAAGCAATTGTTTCATACTTAAATAATCTCAAACTTTTTCAACCTTCACGCAATACATGAGCGCGAGCCATGGATATAGCACTATGGGTGGAATAGAATATGATGATGGGGATTGTGTGGAGAAGACAAAAAGGAGAAAATCTCACATTGACGAGGATAATTAACGGGCTATGGAGATGCCCATCAATTCATGTCAACATGAGGAGTAGGGATTGCCATGCAACGGATGCACTAGAGCTATAAATGAATGCTCAACAAAATAAAACTAGTGGGTGTGCATCCACCTTGCTTGCTCATGAAGACCTAGGGCATTTGAGGAAGCCCATCGTAGGAATATACCAGCCAAGTTCTATAATGAAAAATTCCCACTAGTATGAAAAAGAGAACTTATGAGACTCACTATCTGAAAAATGTGGTGCTATTTTGAAGCATAATATATGAGACTCACTACGTGAAGAACAAGGTGCTACTTTGAAGCACAAGTGTGGAGAAAGAGATAGTAACATTGCCCTTTTTATTTATTCATTCTTTTTTCTTTTTTTTTCTTTTTTTTCTTTTTCCATTTTTTCCTTTTCCCTTTTTGGGCCTTTCTTTTTTTCTTTTGACCTTTCTTCTTTTTTCTTTTTTTCTTTTTTTTGGGCAATGCTCTAATAATGATGATCATCACACTTCTATTGATTACAACATAAGAATTACAACTCGAAACTAGAACAAGATATGACTCTATATGAATGCCTCCGGCGGTGTACCGGAATGGTGCAATGAATCAAGAGTGACATGTACGAAAAATAATGCATGGTGGTTTTGCCACAAATACGATGTGAACTACATGATCATGCAATGGCTATATGACAAAAGTAAAATATGTCATGACGATGAACAGAATGGTGGAAAGTTGCATGGCAATATATCTCGGAATGTCTATGGAAATGCCATAATAGGTAGGTATGGTGACTGTTTTGAGGAAGATATAGGGAGGTTTATGTGTGATAGAGCGTATCGTATCACGGGGTTTGGATGCACCGGCGAAGTTTGCACCAACTCTCAAGGTGAGAAAGGGCGATGCACGGTACCGAAGAGGCTAGCAAAGGCGGAAAGTTAAAGTGTGTATAATCCATGGACTCAACATTAATCAAAAGAACTCATATACTTATTGCAAAAATTTAGAAGTCATCAAAAACCAAGTACTACGCGCATGCTCCTAGGGGGATAGATTGGTAGGAAAAGACCATCGCTCGTCCCGACCGCCACTCATAAGGATGCACAAGCCAGGTACACTTCATGTTTCAAATTTGTTACACAACTTTAACCATACGTGCATGCTATGGGATTTGCTAACTTCAACACAAGCATTCTTTAAATTCATAATCACCCAACAAGCATGACTTTAATATCACTACCTCCATATCTCAAAACAATTATCAAGTATCAAATTGATCATAGCATCCAATTCACTTCCTATGATAGTTTTTATTATACCCAACTTGCATGCTCATCATTGTAGGACCAACTTTATGATAATAGCAAATACCATGCTGTTCTAAAAGACTCTCAAAAAGATATAAGTAAAGCATGAGAGACTAGAAATTTCTACAAAATTAAGACACCACCGTGCTCTAAAAGATAAAAGTGAAGCACTAGAGCAAAAGCTATCAAGCTCAAAAGATATAAGTGAAGCACATAGAGTATTCTAGCAAATTCTAATCGAATAGGCTTATCCCAAAAGGTGTGTACAGCAAGGATGATTGTGGTAAACTAGAAAGCAAATACCAATATAATACATGACGCTCCAAGCAAAACACATATCATGTAGCGAATAAAAATATAGCTCCAAGTAAAGTTACCAATGAACGAAGACGAAAGAGGGGATGCCTTCCCGGGGCATCCCCAAGCTTAGGCTTTTGGCCATTATTGAATATCTTGGGGAGCCATGGGCATCCCCAAGCTTAGGATCTTGCCACCCTTTATTCCATAGTCCATAAAAGCTTTACCCAAAACATGAAAACTTCACAACACAAAACTCAACAGGAAATATTATAAGCTCCATAAGTGAAAGAAAACAAAACCACCATAGAAGGTACTGCAATGAACTCATTCTTTATTTAATTTGGTGTTAAACCTACTTTATTCCAACTTATTTATGGTTTATAAACTAATTTACTAGACATAGATGCATTGAAATAAGCAAACAACACACGGAAAACAGAATCTGTCAAAAACAGAACAGTCTGGAGGAATCTATAACTAAAGCAAACTTCTGGAACTCTAAAAATCCTACCAAAATACGAAGTCCTGGAAATTTTGTTTATTGAACAGCATCAAAAGGAATCAACGCAAAATCACGTTCCTGTGATTTAACAAAATTATATTCGTGCGCGCAAAGTTTCTGTTTTTCAGCAGAATCAAATCAACTATCATCGTAGGTTATCCTATAGGTTCTACTTGGAACAAACACTAATTAAAAGATAAAAACACATCTAAACAGAAGGTAGTTGCAAGATTTATTACTAAACAGGAGCAAAAACAAAAAAAAGAAAATTGGGTTGCCTCCCAACTAGCGCTATCATTTAACGCCCCTAGCTAGGCATAAAAACAAAGATAGATCTAACGAGTGCCATATTTGGCACTAAATTCATAAGTGGCATGCATGATAGATTCATAAGGTAATTTGACTTTCTTTCTTGGAAAGTGCTCCATGCATTTCTTTAAGGGAAATTGGAATCTAATGTTCCCTTCCTTCATATCAATAATCGCACCAATCATTCTAAGGAAAGGTCTACCAAGAATAATAGGACAAGAAAGATTGCAATCTATATCAAGAACGATAAAATCTACGGGCACCAAATTTACATTGGCAACAATAAGAACATCATTTATCCTTCCCATAGGCTTTTTAATGGTGGAATCCTCAAGGTGCAAATTTAAAATATCACATAAAGTTTTCGGAATCGTGGAAACACTAGCACCCAAATCACACAAAGCAAAACACTCATAATCTTTAATTCTAATCTTTATATTAGGTTCCCACTCATCATTAAGTTTTCTAGGTATAGAAACTTCCAAATTAACTTTTTCATCATAAGATTGCATCAAGGCATCAACAATATGTTTGGTAAAAGCTTTGTTTTGACTATATGCATGAGGAGAATTAACAACGGATTGAAACAAGGAAATACAACCTTTTAAAGAGCAATTATCATAATCAAATTCCTTGAAATCCAAGATAGTGGGTTCAATATTATTAGAAGTTGAGGATTATCCAATCTCACTTTTACCAAATTTAGCATTAAGATCTAAAGACTCCGAATTCTTGGGACGCCTTCTAGCAAAAGTTGATTCATTATCAGTCCATTAATCATCAAAATTCATATTGCAAAACATAGATCTAATCGGAGACGTTTCAATAACTTTAAGATCCTCATCATTATTTTCACGAAAACTAGAAGAACACGCTTTTATAAAGCTTTCTTTTTTAGCACGCAATCTAGCGGTTCTTTCCTTGCACTCGTCAATGGAAATTCTCATTACTTTGAGAGACTCACTGATATCATGCTTAGGAGGAGAAGATCTAATTTTAAGAGAATCAACATCAAGTGAAAGTCTATCAATGTTCCTAGCCAAATCATCAACTTTGAGAAATTTTTCTTCCAGCAAGAAATCATCAATTCTTTCACACTATTCTCAAAATCAGAGGGCATCTTATTAAAATTACCATAAGAATTATTGTAGGAATTTCCATAATTGTTAGAGAGATTACTTGGGAACGGTCTAGCATTAAAATTTACTCTATAAGCATTGTTTCCAAAATTATTCCTACCAACAAAATTCACAACCATAGATTCATTATTATTCTCAATCAAGGAAGACAAAGGCATATCATTGGGATCAAGAGGAGTATTTTTAGTAGCAAACATCTTCATAAGATCATCCATCTTTTCACTCAAAACATTGATTTCTTCTATGGCATGCACTTTTTTACTAGAAGATCTTTCGGTGTGCCATTGAGAATAATTAGCCATAATATTATCAAGCAATTTTGTAGCATCTCCTAATGTAATTTCCATAAACGTACGCTTGCGTCAATCTAAGAGATTTCTAGAAGCAAAGTTCAAACCGCATAAAATTTTTGTATGATCATCCATAAATTCAAACTATGAGTAGGGCAATTGCGAAGCATCAATTTCATTCTTTCCCAAGATTGGGCAACATGCTCATGATCAAGTTGTTTAAAATTCAAAATATCGTTCCTAAGAGTGATGATCTTAGCAGGAAGAAAATACTTAGAGATAAAAGCATCTTTGCACTTGTCCCAAGAATCAATACTATTTTTAGGCAAAGACGAAAACCAAACTTTAGCACGATCTCTAAGTGAAAAAGGAAATAAATTCAATTTGACAATATTGTTATCCGTATCTTTCTTCTTTTGCATATCACACAAATCAACAAAATTGTTTAGATGAGTAGCGGCATCTTCACTAGGAAGGCCGGCGAATCGATCTTTCATAACAAGATTCAGCCAAGCGGTATTGATTTCACAAGACTCAACATCATTAAGAGGAGCAATCGGAGTACTAAGGAAATCATTATTATTGGTATTCGAGAAATCACACAATTTGGTATTATCTTGCGCGATGGCAACAAGTAATCCAACACACAAGCAAACAGAAAACGGCAAGCGAAAAAGAGAGGGCGAATAAAATGGCAAGGGTGAAGTGGGGTAGAGGAAAACGAGAGGCAAATGGCAAATAATGTAATTGCGAGGGAGATGAGTTTGGGATGGGTACTTGGTATGTCTTGACTTGAGCGAAGACCTCCCCGGCAACGGCGCCAGAAATCCTTCTTGCTACGTCTTGAGCTTGCGTTGGTTTTCCTCGAAGAGGAGAGGGTGATGCAGCAAGTGAAGCGTAAGTATTTCCCTCAGTTTTGAGAACCAAGGTATCAATCCAATAGGAGGCTCCTCAAAACTCCCACGCACCTACACAAACAAACTGAGAACTCGCAACCAACCCAACGAAGGGGTTGTCAATCCCTTCACGACCACTTGAGAAAGTGAGATCTAATAAAGATAGTATGATAAGATAAATATATTTTTGGTATTTTGTAATATAGATGCAAAAAGTAAATATGCAAATGAAGGTGGATTGAAAGCAAATATGATAAGAGATAGACCCGGGGGCCATAGGTTTCACTAGTGGCTTCTCTCAAGATAGCATAAGTATTACGGTGGGTGAACAAATTACTGTCGAGCAATTGATAGAAAAGCGCATAGTTATGAGATTATCTAAGCATGATCATGTATATAGGCATCACGTCCATAACAAGTAGACCGACTCCTACCTGCATCTACTACTATTACTCCACACATCGACCGACTCCTGCCTGCATCTAGAGTATTAAGTTCATAAGAACAGAGTAACACATTAAGGAAGATGACATGATGTAGAGGAATAAACTCATGCAATATGATATAAACCCCATCTTGTTATCCTCGATGGCAACAATACAATACGTGCCTTGCAACCCTTTCTGTCACAGGGTAAGGACACCGCAAGATTGAACTCAAAGCTAAGCACTTCTCCCATGGCAAGAAAGACCAATCTAGTAGGCCAAACCAAACTGATAATTCGAAGAGACTTGCAAAGATAACTCAATCATACATAAAAGAATTCAGAGAAGATTCAAATATTATTCATAGATAAACTTGATCATAAACCAACAATTCCTCGGATCTCGACAAACACACCACAAGAAGAGTTTACATCGAATAGATCTCCACAAGAGAGGGGGAGAACATTGTATTGAGATCCAAAAAGAGAGAAGAATCCATCAAGCTAATAACTATGGACTCGTAGGTCTGTGGTAAACTACTCACAACTCATCGAAGGGGAAAGGATGTTGATGTATAAGCCCTCCGTGGTCGATTCCCCCTCCGGCAGAGTGCCGGGGAAGGCTCCAAGATGAGATCTCGGGGATCAGAAGGTTACGGTGGTGGAAATTGTGTTTTGTGGTGCCCCTGGATGTTTTCGGGGTACGTAGGTATATATAGAAGGAAGAAGTACGTCGGTGGCCACCCGAGGGGCCCACAAGACAGGGGGCGCCCTACAGGGGGCGCGCGGCCCCCTATCTCCTGGGGTCCTCGGGAGCTTCTTGACTTGCACTCCAAGCTCTCCGGGTCATGTTCGTTCCAAAAATCACGCTCCCGAAGGTTTCATTCAGTTTGGACTCCGTTTGATATCCCTTTTCTTCGAAATACTGAAATAGGCAAAAAAACAGCAATATGGGCTGGGCCTCCGGTTAGTAGATTAGTCCCAAAAATGATATAAATGTGTAAAATAAAGCCAATAAACATCCAAAAGGGGTAATATAATAGCATGGAACAATAAAAAATTATAGATACGTTGGAGACGTATCAAGCATCCACAAGCTTAATTCCTGCTCGTCCTCGAGTAGGTAAATGATAAAAAGAGAATTTTTGATGTGGAATGCTACCTAGCATAATTTATAATGTAATTTTCTTTATTGTGGCATGAATGTTCAGATCCAAATGAATACAAAATAAATGTTCATATTGATAAAAGAAATAGTAACACTTCAAGCATACTAATCAAAGTAATCATGTCTTCTCAAAATAACATGGCAAAAGAAAGTTCATCCCTACAAAATCATATAGTTAGGCTATGCTCCATTTTCGTCACACAAAGATGTTCCCAACTTCTATACCCTCGATGACAAGCCAAGCAATTGTTTCATACTTAAATAATCTCAAACTTTTTCAACCTTCACGCAATACATGAGCGCGAGCCATGGATATAGCACTATGGGTGGAATAGAATATGATGATGGGGATTGTGTGGAGAAGACAAAAAGGAGAAAATCTCACATTGACAAGGATAATCAACGGGCTATGGAGATGCACATCAATTGATGTCAACATGAGGAGTAGGGATTGCCATGCAACAGATGCACTAGAGCTATAAATGAATGCTCAACAAAAGAAAACTAGTGGGTGTGCATCCAACTTGCTTGCTCACGAAGACCTAGGGCATTTGAGGAAGCCCATCGTAGGAATATACAAGCCAAGTTCTATAATGAAAAATTCCCACTAGTATGAAAAAGACAACTTATGAGACTCACTATCTGAAAAACCTGGTGCTATTTTGAAGCACAATATATGAGACTCACTACATGAAGAACAAGGTGCTACTTTGAAGCACATGTGTGGAGAAAGAGATAGTAACATTGCCCTTTTTATTTATTTTTATTTTCTTTTTGTTCTTTTTCCTTCTTTTTCCTTTTCCCTTTTTGGGCCTTTCTTTTTTTCTTTTGGCCTTTCTTCTTTTTTTTCTTTTTTTCTTTTTTTGGGCAATGCTCTAATAATGATGATCATCACACTTCTATTGATTACAACATAAGAATTACAACTCGAAACTAGAACAAGATATGACTCTATATGAATGCCTCCGGCAGTGTACCGGAATGGTGCAATGAATCAAGAGTGACATGTATGAAAAATAATGCATGGTGGCTTTGCCACAAATACGATGTGAACTACATGATCATGCAATGGCAATATGACAAAAGTAAAATATGTCATGACGATGATGAACAGAGTGGTGGAAAGTTGCATGGCAATATATCTCGGAATGGCTATGGAAATGCCATAATAGGTAGGTATGGTGACTGTTTTGAGGAAGATATAGGGAGGTTTATGTGTGATAGAGCGTATCGTATCACGGGGTTTGGATGCACCGGCGAAGTTTGCACCAACTCTCAAGGTGAGAAAGGGCAATGCACGGTACCGAAGAGGCTAGCAAAGGCGGAAAGGTAAAAGTACGTATAATCCATGGACTAAACATTAATCAAAAGAACTCATATACTTATTGCAAAAATTTAGAAGTCATCAAAAACCAAGTACTACGCACATGCTCCTAGGGGGATAGATTGGTAGGAAAAGACCATCGCTCGTCCCGACCGCCACTCATAAGGATGCACAAGCCAGGTACACTTCATGTTTCAAATTTGTTACACAACTTTAACCATCCGTGCATGCTATGGGATTTGCTAACTTCAACACAAGCATTCTTTAAATTCATAATCACCCAACTAGCATGACTTTAATATCACTACCTCCATATCTCAAAACAATTATCAAGTATCAAATTGATCATAGCATCCAATTCACTTCCTATGATAGTTTTTATTATACCCAACTTGGATGCTCATCATTCTAGGACCAACTTTATGATAATAGCAAATACCATGCTGTTCTAAAAGATTCTCAAAAAAGATATAAGTAAAGCATGAGAGACTAGAAATTTCTACAAAATTAAGACACCACCGTGCTCTAAAAGATAAAAGTGAAGCACTAGAGCAAAAACTATCAAGCTCAAAAGATATAAGTGAAGCACATAGAGTATTCTAGCAAATTCTAACCGAATAGGCTTCTCCCAAAAGGTGTGTATAGCAAGGATGATTGTGGTAAACTAAAAAGCAAAGACTAATATAATACACGACGCTGCAAGCAAAACACATATCATGTAGCGAACAAAAATATAGCTCCAAGTAAAGTTACCTATGAACGAAGACGAAAGAGGGGATGCCTTCCCGGGGCATCCCCAAGCTTAGGCTTTTGGCTATTATTGAATATCATGGGGTGCCATGGGCATCCCCAATCTTAGGCTCTTGCCACCCTTTATTCCATAGTCCATAAAAGCTTTACCCAAAACTTGAAAACTTCACAACACAAAACTCAATAGGAAATATTATAAGCTCCATTAGTGAAAGAAAACAAAACCACCACATAAGGTACTGAAATGAACTCATTATTTATTTAATTTGGTGTTAAACCTAGTTTATTCCAACTTCTTTATGGTTTATAAACTAATTTACTAGCCATAGATGCATTGAAATAAGCAAACAACACACGGAAAACAGAATCTGTCAAAAACAGAACAGTCTGTAGCAATCTGTAACTAACGCAAACTTCTGGAACTCTTAAAATCCTACCAAAATAGGAAGTCCTGGAAATTTTGTTTATTGAACAGAAGCAAAAAGAATCAACGCAAAATCACGTTCCTGTGATTTAACAAAATTATATTCGTGCGCGCAAAGTTTCTGTTTTTCAGCAGAATCAAATCAACTATCATCGTAGGTTATCCTGTAGGTTCTACTTGGAACAAACACTAATTAAAAGATAAAAACACATCTAAACATAAGGTAGTTGCAAGATTTATTACTAAACAGGAGCAAAAACAAAAAACACAAAGAAAATTGGGTTGCCTCCCAACTAGCGCTATCGTTTAACGCCCCTAGGTAGGCATAAAAACAAAGATAGATCTAACGAGTGCCATCTTTGGCACTAAATTCATAAGTGGCACGCATGATAGATTCATAAGGTAATTTGACTTTCTTTCTTGGAAAGTGCTCCATGCATTTCTTTAAGGGAAATTGTAATCTAATGTTCCCTTCCTTCATATCAATAATCGCACCAATCATTCTAAGGAAAGGTCTACCAAGAATAATAGGACAAGAAAGATTGCAATCTATATCAAGAACGATAAAATCTACGGGCACCAAATTTACATTGGCAACAATAAGAACATCATTTACCCTTCCCATAGGCTTTTTAATGGTGGAATCCTCAAGGTGCAAATTTAAAGAGCAATCTTCAAGATCATGGAAATCTAGAATATCACATAAAGTTTTCGGAATCGTGGAAACACTAGCACCCAAATCACACAAAGCAAAACACTCATAATGTTTAATTCTAATCTTTATATTAGGTTCCCACTCATCATTAAGTTTTCTAGGTATAGAAACTTCCAAATTAACTTTTTCATCATAAGATTGCATCAAGGCATCAACAATATGTTTGGTAAAAGCTTTGTTTTGACTATATGCATGAGGAGAATTAACAACGGATTGCAACGAGGAAATTCAACCTTTTAAAGAGCAATTATCCACTACACCACAACACTTGTTTAGGGGCAACTAACTGCCGGGAGAAATAGCTATTCAAGGGCCAATCAACTGCCGGAACATTTGTGTCTGCTGGTACAAGCATCTTAGGGCGGGCTAACTGTCGGAAGAACTTGAGCAACAACGTCACATGAACTGCCGGTGAAATTTAGGGCACACTTTCTGCCGGGACGCCTAGGACCCGGCCCATAAACTGTCGGGGGGCCGTCTTTTGCACGAGACGGTCCTAAGCGCGCGAGAATGACTAATATTTGGCCCCAAAAAGAACTTAACGCGCGTCGGCCCTTCACCACATCAGACCACTTCATCTCTCTCAAAAAAAGCAGACCACACTCGTTCCCCTAGATCCACAAATCGACCCAAGCATCGGATCCCACCGCCGCCGCTGCCGCCCAACCACCGCCGGCACCGCCACCCCCAACCACCACCGCCGCCGTAGTCCACAACCACCATCGCCTCCGTATCCCCCATCCGCCGCCGCCGCCGCCGTCCCCAACCACCGCCGCCGCCATAGCCCCCATCCCATTGTGACTGCCTCTACCAAGAGCACGCAGTCGCCCCCCACCATCACACTCCTCCCCCGCCTCAACCACACCCCACTGCTGCGCCCTCCACCAGGACCCCCGCGCCGTCGCACCCAAGCTTCAGAGCTCGGGCCATCGCCCACAAGCACTCCGCCGGCGACCATCTCATCAGAGCCGCGTCGTCGACCCCAAGCACTCCGACCATCCTCCTCCGCCATCGTCCCTCAGCACCATCCTCCTCTGCAGATCTCCTCCCCCGAGCAGGCCCATCCGCACAAGCTGAACCGAGCACCAAGGAGGAGATTGGTATACTGTTCAAGCAAGTTTGTGTTGCTAATTTTTTTTCTTGTATCAATCTGTTGGGAGTCCTTTTGTACTTAAAATAGATGCAGTTTATCTTGCTAATTTTTGCTTGTAATGATCTATTGGGAGTGTTTATTTACTTTATAGTCACTCAGACATAATAAAAATTTTGCATTATTAGTGAAGAAACAACAGTAGGAGACAACCCAGGAACCAAGGAGCGCCCTTTTATCATCAGTATCTACTGGAACTGTGTGACATTATATGCGGTTGTGTCAACTGCAGTCTGGTTGTAGATTTGAAGTTTGCTCATTGTTCATATTGATGTCAGATCAAACTATGTGAAAGCATTAGCATGTTGCTTGCATTATTTAGTTTATCACGGTTGCACCCTTGATTTTGTCCTTCGATTTGTATCTTATTAATATATTTGGTCATCCTTTCCTTCAGGAAAGGCACCTCCAAAACGTTGTCTCCTCTAGGTAGCGCCTCATCTACCTCCTTGCCCGAAGCAGCGCTAGCTCACCTCTACTTCCTTGCTTGAGTAGTGCCATGTAGGATGACTTGGATGTCACGCGTGTGAAGTTCAAGCATTTACTCAAGTCTGATGAGCCTTTCATTTTGGCATCTCAAGCAACTCAAGTGTACTATGTGCAAGATGATCTTGATACAGATTGGTGTTTTGTTAGAAGTTTTCCACATCTACGAGACCTTTATGAAATGTTTGGAGCGGAAGATGATGTTTATGACCAGCATAATGAACCTATAGTACCAATCCCTGATCTGGATGCCAATGTAGATCTCAGTGTTGGTGTTAGAAATATACCTCGTAGTAGGACATATATAGATGGAACACTCGTTCGTGCAATTCAGCAACCAAAGTGGGTGTCTTTTCCTTCCATTTTTAGTTATATGCTTACCTACTTGACAGCTAATGTGTTGTTAATTTTCTTTTCAGGAAAAAGAATGGAAAAAGGAAGAGATGAGGACAATGTTCAAGAACAAGACGAAGAGAGGTTGAAAGACTTAGAGCAAGAAATAGCGAGGATTTTGAACAATTTGGCCGCTTTAGATTTTCAAATATAAATGAAGAAAATGGAGGCCCAGCTAGTCAGTGAAGGTGAGTTGCCCTAATATCTATGCATATAGTCTATTAATTAAATATATGATAGCCTAGTAACTACTCTCCATGTTTAGACCATGAGTTGGATCAAGAAACGAAAGGGAAGAAGAGCAAAAAGCGCACTAGAATACAATGTCCAATCCCCCTCAATATGAGGTGCTGCAAGAGACTTAGAGGGAAGATCCCATTTCCCGAAAGAAGAAGGCAACAGTGCAACAAGATAATGATGTGACACTTGATCGCAACAATATGGCAACATCCCTGTGGCAAAAGCTACCTTTCTATCAGTTGATCGGAGAGAGGAGATAGGTGGTCAGGAGCTTCGCTCTCAATATTGTAAGGTTGTCGTCAACTATGTAATAAAAAGGGATGCTATTCTTCCTTGTAGTGTTGGGAACATGACAACCATGGGGCAAGCTCAAGGGCAATGTATCGCATGGCCTTACAAGCATGCAAGCTTAGTTTCTTTTGCTAAATTTACAATGACTATCATGGTTCTCTTTTGCTTCTATGTATGTAGTTGGAAGTGGACAAGTCAACAGCAAATGCAGCAATGCGACCATAAGCAAGCTGAGGAGGTAATATACATATTTCTCTTGGCTGAATATTTACATTGGTCGCTGAAAGATAATTTTTTTTACCATAGAATGGCCATTCTTTATGTTCAATCCTCCCTGTACAGTTCATTATTTACCATAGAATGGTAGCTTGCACATGTCAATTACTGAAAATTGCTCAAGTTCTTGGAAATTAGCATCATGTACATGCCTGTGTTCAGCCAAAGTGTTTTACATGGAAGAATATATGATTCAGTTTGCACCCAGCACCTAAACTTCTGAGATGTAAATAGGCATTCAAGCTGTGCATTTTATACTCCTTTTACAACTCAACTCAGGTTCCTCGAGATGCCATATTTTCCCATGGAGGACATAATCATATCATTTGCCCGTGGTCTATTTTGTAACTACTGTGCTGAAATCTTTTATGTCATTCCTAGAGACTTTGTACAAATGTTTATCTCAGTGCAAAAAAGGAAAGGTTCGAACAAAGCATGTTTTGTCTATTTGTACAGAATTTTGCCTATTTGTACTACTGTA
The DNA here is from genome assembly GCA_021437245.1 of Aegilops speltoides. Taxonomy (NCBI): domain Eukaryota; kingdom Viridiplantae; phylum Streptophyta; class Magnoliopsida; order Poales; family Poaceae; genus Aegilops; species Aegilops speltoides. The sequence continues at coordinate 227,963,898 of CM038142.1, forward strand.
CTATGTATAGTACAGAGTTTTGCCTATTTGTACATAGTTTTGACTATTTGTTCAATATAGTACTGTATAGAGATTTGCCTATTTGTCCAGTTTAGCTCAGTGCAAAAAAGATTCGAACTCGAGAGTACTATATTAACTCCAGAGATACATGTTTAACTCAGTTTTAGTTATAGCTTTCACTATTAAGTTGTCTTTTTTATACTGAGCAACTTTTGCAAGTTCATTGTACAGGTTTTTGTTTTGCTTATTTGCACATGATTTTTTTTTGTTTGTGTACCTCAAGCAATTCCTGCTTGATCTAATGAAGTAACATTGCTTGCTGTGATGATGAGGTGCTGCACATTTAGAAGAGTTATATTTATGCCAACGAGTTAAAATCTGCAGCATGTCAAAATCTTTAATGTGCTAATTTAAAATATGAAACAAGAGCTCCATTTTTGAGTTTTCTATTTGTTGCAGATTTCCCTACAGAAGTTGATGGAGGTTTGGAAGATCTTCAATCTGCTGAAGAGTTGGGAGATTTGTAAGATCTTCAAGCTAGTGAAGATTTGGTAGACCTATAATTAAGTTCTTAGAGTAATTATGACACTTGGTTTGCTCATTTTGCTAGTTGTTAAGCCAGTATACGCTCATTTTGCATGTGTGGCACCCTAGAAACATATGTACTCCTTTTGTGGCACACATTTAGAAACATATATGTACTGTGGCGTGACCTGCTTATACATATGGTCGTTATGCTAATTTATTGAATCAACTTAGGTTCTAGATGAGGCCTACATGCTACTTTGATTGAAGTGTATGAATGAGACATGTTACTTTGAGTGAAGTGTATGTACGAGTTGTGTGATACGTACTCATCGTTTGAATATAATGAATGGATATTACATAAGGGATGCCTAAAACAAATAGGAACTAAAATCTATGTGCTGGCATACAGACTGCCGGGAAAATGAGCTTCTACAGGCAGCAAATCTGCCGGTAATCGATGTTACACGTGCCTTGACCAATCTGCCGGGAGAAACTAGACTGGCGGCAAATAGATGGGCACCGGCAATGTAACTGCCGGGAGAATTTATCCCTGGCAGCCGTTCTCGTGGCAGTTCTATCTACCGGGAGAAATTATGTCCCGGCAGTTTGCCTGCCCTTTAAAGTGCTTTCCCTCGGCAGTTTTTTTGTCCTTATATCGGTGTTGTGGTGTAGTATCATAATCTAATTCCTTGAAATCCGAGATAGTGGGTTCAATATTATTAGAAGTTGAGGATTCTCCAATCTCACTTTTACCAAATTTAGCATTAAGATCTAAAGACTCTGAATTCTTGGGACGCCTTCTAGGAAAAGTTGATTCATCATCAGTCCCATAATCATCAAAATTCATATTGCAAAACATAGATCTAATCGGAGACGTTTCAATAACTTTAAGATCCTCATCATTATTTTCACGGAAACTAGAAGAACACGCTTTTATAAAGCTTTCTTTTTTAGCACACAATCTAGCGGTTCTTTCCTTGCACTCGTCAATGGAAATTATCATTACTTTGAGAGACTCATTGATATCATGCTTAGGAGGAGAATATCTAATTTTAAGAGAATCAACATCAACCAAAAGTCTATCAATGTTCCTAGCCAAATCATCAACTTTGAGCAATTTTTCTTCAAGCAAAGCATTAAAGTTCTTTTGAGAAACCATAAATTCTTTCACACTATTCTCAAAATTAGAGGGCATCTTATTAAAATTACCATAAGAATTATTGTAGGAATTTCCATAATTATTAGACGGATTACTAGGGAATGGTCTAGCATTAAAATTTCCTCTATAAGCATTGTTTCCAAAACTATTCCTACCAACAAAATTCACAACCATAGATTCATTATTATTCTCAATCAAGGAAGATAAAGGCATATCATTGGGATCAAGAGGAGTATTTTTAGTAGCAAACATCTTCATAAGATCATCCATCTTTTCACTCAAAACATTGATTTCTTCTATAGCATGCACTTTTTTACTAGAAGATCTTTCGGTGTGCCATTGAGAATAATTAGCCATAATATTATCAAGAAATTTTGTAGCATCTCCTAACATAATTTCCATAAACGTACCTCCCGCGGCCGAATCTAAGAGTGATGATCATTCATAAATTCAAACCAGCATAAAAAATTTGTATGATCATTGATAAATTCAAACCATGAGTAGGGCAATTGCGAAGCATCAATTTCATTCATTCCTAAGATTGGGCATATGCTCATGATCAAGTTGTTTAAAATTCAAAATATCGTTCCTAAGAGTGATGATCTTAGCGGGAGGAAAATACTTAGAGATAAAAGCATCTTTGCACTTGTCCCAAGAATCAATACTATTTTCAGGCAAAGACGAAAACCAAACTTTAGCACGATCTCTAAGTGAAAACTGAAATAACTTCAATTTGACAATATTGTTATCCGTATCTTTCTTCTTTTGCATATCACACAAATCAACAAAATTGTTTAGATGAGTACCGGCATCTTCACTAGGAAGGCCGGCGAATCGATCTTTCATAACAAGATTCAGCAAAGCGGTATTGATTTCACAAGACTCAACATCATTAAGAGGAGCAATCGGAGTACTAAGGAAATCATTATTATTGGTATTCAAGAAATCACACAATTTGGTATTATCTTGCGCCATGGCAACAAGTAATCCAACACACAAGCAGAAAAACGACAAGCGAAAAAGATAGGAGGAGATTGGGAAAGAGAGGGCGAATAAAATGGCAAGGGTGAAGTGGGGGAGAGGAAAACGAGAGGCAAATGGCAAATAATGTAAATGCGAGGGAGATGAGTTTGTGATGGGTACTTGGTATGTCTTGACTTGAGCGAAGAACTCCCCGGCAGCGGTGCCTGAAATCCTTCTTGCTAGGTCTTGAGCTTGCGTTGGTTTTCCTCGAAGAGGAGAGGGTGATGCAGCAAGTGTAGCGTAAGTATTTCCCTCAGTTTTGAGAACCAAGGTATCAATCCAGTAGGAGGCTCCTCAAAAGTCCCATGCACCTACACAAAAAAACTAAGAATTCGCAACCAACGCATTAAAGGGGTTGTCAATTCCTTCACGGCCACTTGTGAAAGTGAAATCTAATAAAGATAGTAAGATAAGATAAATATATTTTTGGTATTTTGTAATATAGATGCAAAAAGTAAAGATGTAAATAAAGGTAGATTGAAAGCAAATATGATAAGAGATAGACCCGGGGGCCATAGGATTCACTAGTGGCTTCTCTCAAGATAGCACAAGTATTACGGTGGGTGAACAAATTACTGTCGAGCAATTGATAGAAAAGCGCATAGTTATGAGATTATCTAGGAATGATCATGTATATAGGCATCACGTCCATAACAAGTAGACCGACTCCTGCCTGCATCTACTTCTATTACTCCACACATCAACCAACTCCTGCCTGCATCTAGAGTATTAAGTTCATAAGAACAGAGTAACGCATTAAGCAAGATGACATGATGTAGAGGGATAAACTCATGCAATATGATATAAACCCCATCTTGTTATCCTCGATGGCAAAAATACAATACATGCCTTGCAACCCTTTCTGTCACAGGGTAAGGACACCGAAAGATTGAACCCAAAGCTAAGCGCTTCTCCCATGGCAAGAAAGACCAATCTAGTAGGCCAAACCAAACTGATAATTCGAAGAGACTTGCAAAGATAACTCAATCATACATAAAAGAATTCAGAGAAGATTCAAATATTATTCATAGATAAACTTGATCATAAACCCGCAATTCATCGGATCTCGACAAACACACCGCAAAAAGAGTTTACATCGAATATATCTCCATAAGAGAGGGGGAGAACACTGTATGGAGATCCAAAAAGAGAGAAGAAGCCATCTAGCTAATAACTATGGACCCGTAGGTCGGTGGTAAACTACTCACAACTCATCGGAGGGGCAAGGATGTTGATGTAGAAGCCCTCTATGGTCGATTCCCCCCTCCCCCCGGCAGAGTGCCGGCGAAGGCTCCAAGATGAGATCTCGTGGATACAGAAGGGTACAGCGGTGGAAATTGTGTTTCGTGGTGCCCCTGGATGTTTTCGGGGTACGTAGGTATATATAGGAGGAAGAAGTACGTCGGTGGCCGCCCGAGGGGCCCACGAGAAAGGGGGCGCACCCTAAAGGGGGTCGCGGCCTCCTATCTCGTGGGGTCCTCGGGAGCTTCTTGACTTGCATTCCAAGCTCTCCGGATCACGTTCGTTCCAAAAATCACGCTCCCGAAAGTTTCATTCCGTTTGGACTCCGCTTGATATTCCTTTTCTTCAAAATACTGAAATAGGCAAAAAAACAGCAATATGGGCTAGGCCTCTGGTTAGTAGGTTAGTCCCAAAAATGATATAAATGTGTAAAATAAAGCCCATAAAAATCCAAAAGGGGTATTATAATAGCATGGAACAATCAAAAATTATAGATACGTTGGAGACGTATCAGGCGCGAGGTTGTGGAAAGAGCGGGTCTAGGAGTGAGCACGAAGATCGTTTACCCAGGTATGGGCCGCGAGGATGCGTAATACCCTAGTCCTGCTTTGGTGTATATTTGAGTGTTCCTGAGTTCTTGAACAAGCTACGGCACATGACTTGTTGAAAAGATCTGAATACCTCTCCCCCACCCCTCGGGCCTCCTTTTATAGAAAAAAGGGGTTGCCACAGTGGCACACATGAGGTGGAAAGGTCTACAGTGGCTGAGCTTATCGCCTGACATCATGGGACAAAATGCATTAAATGCGCTACTTAGGTGTCCTCTTACTTTATCGGGGACGGCAACGAAGCCCGTCCCATCCATCGTCGCTTCGCCTTGCTTCGACACGCGTCCAGGCCAACGAGGCCGCTGGGATGGTGCGGTGGCAGAGTCTTCTCGAAGATCTGCATGCCACTACGAAGGTGCTTGCTGAGTCGGTCTAGAGGCTGCATGTCGCCACACAGGTGCTCGCCTAGCTGGCTGAGCTGGCAGCTGCATGGGAACAACGGTGTAGTCTTGGTAGATGTGGGCCTGGCCGCGGCCCCGCTGACGTACTCGGCAAGGGTCTTGCTAGGGTCCCGGCAAGGGTCTTGCCGTCACATCGCGGTCGTCCCCGGCAAGGATCTTGCCTGAGGTCTCGTGGATTTCCTCGGCAAGGATCTTGCCGAGGATCATCGTCTTCTGGTCCTCATCTGATCTTGGGTTTTTATGATATTCACAAAGATCTGCATGCCTCCATGGAGATGCCTCCTGAGCCTTGGTTCCAATGTGGTCGATGCATTGGAACCCTTTGGCTCAAGGGTGGCACACTCTGATGGCACAGGGCAAGTTGCCCCGGCAAGGCTCTTGCCGGGGCTGCGGCGGTTGCCCCGGCAAGGGTCTTGCCAGGGGAGTCTACCTCGCCCTCTTGCTTTTTGTGTCTCTGGTCTTGGCGTTGCTTTGATTGTCCTGCGCCTTTGGCTTCCCTCCTCTGCCCTGCTAAGTGCGGACGCGGGCGCGGCTCTGGCTGCCCGTGCACAAGTAAAGGGGTACAAAATAGAGCCCCTACTTTTTTACACCGACAGAAGCCCCCAGGCCTGAGCCACACATAAGCACGAGGCGTTGTTGGGCTAGGCCTAGAATGGTGCGCAGGCAGGCGGAGCGGATTTTTACCTCGGTAACTTCTTCATCTGCTGCGCTTCCCACGACCCGTGTTGAATGCGTGCCGTGGAGGGTCGGTCGTGACATGGGGGTCATGCGTGGGACGGTCCTCGCACGCATGCATCGCGTCGCAGTGAATGGTCAAGAGGCGGCCCGCGCCTTCCCCATAAAAAGGAATAACCGCAGGCGCGCTGCTCCTTTACCCTCTATGCCCTCTCCAATCTTGGAACCGCCATCCCTTCCTTCTTCCTCCTTAAGCTCCTGCTTTCGCTCGCCGTCACCACGCCTTCCATTGTTATCGATCCCTCGGCATCCCCCAGCCGCCATGGCACCCATAACCAGCAAGGGCAAAGGGGCGGCGACGGTCGCCGGGGAGGAGGAGTCGTCGGAGAAGAAGCTGGCGGTGTTGCGGACGCAACTCGCCTATTTCGCCTCAACGGTCAACGCGGTTCACCTCAGGGATTACTTTAAGCCCCCGTGGGGGAGGGCGACGACGGGGCATCCCGCCACACGCATCATCCCTGCTGATTTCATCGAGGCCGGCCCCAATCGGTATCCCTTTTTTGTCGATTACTTCTCCTGCAGGCTCTGCCCCCTTTTTCTGATTTCTTCAACCATATCATGCACACCTTCGGCTTCCACCTTCTTGATTTCACGCTGAGTGCCGTGGCGTGCATGGCTTTCTTTGCCCATCTTTGTGAGGGCTTCGCCGGAGTGCTCCCTAGCTCGGCGCTCTTTTGCCATTATTTTTACCCTCGCATCCAGCCAGGGGGTGCCATCTCTGGCTGCGTCACTTGGATCCCGAGGACCCAGGAGAAGGACGCTTATCCGGAGGGCGCCCTAAAGGAGAGATGGGAGGAGTGGCGGGGCTGGTGGCTCTAGATCGTGGAGGAGGACTTGCAAGAGTTCTGTCTGGTTCGTTAGATCCCGCCAGTCTGTCGCAAGGACTGGGGCGACCTCAACGTCAACAACAAGAAGCTCTCAGTCGCCACTACCAGGATCCTCCGCCTCACCGTGGCTGGGCTCACCCTTGAAATGATTGGGGCGGATTTCCTCCGTCGCCGGATCGCCCTGCTGGACAACAAGGGGAGGCCGGCCTGGGACTTCAGGAACACGGCTGACGTCATGAGGCTCCACCCTGGCCTGAAGCACAACTTCACGGTTATGGGGCACGCGCACTTCTACCTGAGGCTCTTCCAGCTCAATGTGGGTGACGGCGGCTGGGTTGAGAGGGCCGGCAAGGCAGCCAAGTCCGGCAAGGCCGTCAAAGGGCCCCTATTTGGGTTGGCGGCGGGATTGGTCCTGCTGAGCAACAACTCTTCCCAGTCGGACATTATTGCCATGATGCCAGACTTCAACGCACATGGCCTCGACCCAGCCTGGGCCAAGCCCCTGGAACACGAAGTGCAGGAGTTCTTCGACAACTTGTCGAAGGGCTATGTCCACGCCGAGCCGGAGGTCATCCAAGACACCACCAAGAAGGAGTTGGACTACATCTCCGCCAGAGCGGCAGAGGCAGCACTCGCCAGGGAGGCCGGCAGCGCTGGCGGCATGGAGGACGAGGCTGACGCGGATACGGAGGAGAAGGAGCTCGCCCGATGGGTGGAGTCCATCGAGGAGGCCAGTGACGCTGGTTCGGAGGCTCCCCTTGTTGAGGAGACGGATGACGAGTCGTCTGAGGAAGATACCGAGTCGGATGATCCTCTGCCAACAGGGAGGAGACGCGTCCTGCGGCAGGCCAGCTCTGGCGAGCCGGTCCGGCTGGCAAGACCGCGCAGCGGCAACCGGACAAGGAGCAACTCATGCGCCAGACAAGGGTAATGAAGGCCGCGACGACGACAAAGACGGTAAAGGCCGCCGTGGCAAAAAGGACGATGAATGTCTCCTCCTCGTCCAAGCGGCGCCGGACTCCATCTCTCTCCTTCTGCCTCGGTCAGCACCCCGGAGGCCGACTTTGACCTCAGGTCTTTTAGCTCGAAGAGGAAGAGGAAGCCAGTGGAGGAGGAGGTGGAGAACGAGTAAGTATTTCGCTCCCCTTCACTCCCTGTCCTTACACCTGCATCATGCTCACTGGATTTGGTGTTGTCTTCATAGGGACGCGGAGACGCTGGCCCAGAGGGCAACGAAAAGGGTGAAGGTCTCAATGGGAGTGAGCCCCCGGTTGGTACTTCGCGTACGCCATTGGTGGTGGAGAGCAGGCCGGACAGCAACCCCCGACGTAGCCCCCGCCTTAGCCCCCAGCATAAGCCCATCACTCACTCCTTCATCTATGAACACCGGGGTGCGAGGCGTTGATGCTGACTTTGCTGCGTTTGTAGGATAAGAATAGCAGCAGGAGGAGCCACTGAGGGCCCCTCCCAACACGCTGCACCCCTCGACTATGCCGCCCCAAGGGGCGTCCCCGGCAAGGGCATCCACCACCAAGCCCACACACATGGAGGAGGAGGAGGTGAACTTGGGTGCGGGGATTCTGCCCCGACAACAAAGGCTGGCGAGGAGGGCACCACTTCTTCCCAGGTCAGTGTAGGTAAGTCGCTCGTTTCTCGTCCATGTTCTTTCTTTTTATTGAACCTTGATCTTGGCTCTATATTACTCTCCTCCTCGGCATCTAGACTCTTCCTCGGCGGAGTAGAAAAAAATCGATATCATCATCGAGGAGGTCGCCACGGATGCCGAGGTCGACGCCCACAGGATCGCCATCGAGGAGGCTGCCAAGACCACCGCCGAAGAGGCCGGCAAGGGGCCTGCCGGAGGGACCGGCAAGGCTGCTGCCGAGGAGGCCGGCAAGGGCACCACCGGGGAGGTCGGCAAGGGGCCTGCCGAGGAGGCTGGCAAGGCTGCTGCCGAGGAGGGGGTGGTCGACGATCAACCCTCCTCCGCCGCCACCTCTGGCTTGGGCAGGTACTTGAAGGTGGGCGATGACCTGTTCGTCCACCTTCCAGGGATGGCGGGCACCAGGGCGCCGACCGAGGGGGAGGTGTTTAACGATGAGGCGCTTGCCTCTGCCTGGCTCAAGGTTGTTGACAAACCGAGCACCGATGGTGGCGGTTCTCAAGAGGAGCGGCTTCTTCAAGCCATGAGCACCGACTTCCAAAAGCTCCAGGCGCTCCACCGCACCTGTCTGGACAAGGTGATGTCCAGGGTGGCGATGGCGAACAAGGCGGAGGCGGACCTTGAGGAACGCATCTCCAAGATGCAGGCCTGGTTCCGGCAGGCCCACGAAGAGCTGAAGGTTGCAAAGGATCTGCTGGCCTAGCATATGCAAGAGCTCATCTTGAAGCAGGCTGACGTCGGGAAGGCCCAGGAGGCGGCGAGGGAATAGGCTGCCAAGGACGAGGCCGCCCGGCACCAGCACCAGGCCGAGCTGAACTCCCAGGAGGAGGACCTCACCGCTCGCGAGGAGGCGCTCGTCGCCACACTCCGCGGCAAGGATGAGGAGGTCGAGAGACTCGTCGCGCAGTGGACCCATTGGCTGGAGCAGAGGCACAGGGAGGCACTGGATGCTCAAGCCTTGGTCCACGACGACAAGGTGAAGAAGCTGGAAGTGGAGCAGGACGGACTGAAGAACAAGGCCCTGGAGCTGGCGAAGGAGAAGGACACGATCAGCAGCGCCTTGGCGGAGGCACAGGCCGCAGTCCTCGGCAGGGCCGAGCTACTCTCCCAAGCTAATGACACTATCAACGACATGAAGCTGAAGCTGGAGGGCCTTGAGGGGATGCGTTCGGGGGCCAAGGCCCGGGAAGAGTCCCTGGCCAAGGACTTGGAGGAAGGGAGGCAGCTGCGAAGGAATGACACCGTCGAGCACAAGGACTACGCGGAGGGCATAAACCATTGGATTAGCCGCCTTGCTGACATCACCGGCAGCATCACCATGAAGCTGGCTACCATGGGGATGCCAAATGTGAGGTACACCCCGCAGTCGAAAGTGAGTCCCAATGCGGCACTAACCCTGTTCTTCGAGGGTGTTCTTGAATCCCTAGAGAAGTTCCGCTCCAACCAGACAACTTATCTGGCCAACGAGTGCCGGAGGCTCTGCCGGGCCGCCTTGACCAAGGTGCTCACCAAGGTGGCGTTCTGGAACCCGACCGCCAACTTTGCCGATGCACTGGAGAGCTTGCCGGAGGGGACCGACCTCGCGGCGCTCAAGGAGCACATCAAGCCCGGCATCGACTGCGTCGACGGAGTGGAGAGGGTGGAGGGCCAGCGCCGGGACTAGGCACCCCGTTTCTCGTTGCCGCTGCGAGTTCAATACCAAGAAAATTTTATCTTAAGTTAGAAACGGAGCGATTATTTGATGTAATATAACTCTGCAGTACTTCAATGTGATGCATGCTATTCCCCTGTTCGATATTTCTTGGTATGTACGCCCTACGCTGAGTTGGATGAGCTTGCCTGCGCGTAAACCCAAACCGCAAAGTGCTTTGAACGACAGATCCTTAGCGGTTGGCTGGGTGTGCTTGCCACTAGGCAAACCACCTTACCGGTCTCAGCACGGCCGCTTGAACTGTTGAGCGGACTCGAAACAGAACAAGGGTGTTGCCTAAAGCGGATAGGCCACCCTGCCACCCTCGATGCGCCGCTCGAACTGTTGAATGGACTCGAAACAGAACAAGGGTGTTGCCAACAGCGGAGGGTCCCATCACGTGCAGGTTTTCCGTACCAAGGGTGAGATCTTTCGAGAGGAATAACTTAGATAAACGAAGTTAGCCAAAATTTTGCATGACTTAGCTTTTCATGGCCACACGGATGGCTGTCGAGGCTGTGGACGACACCAGAGGGTGGCTGATCGACGTCGCCCTCTCCCTTCGGGCCATCTCCATGAAAGATTTGACGCGTCGGCTCCAAAACCAGATTTTCACAACTCACGCCCCCTACCTGGTGCCACTGTTCAAGAAATCTTCCGATTCACCGATTAATCTTCCGATTTATCGCTAATCGGGGGGTGACCGATAAGATTATGCCTTATCTTTGCCATTTATCTTTTGGACCGATTTATCGTTCCGACAAGCGATTTATCGGGAATCTACTGATAAATTAGACCTATTCATCGCACTATGTTGGCAAAAACAATATTTATTTATGTTTTGTGGACCTTGTTACGGAATATGTACTATTGCCCTATTTTGTTTGTCATTTTACGAGGATTCAAAGGCTAGAAATTAAGGTAAAACTTCTATCAAATATTGTTTTAGTGTTGAATATAGCGTATTTTATTGTTGGAACCTGAGATTTGCGATAAAATATCTGATTAATAGTCGACCGATAAAATTGATTAATCGGTCGATTTCCGATTAATCTCTAATCCCTAGCTGACCGAGACGATAACGATAAGCGATATCCTCAACATTGCCTGGCGCGCCAAAGATGTTGCAGGAAAACGACACATATGGGATCACTGGAATCCCTACTACGGTCGGCGGGCGCGAGGTTGTGGAAATAGCAGGTCTAGGAGTCAGCACAAAGATCGTTTACCCAAGTTCGGGCCGCGAGGATGTGTAATACCCTTGTCCTGCTTTGGTGTATATATGAGTGTTCCTGAGTTCTTGAACTAGCTATGGCACGTGACTTGTTCAAAAGATCCGAATCCCTCTCCCCTATGCCTCGGGCCTCCTTTTATAGAAAAAAGGGGTCGCCATAGTGGCACACAGGAGGTGGGAATGTGTACAGTGGTTGAGTTTATCGCCTGACATCACGGGACAAAACGCATTAAATGTGCTACTTAGGTGTCCACTTACTTTATCGGGGACGGCAACTGTCGCGGGGGAGGCTGCCCGCCGCGGACACCTATGGGGCCGGGGCCCCTTGTGAGTGCGGTACGAGGGCGGAGGGAGCACAGAGAGCAGATCGAGGCGAGCACGCGGGCGGACTTTTACCCAGCTTCGGAGCTCTCCGGAGAGATAAAACTCCTACTGCTGCTTTGTGTTTGTATTGAGCTTGCTCGAGAGTGCGAGCGTATAGTGGCGTTGCGTGTGTCGAATGAACCGAATGAGCCGACCCCCCCACGTTGTGCATGGGCCTCCTTTTATAGTGCAAGGGGTCACCGACAGGTGTCAACGTAGGAGAAAGGGGTAAAAAAGTAAAAGAGGTGGTAGTTGGTAGCAGTGTCGGGAAACAGTAAAGCTAGAGTGCATGAACAGTGGTTGCTACCTACTTTTGTGTGGGGGACAAGGGCATTTAATGCCCGTCGCCGTCGACCCCAAAAGCTCCCGCCCTTGCGTCTCCGCTCGCCACGGCGATGGATCCACCACCGGAAGTGCCACCGTGTCCCCAGCTGCACAGACCATCCGCCACGCGTCCTCGAAAGGCCCTGTATGCACGCGTGGGCTGATGAGCTGGAGCGCAGGTACACAACGCAACTCTCCCGGCAAGCACCTTGCCGGGGTCTTGACCTTGCCGGGCCCGGGAGCTTGCCGGGCTCTTTAACTTGTCGCTTCCCGGGCCCTCGCCGGGACGCATGTAGCGCCGAGGCGTGTCTTCTATGATGTAATCTTCTAGTCTTCCCGGCGAGCTCCTCTCGCCAGGGCCTTGCGTGAGTGATGTAACCTTGAGCCTGGAACGGCCTTCCCGGCAAGCTCCGCTTGCCGGGTCTCGATCTTCTGTCTTGTATACTTTGTTCTTGAATGGCTTGATATGGAGTAGGAAGGTCCCCGCGAGCACGTGGTAAACCCCGCCGCTGAAGTCAGAATCGCCGTGCACAAGTTGGGGTACCGAGGTACCCTACCTTAGTACACCGACAGAGCCCCGGCCTGGGCCACACACGGTGCCGAGCGCTGTTGGGCCGGGCCCAAAACAAGCTGCAGGCACACGCAGCCCACGGCTGCCGAGTCCACTTCCACATCTCGCCGCATCCCTCAGAACGGCACGCGCCGATTGCGGCGTCGTGGGAGAAGTGGGCGGCGCGGCGTCTTTAAGGCATCCACGCCCGTGATCGTGGTGCAGGCGAGGTCACTTCACCCGCCGCTCGGCTCCGCCGCCACGCTGCCCTCATGCACGGGGTCGGGCGGCGAAGGTGGGAGACCGAGCCGTCACGGGCGGAGATGGCGAGTCGACCCCGCTCTTCTGCCCTTCTCGCCTCCTGATTGGGCGAGCAGGGCGGTTGAGCCCCCACCTCGCCCTTTAAAAGGGGCGGAAGGGGGAGCACAATGGACTCGCACTTCCTCTTCTCCCTTCGTCTTCAGCTTCCGTTCCTCTTTCTGCCATGGAGAGAGGAAACCCTAGTTCTTCAACGGTGGCAGCGAGGGTCGCCTCGTAGTAGCGACTTCTCCCTATTCAAGACCTGGCGGCGGAGCCGCCACGAGGGGAGAGGGAGGGGCGAGGCCGCGGACGAGGCCGAGGGCGTGGTCGAGGCGGTCGGGGAGAGGCGGTCGTGGCGACGTGCCTCCCGCCCCTCCGTGGCTCTGTCCTCGAGGCGGTCCATACCGAGACGATCCTCGGAGTTCTTCATCAAGCTGCGCCGAGCGCCTGTCGCCGCCTCCGGCTGCCGGCCCGTTCGCGAGCGATGGAACCGGATCCGCCCGAGGTGATGGAGTTGCGCATGAGGGGCTGCGGGATCAGCGGCACTCGAGTGAGTGTCGTGTCCCCAGCCGGGCGTGATGTACTTCGACCGAGGGTGGAAGACGTTCGCCGGATCCACAGCTTGACGGCGGGTTTACCCTCCATTTCAAGTTAATGGAGGCGACCTTTCGCCGTCAAGGTCTTCCGGACTCCGGGATCCAGGCGAGATGTTGTGTGGACAGCTCCTCCGATAGCGAAGGTCCCTCCTCGAGCGAGAGGACGAGGAGGGGCGGCAGCGGCGACGAGGAGGATGGCGGGTCCGACTAGGCGCTTGACGCTGCCTCGCAGGCCACCGGCGACCCCATCATCCGGTCGCCGCCTTCAACTCCCGGGCCGTCTCCTTGGGCGGCTGGCGAGGGGGCCGTGGAAGAGGAAGAGGGTGGCGGCAAGGCCGTCAAATCGAGTACGAGGGCGAGGAGCCTCGGCAGCAGGCCGACGCCCCACCACCCGTCTTCAAGCTCGCCTCCCGCGCCTCCGCCTCCGCCAAGCTCTGGCCGGCCCCGGGAAGTTCTCTTGGTGTCTTCTGGCGCCTGTAGCCTCCTAGGCGCCTTGCCCTCCCGGCAAGCTTCTCTTGCCGGGGCCTCCTTGACCTACCTCCTGAACTCCTGAACAGAGAAACAGGAGGGGGATTACGGGCATCTTACCTTTCAATTTGTAAGCCCTCGGGCCTTAGTTGCATTTAAAACTTGTAATCCTCTCTATCATGTTTTTCATCCTCTATGGACTTGTACTAAACTAGGATGTTTTTTAATGAAAAAGGGAATGCTTGCGGGTCATATCCTTTGCTCGTTGTGTCTCTTGTATGATTTCCCCTCGCGCTGGGGAACCTTGTCGGAGGAAGCACACTTGCTTGAGTGCGGAACATCAAGCAACCGGCTGGGGTGTCTGCTCCCGGCAAGAACCTTGCCGGGGCTAGTTGCAGCGCACTTGTATCGTGAGCGGACTCGAAACGAATCAAGGGCGCAACTTAGCCACGACGCCGGTCCCTCCACGCACAGGTCTTCCATACAAGGCACAGCAGTTTCTGGGAAGAGACGCGGTTTTGCATTTCCCAGTCCATAAGAGGATGCATGATGAGGGATGAAAAACTTATCTGATATCACAGCCCCCGGCGACTCTGGCTTGCCGGGGATGAATCTCGTCGTTCGCAGCCCCCAGCAACACTGGCTCGCCGGGACCCAGGTGCTGGCGCTCCTTGCATCGTTCTTGCCGCTGGCATCGCAGCCCCCGGCGACCCTGGCTTGCCGCGGAGGGATCTTGGTACTCGCAGCCCCCAGCAACGCCGGTTTGCCGGGGCCCAGGTGCCGGTGCGCCCTTTTGCTCTTTCCTTGCCGCTGTTATTCCAGTCATGAGAACAACTTAGACAGCGCTGTAATAAGTTACTTTTTTGTAACGTAACTTCATGCTGGGCAATGCAATGCCATGTTTCATCCCTTGTATGTTCATACTCACGCTTTTAGGGAACTTGCGGCGTAAGCACACTTGCTGAGTCGGAACATCAAGAGTTCATTGGCGGTGTCTGTTTCCGCAAGAAACCTTGTCGGGCGATTCTTGGCAAGACTTGTATTGTTGAGCGGACTCGAAACAAAGCAAGGGCGCTAACTTAACCATGACTCGCTCCTCCGCGCACAAGTTTCTCATACAAAGGACGCCCCATGGCAAGGCTTGCTACGTTACATCCTCTACTTTACACCCTTTGTGCGCTCTTACCCACGCTTAGGAACTTGCGGCAAGGGGCCCTTGTCGCGAAGCGCCGAGTCTTGAACTCAAGCGCCTCGGGCCAAGGTCCTCCCGGCAAGCAACCTTGCCGCTGACTAGTCAGCAAGACTTAGCTTGTCGCGGGCTCGAAAACGAAGCAAGGGCGCGACACTTGTCGCAGATCACCTAAGTCGTTGAGCGTGCTCGAAAGCAAGATAAGGGTGCGGCTACCCGCGGGTAGGTTCCTCCACGCACAGGTATTGCGTATAAAGGACGAACGCACGGGGAACGTAACATAAAAAGCATGGAACTAAGGAGTGCTCTGTACAAAAGCTCGGACAACTTAGCTTTTCCATTCTTCTGCGATCCGGCAAGGCCGCACTTCTCCCTTGATTTCCTCCCTTGTACGTTTCACCCTCACGCCTGTGGAACCTGTCGGCGCAAACACACTTGCCGAGTCGCGGAACATCAGCAGTTCGCTGGCGGTGTTGCCTCCGGCAGAAGGACTTGTCGGGCTAGTTGCAGCAGCGCCTTCATCGCTGAGCGGACTCAAACGGATTAGGGCGCAACTTAGCCATGATTCGTCCCCCTTGCGCATGTGTTTTCCATACAAGGTACGGACTTTCAAGGACACGGCTCAAAAGTTTGAAACCAACTCGCTTTTTTGCTTTACTTGCCGGTGGAGCTCGATGGCACGTCCTCGACGGCGACGCAGCACTCCAGGGAGGTGCGCTTGCCGGAGTAGGCACCAGAGCTGTTCTTGCCGGGCTTAGCGTGGAGCTCAATGGCGCGTCCTCGACGGCAGCGCAACACTCCGGAGAGGTGCGCTTGCCGGAGCGAGCACCGAGCTATTCTTGCTCCGGTGGCGGGTACCACCTCCCGTGGTATGGCGCTCTTTGGGTTGTCGTGTGCCGAGATGGACGCGAATGTCCAGGAGACCGAGGCGCGGTCATCCGCCTTGTCCTTGATCTGGTGGCGCCGTGCGTGTCCTCGCCGGCGACCACCCTTCCGACGGCGTCTCCTCCGCCCACCGTTGGCTCCGGTGGCGGCGGAAGAGATACAGACGGGCCTGCAGCCCCCGAAGCCTTCTTCTTCGGGGCCATAGCGCAGTTGTTGATGAAGTCGCTGACGAAATTGGAGAGGTTGATGAAGAACGCGGTCGCGCGAACGCCGGATCAGGTCCGCACAACCTCGACGCCCCCTACCTGGCGCGCCAGAGATGTCGCGGGGGAGGCTGCCCGCCGCGGACACCTATGGGGCCGGGGCCCCTTGTGAGTGCGGTACGAGGGCGGAGGGAGCACAGAGAGCAGATCGAGGCGAGCACACGGGCGGACTTTTACCTAGCTTCGGAGCTCTCCGGAGAGATAAAACTCCTACTACTGCTTTGTGTTTGTATTGAGCTTGCTCGAGAGTGCGAGCGTATAGTGGCGTTGCGTGTGTCGAATGAACCGAATGAGCCGAACCCCCCCCACGCCAGCATGGGCCTCCTTTTATAGTGCAAGGGTCACCGACAGTGTCAACGAGGAGAAAGGGGTAAAAAGTAAAAGAGGTGGTAGTTGGAGCAGTCGGAACGGTGAAGCTACGATTGCATGAACAGTGGTTGCTACCTACTTTTGATAGTGGGGGACAAGGGCATTTAATGCCCGTCGCCGTCGACCCCAAAAGCTCCCGCCCTTGCGTCTCCGTCGCCACGGCGATGGATCCACCACCGTGAAGTGCCACCGTGTCCCCAGCTGCACTGACCATCCGCCACGCGCCCTCGAAAGGCCCTGTATGGCGTGGGCTGATGAGCTGGAGCGCAGTACCTAACGCAACTCTCCGGCAAGCACCTTGCCGGGTCTTGATTTTGCCGGCCCGGAGCTTGCGGGCTTTTTAACTTGTCGCTTCGGGCCCTCGCCGACGCATGTAGCGCCGAGGCGTGTCTTCTATGATGTAATCTTCTAGTCTTCCGGCGAGCTCCTCTCGCCAGGCCTTGCGTGAGTGATGTAACCTTGAGCTCGAGCGGCCTTCCGGCAAGCTCCGCTTGCCGGGTCTCGATCTTCTGTCTTGTATACTTTGTTCTTGAATGGCTTGATATGGAGTAGGAAAGTCCCCGCGAGCACGTGGTAAACCCGCAGCGGGAAGTGCTGAATCGCCTGCACAACGTTGGGGTACCGAGGTACCCCTACCTTAGTACACCGACAAAGAACGGCTCGCCCCATCCATCGCCGCTTCGCCTTGCTTCGACACGCGTCCAGGCCAACGAGGCATGCAGCGCCATGTTGTCTGGCCGCTGGGCCGTGCGGTGGCAGAGTCTTCTCGAAGATCTGCATGCCACCACGCAGGTGCTTGCTGAGTCAGTCTTGAGGCCGCATGTCGCCACGCAGGTGCTCGCCTAGCTGGCTGAGCTGGCAGCTGCATGGGAATGGCGGTGGAGTCTTGGCAGATGTGGGCCTGGCCGCGGCCCCGCTGATGTCCTCGGCAAGGGTCTTGCTGGGGTACCGGCAAGTGTCTTGCCGTGACATCACGGTCGTCCCCGACAAGGATCTTGCCGGAGGTCTCGTGGATTTCCTCGGCAAGGATCTTGCCGAGGATCGTCGTCTTATGGTCCTCCTCTGATCTTGTGTGTATATGATTTTCACAAAGATCTGCATGCCACCATGGAGGTGCCTCCCGAGCCTTGGTTCGAATGTGGTCGATGGCGTTGGAACCCTTGGGCTCAGGGGTGGCACACTCTGCTGGCACTGGGCAAGTTGCCCCGACAAGGCTCTTGCCGGGGCTGCAGAGGCTGCCCCGGCAAGGTTCTTGCCAGGGGAGTCTACCTCGCCCTCTTGCTTTTTGTGTCTCTGGTCTTGGCGTTGCTTTGATTGTCTTACGCCTTTGACTTCCCTCCTCTGCCCTGCTAAGTGTGGCCGCGGGCGCGGCTCTGGCTGCCCGTGCACAAGTAAATGGGTACAAAAGAGAGCCCCTACTTTTGTACACCGACAGTCTAAATCAACAAGGCATTGTTGGGAAAAAAGTACTCCCTCCATCACAGTTTGTTGGGCGCCTCTTCAAAACCAGATTTTTTCGCAATCCCACGAAAATATGGCGCATCTCCTTAACTATCCTATTAATTGGGGCGCATTAGGCTGCTTCTGTTTCTCTTCCTCAACCACATGCAAGTGGGAACATGAATGGTTTGTGCAGCGCATGCAAGTGTGAACATGCGTGCATGCAGTTACCCCTGGATTGATTCCTTCTTTTAATGGATGCGGAGGTTACAAAGCGTTGGTTTAGCGTTTCATTAGGTGCATCTCCTTCAATAACGCAGCTCCAGCGCCTCCTTATTTCATGCCAATCACACCGCACCTTGGGCCCAGAGCGACAAGAGATACGCCCAACAAATTGTGATGGAGGGAGTAGCAGTCTGGATCATGCAACATTCCGGTCATTTTGTGCAGTTCCACTAAAATAGAGCTGAGCGTCCTTGTTCCAAAGATATTAAGTGTGATTACGATAATAGAGGACTGCTGATGAAACAATAAACACACAAATAGAAGCCAATCACCTTTGCAGTCTCTCTTAAGACTAACTAGTTGGAGAAGATTAGGCTCGGAGTTGGATGAGGAGGAAAGAGTAAAACCAATCTCCCTTTATGCAGTCGCACTGAAATGTAGAGATGTTGCCTGTGTGACATTTTAGTACAACTGCACAAAACACTCTTAAGAAAAAAGTGATTTGTGTTGTTCACCAAAAGGACGCAATAGCTATGAGATGAAATGGATAGCCCTGTTTGCAAAAAAGAGGTAGAAAGGAAACAATTACTAACCAATAACAGTTGATGACACATGCGACAACAAAAAAGAAGCATATTCCTTGTCCTAAGGGAAGATAACAACATGGTTGTGTTGTCTAAAATGGTGTCAGGACGAGATTGCAATATGGAAAGTACGTCGGACGAGCTACGTTTTGGGCAAAGAACTATGGACGATCCACATGCAGCGACGTGGGAAGGCAGGCAGTGGAGCAAGGCCGGAGGGGATACATGGAGGTCGTCGGGATGTAACTAGGTGAGCGGCGGTGGGCGGAATATTCTTCCCATACTGCGGCAGTGAGAAGGTGGCGTAGGCCTTACCGCGCCGGAGATTGGTCATAGAGAACAGCGTGTACCGCAGATCGAGACGTGCTACCTCGGCGCCATCAAATGGAGAAATGATGCACATCATCCCTTTCCGCCAGTGGACGGGATACGGCCGGATCAGTGACCAATGGTGAGGAGAGAGGCCACCGCAGCCTTGTGTGAGATACTCTGAAGAGAGACAAACCCAGGCACGCAGGCTCCATTGTATATAGTGGAGCGGACTACCTTTTTCTCCATAAAAATCGTTTATCTGTGTACGTGCCATTGAGCGATATAACTTTATTGAAAAATAACGCGCCAACGCATCAGGTTGAACTTTGTTTCATGCACGCGTGGTACATGACCTCCGTAGGTAAACAACCGCTCCACGCGTTCAAATTAGCACGTGGGCTGCCATTTCGTACAAAAATGAGCTCCGTCGTGTACCCATGCGGGTGTGGGTGGGCATGAAGCATGAGTACATGCATGGTGCACCTATCTCTTCTTGTATACGTACACCACCTACGTGGGGTTGTGTGAGAGAGATACAAACGTAGAGAGATATAGTGTGTGGGTTTGTGAGAGTTTTTTTTTGGGGGGGGGTATCAATCAAAAAATATAACATATGTAATGTGTGTGAAATAGAGTCCTGGATATATCATATATATAGAGGGGGTGATCCACGAGAAGAGAGTGGAGGTATCATCGGCTTGAGGTGTCCATAGAATTGAAGAGAGGGATGATGTGTGTGCGTGCGCGATCGATAAAGAGTGCCATCGAATTTTTGTGTGCCCACGTCAAAGATATAGAGTGGCTGGCCTACTGGAACGTGAAAGGGGACAGGTGCAGTTTGTCTCTGTGGCATGGATACCTACCTACAGCGCCTGACTATTGGTGTGTGGTGGGGGGGGGGGGAGGGAGGCCTAATTAACTATAGTGGTATAATGGTTGGTATATGTGTCGAGGAGGGGAGAGGCCTACCTCATGTATTAAGGGAGATCTATCTGCCTGTCTGTGCACGTGCGTGTGAGAGATGGGTCAAGAGGCATGCACGAATGATGAGGGGGACGACATGGCTGTGGTAAGCAGACGTAACTACATAGGAAGATCAATCGTCCTTTGTCAGAGAAACAAGAGACATAACTTGTGAGGTACGTTGATCGATGGGGGGGAATAGTTAAAGTCGGCCTAGGTATATGTTGGGAGATCGATCGGTATACATGCATGTGTGTGTTAGAAGCAAATAAGGCACGGGGAGAAGGATATAGAAAGCGGGATGTATGTAGGAGGTGGTGCGAGAGGCATAATATATCGAGGGGGAAGGAGTGTGCGAGTACGAGATCGATGAAAAGAGTGGTGGGAGTGAGGCATGGACGGTGATAAGAGAAGAGGGGAAGCTTGTGTTTGTGCTAGGCACACCTAGCTAGAGAGGCATATCGATCGATGTGTGCCATAAAGAAGGAGCTGGGGGGCCTACACACACCGTGGGTGAACGACCCAAAGTGAAAATACGAATTTGCGCGATGGAGCTAGAGAATGCTGAGGGAGGGTGAGAGGGATGCGGGCGTGTGCATGCACGAGAGAAATTTAGCACTAGATACAAAGATAAGGGGATTGTGTGGGTGTAAAAGACGAACAGAGATCATACTTCATTATAAAAAGCGAATTCGGATATTTGAAGACTTTATCATAGTGTTTTAAACCGACGCAAGTGTGAATATATATAACGGTGATACACATGGTGTGGTTATGAACATGTTATACTACATATAATATATTTTATCTCTACTCTTATAAAAAAACAGAGTTGTTGATGATGGTGTCCCTGCCATCGTGCAATATAGGCCTGATAACCCACAAGTATAGGGGATCGCAACAGTTTTCGAGGGTAGAGTATTCAACCCAAATTTATTGATTCGACACAAGGGGAGCCAAAGAATATTCTCAAGTATTAGCAGTTGAGTTGTCAATTCAACCACACCTGGATAACTTAGTATCTGCAGCAAAGTATTTAGTAGCAAAGTAGTATGATAGTAATGGTAACAGTGGCAAAAGTAATGATGGCAGTTTTGTAGTAATTGTAACACTAGCAACGGTAAAGTAAATAAGCAAATCACAATATGTGAAAAGCTTGTAGGTATTGGATCAGTGATGGATAATTATGTCGGATGCGATTCCTCATGTAATAGTTATAACATAGGGTGACCTAGAACTAGATCCAGTTCATCAATGTAATGTAGGCATGTATTCCGAATATAGTCATATTTGCTTATGGAAAAGAACTTGCATGACATCTTTTGTCCTACCCTCCCGTGGCAGCGGGGTCCTAATGGAAACTAAGGGATATTAAGGCCTCCTTTTAATAGTGTACCGAACCAAAGCATTAGCACTTAGTGAAGTCATCACCGAGAAGTATCCCTATTATTCTCACTTCGGGGTTGTCGGATCATAACACATAATAGGTGACTATAGACTTGCAAGATAGGATCAAGAACTCACATATATTCATGAAAAATAATAGGTTCAGATCTAAAATCATGGCACTCGGGCCCTAGTGACAAGCATTAAGCATAACAAAGTCATAGCAACATCAATCTCAGAACATAGTGGATACTAGGGATCAAACCCTAACAAACCTAACTTGATTACATGGTAAATCTCATCCAACCCATCACCCTCCAGCAAGCCTACGATGGAATTACTCACGCACGGCGGTGAGCATCATGAAACTGGTGGTGGAGGATGGTTGATGATGACGACCACGACAAATCCCCCTCGCGGGAGCCCCAAACAAACTGCAGATCAGCCCTCCCGAGAGAGATTAGGGCTTGGCGGCGGCTCCGTATCGTAAAACGCGATGAAACTTTCTCTCTGATTTTTTTCTCCGCAAAACCAAATATATAGAGTTGGAGTTGAGTTTGGTGGAGCTCCAGGGGGCCCACGAGGCAGGGGGCGCGCCCAGGGGGAGGGGGCGTGCCCCCACCCTCGTGGGCAAGGTGTGGGCCCCCTGGCCTTGATTCTTTTGCCAGTATTTTTTATATTTTCCAAAAGTTATCTCCGTGGATTTTCAGGTCATTCTGAGAACTTTTTTTTTCTGCACAATAAATAACACCATGGCAGTTTTGCTGAAAATAGTGTCAGTCTGGGTTAGTTTCATTCAAATCATGCAAGTTAGAGTCCAAAACAAGGGCAAAAGTGTTTGGAAAAGTAGATACACTGGAGACGTATCAACTTCCCAAAGCTTAAACCTTTGCTTGTCCTCAAGCAATTCAGTTGACAATCTAAAAGAGATAAAGAAAAACCTTTACAAACTCTGTTTGCTCTTGTTGTTGTAAATATGTAAAGCCAGCATTCAAGTTTTCAGCAAAGATTATGAACTAACCATATTCAAAGTAACGGTCTCATGTTTACTCATATCAATGGCATAATCAACTAGCGAGCAATAATAATAAATCTCGGATGACAACATTTTGTCAAAACAATCATAATATGATATAACAAGATGGTATCTCGCTAGCCCTTTCTGAGACCGCAAAACATAAATGCAGAGCACCTTTAAAGATCAAGGATTGACTAAACATTGTAATTCATGGTAAAAAGAGATCCAGTCAAGTCATACCCAATATAAAATAATAGTAATGCATGCAAATGACAATGTGCTCTCCAGCGGGTGCTTTTTAATAAGAAGGCGATGACTCAACATAAAAGTGAATAGATAGGCCCTTCGCAGAGGGAAGCAGGGATTTGTAGAGGTGCCAGAGCTCGATTTTGAAATAGAGATGAATATCATTTTGAGGGGTATACTTTCACTGTCAACGCAACAACTATGAGATCTCAATATCTTCCATGCTACAGACATTATAGGAGGTTCCCAAACAGAATGGTAAAGTTTATACTCCCCCACCACCAACAAGCATCAATCCATGGCTTGCTCGAAACAACGAGTGCCTCCAACTAGCAACAGCCCTGGGGGAGTTTTGTTTAATTATTTTGATTTGCTTTGATCTTTTTGATCATGGGACTGGGCATCTTTGTTACCAGCCATTTTCTCGTGAATGAGTAGCGGAGTCCACTCCCCTTGAGAATAACCCACCTAGCATGTAAGATACAGACAACCCTAGTTGAAACATGAGCTGCTCGAGCATACAAAACAGAATTTCATTTGAAGGTTTGGAGTTTGGCACATACAAATTTACTTAGAACGGCAGGTAAATACCGCATATAGGAAG
Organism: Aegilops speltoides; assembly: GCA_021437245.1. Lineage (NCBI taxonomy): Eukaryota > Viridiplantae > Streptophyta > Magnoliopsida > Poales > Poaceae > Aegilops > Aegilops speltoides. Next base: position 227,987,093 of record CM038142.1, read on the forward strand.
GTATGGTGGACTCATATGGAATAACTTTGGGGTTTTGAGTTTGGATGCACAAGGAGTATTCCCGCTTAGTACAGATGAAGGCTAGCAAGAGACTGGGAAGCGACCAACTAAGAAAGCGACAACAGTCATGAACATGCATTAAAATTAATCAACACTGAGTGCAAGCATGAGTAGGATATAATCCACCATGAACATAAATATTGTGAAGGCTATCTTGATTTGTTTTCAACTACATGCATGAACATGTGCAGAGTCAAGTCACTCAAACCATTCAAAGGAGGATACCACCCTATCGTACCACATCACAACCATTTTAATAGCATGTTGGCACGCAAGGTAAACCATTATAAGCTCCTAGCTAATTAAGCATGGCATAAGCAACTATAATCTCTAATTTTCATTGCGAAGATGTTTATTCATAATAGGCTAAATCAGGAACGATGAACTCATCATATTTACAAAAAAAGAGAGGTCGGGTTCATACCAGCTTCTCTCATCTCAATCAGTTCATCATATATCGTCATTATTGCCTTTCACTTGCACGACCGAACAGTGTGTATAATTATAGTGCACGTGCATTGGACTAAGCTTGAATCTTCAAGCATTCAATTCAAGGGAGAAGACAAGGTAATATGGGCTCTTGGTTAAATCAAAAATCATGCATATGAAAGCCACTAAACATTTTCATTATGGTTTTCTCCTCTCGACCCCCAAAGGAAAGAAAAGAAATAAACTATTTACACGGGAAAGCTCCCAACAAATAAAAGAAGAACGAGAAATCTTTTTGGGTTTTGATTTTAGTTACTACTACAAGCCTGGAAATTAAACTAACTAATTTTTTTGGTTTTTCTTAAGGTTTATCAAACACACAAGAAGAAAGCTAGAAAAGAAATTAAACTAGCATGGATAATACAATGAAAAAGTATGAGCATCGACAACTAGAATAAGTGTGTGAACATGAATGTATTGTCAGTGGGAAATACGTAATCCCCCAAGCTTAGGCTTTTGGCCTAAGTTGGTCTATGCCCAAGGATCGCAGCTACTCTCCTTGTATCTATGAATTATGTTATGCTATGCTATCCAGTTTAGATAGACATCATATATGTGAAATTATGTCATGCTATCCGTTTTAGTTAAACTATGTACATGTCAACTATTTCATGCCCTCTTTTTCCCAGACTATCTATTGCATCTATCCCTCATAAAATGTCTGTACATTCAACTATGTTTCCTTTTTATCAGCCATTTGAAATGGAGTGGGTGATGCTAGTATCTAGCGGACTAAAAACACGGTCTTCAAATAAAACAATGCTAGCTCTTGGTGGAGATAGCGCCCCGGTTGTACATGCACGAGAACCAGCCGTACCACACATAACCCAAACACTCGCAGATTGTACCCCTACTGCGATGGACAGAGAACCAGCTTCAGCCAATCTAATCCCAACCCCAGCAGATAGTAACCTAGTTCCTGTTGACACAGCACCATCTCCACCACAGAGCTCCCAAACAAGAGCAGTTAGTAAGGTAGCTCCAGTGCCCAAAGGGCCAATACTACCACGGCGAACCCCAACTCCACCAGTTAGTATGCCTATTCCCGTGGAGGAAGCACAACCAGCTAGTCGTTGTTTAGCATCTATCACATTTGACGTTGTTAAATCGTATGTGCGTATCTTCCCATCTTGGAAATATTATACTGAAGATGAAGAAAAATGCCAGTTGCAGGTGTTTGTCTAGGAGTTATGTGTAAGTAATGTCATTCGTGGCAATTACTTTGCTTTGTCGCGTACATCCTACCTCCATGATGGTTATAATACAGCAAATTTTCCCATTTTTCTCTATAGAGACGGACCGATTTGGAAACTCAGGATGAGGTACCTGTGCTAATACCTCTGCTATCTTCAAGAATGCTTGGTGGCAGTATCGGAATTACCGGAATAAAACGTACTTCACCAGCAAAGAAACTCATCAAATTGCCTTACGTTCTCCTGAGACACATTTAGTGGACGATGATTGGGAATGCCTTGTTCTGTACTAGTCCCGAACCAAGAATGTGGTAAGGTCTATGAGCTCATTTTCTATTTTTAAGTACTATATTCTTGCGTCTTACTGTACTCTGTTCATGTAGAACAAGTGCGTAAACATGAAGAACAACTGTTCTAATATAAGATTCAATTGCTATCATAGTTAAAAAAGCGCTAGGCATTAATTGTGCATTTTGCCACCACCTTCCGCTGTACTGACCAAAGCGCATGCTTATGCGCAGTTATGCACATATTAAGCGTAGTTATGTGCAATGCGTTTTGCCAACGCCTAGAGCCTAGGCGCGCCTTTTTTAACTATGATTTCTATCATGCATACTGTATTTACTCATACAAACTTATTTTTAAATTGAAGGATCCAATCGAAACTCCAATGCCACAACAGGTATGTTCACGCATGTTTTTTTAACAGGTTTGCTCTTTTCAATAGCTCTGCTGATTTCAATTTCAATTGTGTATATAGTTGACTTCTCATATCATGCACATTACTAGCATCACAACAGAGCCAATAGTGTTGTTGTACATGTAGACGCGTGGTACCCATCTGAAATCTTGTCAGCTGCTATTGAACTGATATGATTTGAACCGTGTCTCTATTTTGATTTGGCAAGACAATGCAGTGACAATAGGACATAAATATATGTTTGTTTGATGCTTTTATTATGTACTAGTACTTGGCAATTGAAGACTTGGTAGTTTAATCTTCTCCACCTTACTAATGAACTGGTTCACCGAAATGAGTTTCATATACTAGTACATGCTAAACTTGTTATGTGTCTGCTTGTTTCTTCTTTAAGAATGCTGACAGAATATTGTGTAAGAGTGCCTTATTAAGCAATGGTAAAGGAAGTAATGCAGATAAGGTTCAGGATAGTGAGACATCCTTGTTGGTCTCCAACAAAGCTAATAAAACAGCTAAGGATGACTATCTTGAAGACAGTGAGACAACCCCAAAGTCCTGTCTTGGTTTAGTGTTTGAGTTACTGGCCACTACCGCTTGCACAAGCTGTCGGTGTACTAGAGTAGGGGTACCCTAGTATCCCGAACTTGTGCACGGGCAGTCGCAGCACCCTGCGGCAAGGCTTGCCGGGTGACCGCCAAGGTCCTCCGTGGTTCCTTTGGAGCCATTCAAGAACAAAGTACTCAAGCCAAGGAGACAAGGCCTCGGCAAGAGGAGCTTGCCGGGAAGGCCAACCGAGGCATCTCAAGGAACTTGCCGTGACACGCCATGCGTCCCGACGAGGCCCAGTGAGCGACAAGCTTCTGGACGCGACAAGACAACGACCGCGGCAAGGCGCTTGCCACGGCAAGCTACCACTCTGTACCTGCGCTCCAGCACATCCACCAACGTGTCGCCCTGGGACCTTTCCAGGCGCGCGTGGCGAGAGGTCTGTGCAGCCAGCCGTGACTGTGATGGCAAGCGACGCCGACAAGATTGCCATCGTGGCGGCGGTGGCGCCCCGACGGTCCTTTTCGCACTATTTGGGCGACACAGATGGGCATTTAATGCCTTTGTCCCCTGCCGTCAGGGTTAGGTATGATACACTGTACAGGTAGTTGTACCAACCGCAACACCTTTCCATTTTTACCCTTGTCTACATTGCCACCTGCCGGTGACCCCTTGAGCATATAAAGGGGGGCCCATGCGCAACGTAGAGGGGGGTTCAAAGGCAGAAAACACTCACGCTCGGTCTCGTTAGCAGCTAGTGTGTACTGTAGCATCTAGCGCTCCCGAGCAAGAACTCAATACACTCAGACATGCAGCAGTAGGAGTATTATCTCTCCGGAGAGCTCGAAGCTAGGTAAACCGCTCGTAAGCTTCAAACGCCTCGATGCGACTATATCTCCCACGTGTCGAAGCACGACTTAGAGGCATAACCGCATTGAAAGCAATGTCGCAAGTGAGGTAATCTTCACACAACCCATGTAATACATAAGGAAAGAGATACATAGTTGGCTTACAATCGCCACTTCACACAATTACATGAATAAAGCATTACATCATCCAGATACAATCAAGGTCCGACTACGGAACCAAAATAAAAGAAGAACCCCAAATGCATAAAGGTCCCCGATCGACCCCAACTGGGCTCCACTCATCGATCAACTAGAACGAAACAACACAAAGGGCGAGATCTTCATCGAGCTCCTCCTTGAGCTTGGTTGCGTCACCACCTTTCGGTAACATAGGCACCGCAAACTAGTTTTGAAGTATCCGTGAGCCACGAGGACTCAAGCAATCCCATTACCATGGGTATCAAGACTAGCAAAGCTTAATGGGAAAGGAAGGGGTAAAGTGGTGAGGTTGCAGCAGCGACTAAGCAAGATATGGTGGCTAACATACGCAAATGAGAGCGAGAAGAGAAACAAGCGGAACGGTCGTGAAGCTAGCAATGATCAAGAGGTGATCCTGAACACCTACTTACGTCAAACACAACACAGAAACCGTGTTCACTTCCCGGACTCCACCGACAAGAGACCATCACGGCTACACACTCGGTTGATGCATTTTAATTCGGATCTGGTGTCAAGTTATCTACAACCGGACATTAACAAATTCCCATCTGCCACATAACCGCGGGAACGGCTCTCGAAAGTTTATACCCTGCAGGGCTGTCCCAACTTAGCCCATGACAAGCTCTCGCGATCATCGAAGGAATAGACCTTCACCGAGACACTCCGATCGACTCGGTATCCGGTACATCAAGACATTTCGACAATGGTAAAACAAGACCAAGAAGACCTCCCGCGTGCCGACATCCCGATAGTAGCTGCGTATCTCGTCTCGAGCCACGACCGGATGAGCGAGACGTCTGACGGCAACCGACGATACCCCAAGTTGCCTAGGGGCGGCACCGCAAGTGGCTCTAGTTTGGACAAACACTTAGACAAGCATTGGCCCGGGGGGGGCTGAAATAAAGATGACCCTTGGGTTAATTACTCCCAAGGGAAAAGTAGGTGGTGGTGAGGCAAATGGTAAAAGGCAATGTTGGGCCTTGCTGGGCAAGGTTTATTCAAAGCGAACTGTCAGGGGGGTCCCATAAATCACCCGACCGCGTTAGGAACGCAAAATCCAAGAACATAACACCGGTATGACGGAAACTAGGGCGGCAAGAGTGGAACAAAACACCAGGCATAAGGCCGAGCCTTCCACCCTTTACCAAGTATATAGATGCATTAATAATATAAGAGATATTGTGATATCCCAACCAAAATCCTGTCCACCATGGAGAAATCTTCAACTTCACCTGCAACTAGCAACGCTATAAGAGGGGCTGAGCAAAGCGGTAACATAGCCAAACAACGGTTTGCTAGGAATGGTGTCAAAGGTTAGAGGTTCATGGCAATATGGGATGGCTTGACAAATAGGTAATAGGTAGCGCAGCATAGCGAAAGAACGAGGCAACTAGCATAGCAATGATAGTAGTGAGATCCAGGGTAGCGGCCATCTTGCCTGAAATCCCGCAAGGAAGAAGAACGAGTCCATGAAGAAGACGAACCACACGTAGACGAACGAATCCTCACGATCGCAACGAAACGGGAACTATCGAGAAGAAGCACACAACATAGGTAAACACAACACACATGAACAAGGCATGATGCACAACAAGCATGATGCATGACCAAGCTACATGAAGCTACTCATAGCAAGAGATTATGCAAACAAGAACAACACATCAAGGCAAGTTTAAATGAGGCCAGAAACAACATATAACAATTCCGGTAAGTCCTCATATGCATATTTCGAAATTGGTCCAGATCTGAATAAACATTATGTTAAAGTTGTTAAACAGCAAGTTAAGATGCACCAAGAGAATCTACACGAAATTCTAGTCAAGTTACATATAAAGTTCATTAGATTCGGAGCTACGGCCTAGAAGATATGAGCAAAACAAGTTAAACATGGCATAGATGCAAAATGCACTCAAACATCAAGCAAACACACCAAAACAAGGATGCAACATGATAATATGAAGCTACATGCAAAGTCATGCAAGTTTCATATAGAGCACACTCAAAACGGAGGAACGGTACAACACATGCGCACTATACAAGTCATAGCAACAATATGTCCAAAACAGCAAGTAGGCATCTTACAAGCATCAAAACAACATGCTACAGCATCCCAACATAATAACAAAAGGCATGGACATGAATTACACGTAAAGCATAACAAAACATGAACACTGAGCTATCTCCAGAAATCACTAGAACATGCTCAAAAAGACATGGAGATATTGCAAATAATAACAGTTTCAGACTTATCAGGAAATAACATCAAGTTGCAATGTTTAGAGCTATCAAACAACATGTTACAGGAACATATCATGGCAAACAAAGGCATGGCATGATACTACTAAATGCATAGAACAATAGTCCCCTACTGACCATGAGCCAAAAGGGATCAGAAAATATGATGGCACCCATGTAAACATGGCAAGTTATATTACAGATTTATACATGGCCGGAACAACAATAAGTACGCATGTTCATGAGCTCGAAACAATCACTACAGAGCAATACATGGCATGGCAAGGCAACCAACAGTAAGAAGGCATGTTTATGAAGCTAAGCATGGCAAGAGCAAGTTCATAGGGTACATGGATCACTAGGAAAACACATGGGAACAAGTGAACTTAATGTTAACAGGTTGACAACAACATTTTGAAAGAAACTTTGGAGCAAGAAATGAGCATGTTCCAGTAGGCTATAATTGCAACCAAGGGCATGAATGGATATAGCATGACATGTATATCAAAACATGTTTATAGAGCATCTCCAGATTATGCATAGAATGATTAGTAGAGGCATGTTAACATAGCAACAAAATATAACAGAATCTGCCAGAAAACAAAGAACAAAGAACTACCCTACTTAGCAAGCTTGATACACTCAGCACACAACTCACAAAAATACATGGTCAACACCCCTGGAAAGATGGCATGGCAACATTCATGTAGACATCAACCTCATAGGATGCACACATAAATCATGGCAAAATGTTAAGACGACAAGTTATAACACAGCCAAAGAGATTAACATCAACATGCACTCTTCCAACAGCATTTCGGGCATCAAGATGATCTCAAATGAAAATGATGCAATGGAATGAAATGAAGTACTCATCGAGACGAACAATTGGACATATTACACGCACGAAACGGACCTACGGATGCAGAGATGTGATGCGATGAACATGGGTCCAGAATGTAAAATTTCAGGGACTTAAGAGTTTTCAGAGAGGGGGGAAATCAACCTCGGTGGATCTGGATCGGGATCCCGGCGCGGATGCCGAGGACGGCCGGGGTTCGCCGGAGTAGAGGACGGGGAGGCGGCCGGCGGGCCGGAGAGGAGCTGGACCGGCCTAGGGTTTCGGGAGGAAATCATCCGCGAAAATGGAATGGGGGGTGTATAAATAGGCATAGAGGGAGCTAGGAGAGTCCAAATGAGGAGCGGTTTTCGGCGACGCGATCGTGATCGAACGACCAAGAGCATGGAGGGGAGTTTGCTGGGTTTTGGGCCACTTTGGAAGGGGTGTTGGGCTGCAACTCAAAGAGGGCTTTACGGTTACCCGGTTAACTGTTGGAGTATCAAACGACCTCCAAATGGCACGAAACTTGACAGGCGGTCTACCGGTGGTATACCAAGGCCGCTTGGCAAACCTCGGGCCATTCCGAGAAAGTTTAATACCCGCTCACAACAGAAGACAAAAGGGGAACGCCGGAGGACATAGGAGTGCCGGATTGCAAAACGGACAACGGGGAAAAGGCTCGGATGCATGAGACGAACACGTATGCAAAATGAAATGCACATGATGACCCGATAAAATGCAGATGATGACATGGCAAAATGCAACACGCAAGCAAATGACATGGCAATGACGGCGAATAACTGACGGACACCTGGCGCATCGGAACTGGGGCGTTACAACACTCCACCACTACGAGAGGATCTCGTCCCGAGATCTAGGATGGCACCGGAGGGAAAAGGAAGAGGAAGAGGAGAGGTAAAACTAAGTTGCTTCTTTGACGAACGAGTGAAACCATGAACCTTGAGAGGTTGAGCAATTTAAAAGAAAGAGTACAACAGAGATGAACGAGATTGCAAACAATCAGGTAGAAAAGAGGAACAAGGAGAATTACGAGAATTTGAAGGTTGAAAGACATGGAAATAAGAGCTTCACGAATGAAAAGAATATGACCACATCGGTATAATGAGATAGCCAAGGAACAAGAATGGCAGAATTTGGACAGCACTCCGGTAGAAAAGAGAAGAAAACTTGATGAGATGAAAAGATATTGAATGAGAACACAACACTGCGGTTACATGGATAAGCATGAAAAGAACATGATCCTAACAAAACGAGGTGATGGGTGAAGAGCACAACATCACAATGCCTCCGGAACGAAAGAATAGAAGATAGATCACTGGAATAACAGAATGTAGGAGAAAAAACAAACTTCTGCCACAAATGAGCTTGGAAAGCACCCTTCCAAGATGGTTACAACGAGGTTGTTGGAAAACCAACAACGAAAAGAATAAGCTTGTAGTGGGCTTATGGAAACATCACAAGACTATGAGATGACATTCTGCCACTAACGAAAAACAATTGCTTGTTTGAGATCAACGAAGAGATGAAAAACCTCTTTCACCGAGATGATAGAGATATAACTTGGATCATTGATAAGCACCACAAATAGCAATATTCCTTAGGGAAGGCTTTAGGTGAAATCTATACCAAGCTAACTCCAATGAAGAGACTGATGGATTTAAAATACCTCATTCTTGACAACAATATGAATCATGAAACATGAATTTATTGTCAAGAGTGACATAACACCATCCCAAAAGATAAGATAGAAGGAATTTCACTTTGGAATGCAAGACGGAGAATACTTGAGCTCCTCAAAACAAAACAAGTGTTGGGCACCCTGTTTATTTTAGAGTATAGCTTGGCGGGTCATAACTTCGAGAGAAAACTTGAAGAACAATTGAAGACTGAAAGGAATCCTTGACGAACCACCATGTAGAGCCTCCATGAAGAACTCCGGTAATAAAAAGATGGTGGAAAGAAGGAGAAGTTGAAAACACAAGGTGAAGCCTTGTGATGATTTAGATAGAGCTTCACGACGAGATAAAGCGGAAAACTTGGAACTCCAGAAAAAAAAGATGAAGCATCTCGAGCCAAGAATGTTATATGATGAACAACTCCGGAAAGAAGAAATTAATCACTTGGATGAAACAAGAATAAGAATTATGTTATGCATATCCTTCACCAATTTAAATTGATGACAAACAACGGATTTGGCATACTACTTATTCTCGTAGAAAGGATTAAAAGAGATATAGCGCAAAACTTGAGAAGGTATTGGTGGAATCACCAGGAGGATTGGAAAGGACGAATGAAATTATATGGTAATAAAGGGAGAGGAATCTTGAACGGACCACCGTAAGAATTGAAAACGAAAGTAGCAAAGGCACAATTCACCGGGAAGAATTGGAAAACGAATGAAGATACTTGAAGGGATTTAGATACATGAGAATGAAGAGAACATGAACTGATTAGAGGGTATTTGAGCGATGCACCGGCAAGATAGGAGAATGATAACTGACAGCTGAGAATGAATAAACCTGAATTGATGGACTCCGGATGACAAACTGAGAAGACTCTTGAATAACTCCTGATGGGTGAATAATATTCTCACAATCGAAAACAATTATGAGAGGATGGCAACAAGCTAGCACGATGAATCTTGAAGAGAATAGAGCAAGATTAAAGAGAAACTCTTCTTCGGTCTTCAAATGATGAGAATGACAACGAGAAACACCACCAAGAATTATTGAGGCACACCGGAAGAATCAAAAGCGAAGAGGTTGAGCCAACTATGAAAAGAATTTGAAATATCTTGGAGGAAAGCATTTGACTGATGATAACTCATTCTTACGTCAAACTTGGAGAAGAATTTAGAATAGCTCTGGGGAAAAAAAGAGTCAGGTAAGATCCTGGGAAAAGACCTGTGGGTTAGGGCCCACTCAAAAGAACACCGTTGAAAATATTTAAAAGAGATGTTGCACCGGTTGAATTAAATGACTTGAATGAGATACCAATCTCGAAAGAGCTTGAACGAATTAAGAATGGAAACACGAATCTTTGAGATATCTTGAGCACTCTGGAATAACAAATAGCGAGAAGTAGAATGATTAAGAGGTGCATCGGTATGAGAAAGCATTAGAAACGAGGAAAGGAATATGATGAATATCGAAAGATTGAATAGGATCCACCGGAGAAGAGACAACAATGAAGGATGATGAACTTGAAGCTGTTGAGCATCTTCATGGGAAATCACCGGATAAGAACATTGATAGAAAAGAATGAAGAGACTTCACATGAATAAATGGATACTTGATTAAGAAATCTGTGTCCTTGAAGAAAAAGGGTGGGAGGGCGGGAAAACAAAGGCAACTTGGGACGGATGAAACAAACACCGTTGAGAAGAAATGATAATTGGTCTTGCGGATGGGGAGAATGATGGGATCATCTTGAAGAGAAGCGCACCGGTTGGAAAAGGATTAACATGACAACCTCAATGATTAAAAAGGATTAGTATTCACATAGCAATATGAGAACACCATTTATGAAAGGTATGGATTCAACATTTGACTTCGAAGCAACTCGAATACCACAAATAAAACAAAGCAAAGGATTTGACTTGCATAATAAGCCGGAAACAAACATATGATAGAGATTTACCCAATCCCATATCATGCATCTGTCGGAAAGATATTCTAGGAGCTACTTGAATTCCCACCTATAAAACTCCCGAAACTTTCTGGCTATGCAATCTGGTGTTGGGGATACAGGGGAAGCAATATATCTCACCCAAACAAACAATACCTACATCCAAGCTGTATCCATCCGTCAACGAATAACCAAGAAACCTTCGGAAATCGTGTACCTCAACCTTCGAAAAGCATTCGTTATACGAGTCATGGCAATACTCCGTACTCACCTCGATCTTTGGGTTAGCGGGGTTATCTCACCAACAAGCGTATAAAAGAGATTTTCGATGTCGGCGTACTAAACTCGGGTATTCGAACTGCAACGATAAAATTATGACGACAACACCTCGAGCTCAACTCCGGGACACCTCCACTAAAAAACCCCCGCCGACGGAGGCACCAAGACAATGTTGTCATCATAAAACCATTGGAACAATTCCAAGATACCCGTGATCCTAAAAAAAATTTAGTGAAATTTGAGAAGAGAAGAGTCAAAACTCTCGTCGGGAGACCTCACCAGAGCGACGAAGGACCGAGGAGTAAAAGAATTCTAACTCTCCGATATATATAATCCTAAATGACTCAAAACATTTTTCTAGACACAACTCGGCCGCTAAAAACGATCAAGCAGTGGGGCTCCTAAGGTCGGGGAAGGCTCTGATACCAACTTGAAACGCCCTCGATGCGGCTATATCTCCCACGTGTCGAAGCACGACTTAGAGGCATAACCGCATTGAAATCAATGTCGCAAGTGAGGTAATCTTAACACAACCCATATAATACATAAGGGAAAGAGATACATAGTTGGCTTACAATCGCCACTTCACACAATTACATGAATAAAGTATTACATCATCCAGATACAATCAAGGTCCGACTACGGAACCAAAATAAAAGAAGAACCCCAAATGCATAAAGGTCCCGATCGACCCCAAGCTGGGCTCCACTATCGATCAACTAGAACGAAACAACACAAAGGGCGAGATCTTCATCGAGCTCCTCCTTGAGCTTGGTTGCGCCACCTTTCGTAACATAGGCACCGCAAACTGGTTTTGAAGTATCCGTGAGCCACGAGGACTCAGCAATCTCATTACCATGGGTATCAAGACTAGCAAAGCTTAATGGGAAAGGAAGGGGTAAAGTGGTGAGGTTGCAGCAGCGACTAAGCAAGATATGGTGGCTAACATACGCAAATGAGAGCGAGAAGAGAAACAAGCGGAACGGTCGTGAAGCAAGAAATGATCAAGAGGTGATCCTGAACACCTACTTACGTCAAACACAACACAGAAACCGTGTTCACTTCCCGGACTCCACCGAGAAGAGACCATCACGGCTACACACTCGGTTGATGCATTTTAATTCGGATCTGGTGTCAAGTTATCTACAACCGGACATTAACAAATTCCCATCTGCCACATAACCGCGGGCACGACTCTCGAAAGTTTATACCCTGCAGGGTGTCCCAACTTAGCCCATGACAAGCTCTCGCGATCATCGAAGAATAGACCTTCACCCGAGACACTCCGATCGGACTCGGTATCCGGTACATCAAGACATTTCGACAATGGTAAAACAAGACCAGCAAGACCTCCCGCGTGCCGACATCCCGATAGTAGCAGCGCGTATCTCGTCTCAGGCCACGACCGGATGAGCAGTACGTACGGCAACCGACGATACCCCAAGTTGCCTAGGGGCGGCACCACAAGTGGCTCTAGTTTGGACCAACAATTAGACAAGCATTGGCCCGGGGAGGCTGAAATAAAGATGACCCTTGGGTTAATTACTCCCAAGGGAAAAGTAGGTGGTGGTGAGGCAAATGGTAAAAGGCAATGTTGGGCCTTGCTGGGCAAGTTTTATTCAAAGCGAACTGTCAGGGGGGTCCCATAAATCACCCGACCGCGTTAGGAACGCAAAATCCGGGAACATAACACCGGTATGACGGAAACTAGGGCGGCAAGAGTGGAACAAAACACCAGGCATAAGGCCGAGCCTTCCACCCTTTACCAAGTATATAGATGCATTAATAATATAAGAGATATTGTGATATCCCAACCAAAATCCTGCCACCATGGAGAAATCTTCAACTTCACCTGCAACTAGCAACGCTATAAGAGGGGCTGAGCAAAGCGGTAACATAGCCAAACAACGGTTTGCTAGGAATGGTGTCAAAGGTTAGAGGTTCATGGCAATATGGGATGGCTTGACAAATAGGTAATAGGTAGCGCAGCATAGCGAAAGAACGAGGCAACTAGCATAGCAATGATAGTAGTGAGATCCAGGGTAGCGGTCATCTTGCCTGAAATCCCGCAAGGAAGAAGAACGAGTCCATGAAGAAGACGAACCACACGTAGACAAACGAAACCTCACGATCGCAACAAAACGGGAACTATCGAGAAGAAGCACACAACATAGGTAAACACACCACACATGAACAAGGCCTGATGCACAACAAGCATGATGCATGACCAAGCTACATGAAGCTACTCATGGCAAGAGATGATGCAAACAAGAACAACACATCAAGGCAAGTTTAAATGAGGCCGGAAACAACATATAACAATTCCGGTAAGTCCTCATATGCATATTTCGAAATTGGTCCAGATCTAAATAAACATTAAGTTCAAGTTGTTAAACAACAAGTTAAGATGCACCAAGAGAATCTACACGAAATTCTAGTCAAGTTACATATAAAGTTCATTAGATTCGGAGCTACGGCCTAGAAGATATGAGCAAAACAAGTTAAACATGGCATAGATGCAAAATGCACTCAAACATCAAGCAAACACACCAAAACAAGGATGCAACATGATAATATGAAGCTACATGCAAAGTCATGCAAGTTTCATATAGAGCACACTCAAAACGGAGCAACGGTGCAACACATGCGCACTATACAAGTCATAGCAACAATATGTCCAAAACAGCAACTAGGCATCTTACAAGCATCAAAACAACATGCTACAGCATCCCAACATAATAACAAAAGGCATGGACATGAAGTGCACGTAAAGCATAACAAAACATGAACACTGAGCTATCTCCAGAAATCACTAGAACATGCTCAAAAAGACATGGAGATATTGCAAATAATAACAGTTTCAGACTTATCAGGAAATAACATCAAGTGCAATGTTTAGAGCTATCAAACAACATGTTACAGGAACATATCATGGCAAACAAAGGCATGGCATGATACTACTAAATGCATAGAACAATAGTCCCCTACTGACCATGAGCCAAAATGGATCAAAAAATATGATGGCACCCATGTAAACATGGCGAGTTATATTACAGATTTATACATGGCCGGAACAACAATAAGTAGGCATGTTCGTGAGCTCGAAACACTCACTACAGAGCAATACATGGCATGGCATGGCAACAAACAGTAAGAAGGCATGTTTATGAAGCAAAGCATGGCAAGAGCAAGTTCATAGGGTACATGGATCACTAGGAAAACACATGGGAACAAGTGAACTTGATGTTAACAGGTTGACAACAACATTTTCAAGCAACTTTGGAGAAAGAAATGAACATGTTCCAGCAGGCTATAATTGCAACCAAGGGCATGAATGGATAGAGCATGACATGTATATCAAAACATGTTTATAGAGCACCTCCAGATTATGCATAGAATGATTAGTAGAGGCATGTTAACATAGCAACAAAATATAACAGAATCTGCCAGGAAAACAGCAACAGCAACTACCCTACTTAGCAAGCTTGATACACTCAGCACACAACTCACAAAAATACATGGTCAACACCCCTGGAAAGATGGCATGGCAACATTCATGTAGACATCAACCTCATAGGATGCACACATAAATCATGGCAAAAATGTTAAGACAGCAAGTTATAACAGTTTCAGCAGATTAACATCAACATGCACTCTTCCAACAGCATTTCGGGCATCAAGATGATCTCAAATGAAAATGATGCAATGGAATGAAAAGAAGTACTCGTCGAGACAAACAATTTGACATATTACACGCACGAAACGGACCTACGGATGCAGAGATGTGATGCGATGAACATGGGTCCAGAATGTAAAATTTCAGGGACTTAGAGTTTTCAGAGAGGGGGGAAATCAACCTCGGTGGATCTGGATCGGGATCCCGGCGCGGATGCCGAGGACGGCCGGGGTTCACCGGAGTAGAGGACGGGGAGGCGGCCGGCGGGCCGGAGAGGAGCTGGACCGGCCTAGGGTTTCGGGAGGAAATCATCCGCGAAAATGGAATGGGGGGTGTATAAATAGGCATAGAGGGAGCTAGGAGAGTCCAAATGAGGAGCGGTTTTCGGCCACACGATCGTGATCGAACGACCAAGAGCATGGAGGGGAGTTTGCTGGGTTTTGGGCCACTTTGGAAGGGGTGTTGGGCTGCAACTCAAAGAGGGCTTTACGGTTACCCGGTTAACCGTTGGAGTATCAAACGACCTCCAAATGGCACAAAACTTGACAGGCGGTCTACCGGTGGTATACCAAGGCCGCATGGCAAACCTTGGGCCATTCCAAGAAAGTTTAATACCCGCTCACAACAGAAGACAAAAGGGGAACGCCGGAGGACATAGGAGTGCCGGATTGCAAAACGGACAACGGGGAAAAGGCTCGGATGCATGAGACGAACACGTATGCAAAATGAAATGCACATGATGACCCTATAAAATGCAGATAATGACATGGCAAAATGCAACACGCAAGCAAATGACATGGTAACGACGGCGAATAACTGATGGACACCTGGCGCATCGAAACCGGGGCGTTACAGCTTCGCCTCGATCCGCTCTTCACGCGGCCTTCGCCCCCCGCCGAACCGAAAGGGGCCCGGTCCGCCGGCCCCATAGGTGTCCGTGGGTCAGCTTCCCCGGCATCTTTGGCGCGCCAGGTAGGGGGCGTCGAGGCTGTGTGAACCTGATCCGGCGTTCACACGAGCCAGAGCTTCATCTTCTTCGTCGACATGCCACCCAAGAAGAAAGCTTTGGAGGTGGATGCTCCGTCCACGTCGATCCCACCACCACCGGAGCAAACGAGTGGTGGGGTAGACGCCGGCGGAAGAACCGGCATCGACGAGGGAGCTCATAGTGCTGCCAGGACCAAGGACAAGGCTGCGCAGACTTCGGCGTCCGTACATGCGCCGCGCCCATCTCAGGAGGCGCGAGACCGACAGCATCATGGTACTCGCGGTGCCATACGTTCGTTGGACAAAGATCGAGCTGGTGGATCCTGGGATGCTTAAGGCCAGCATGCATGCCAACATGCTGGCACGAGCGAGACACTGTCGCCTGGACGGGATACTGCTCCTTCTAACATAGTTAGAAGTCCGAGCATATCCCGCTCCTCGCACCGTTCGCCACTGCCACCCACCACTCCAGCAGAAGCTTTAGCGTGAGCTCAACTGCTCCTAGATTACCCTCCAACAGCAAACAAGATCGACGAATGGAGGGCCACCATTCAGAGTCTCATCGGCTTTGCCAACGGCGACACTCCACGGCAGCCGAGTACATCGCGGCCGCGGCAAGACTGCCAGGCACGAGCCGATGGCGATAAAACCGGTGGGGGTGCGACCACCGTGCACTCTCCGCCCCGAAGGCCAAGATCGCCGACTCGCCGGATCTACCTCGACAGCGACTCCACTGCATCATCAGATCCACGAGCTCCTCGCGATCAGCACCAAGTTCTTCACGAACGACAGCAAGAAGACGCCACTTCGATCGAGCGCCAAGAGAAGCGCAGCGTCAATCGGACCAGCGCGGCTGGCCCTCCGCTGACATGCATGTGCCGGGGAACCAGCGACTTGCAGACGCGTGGGTTGCCTGCGCTCACTCGTGAGCTGCGGCAAGTCCAAAGGGCCCAAAGATGAAGAATTTCAAGCCAGACGTACCAGAGAAGTACGACGGCAAGTCGCATCCGTCGGAGTTCCTCAGCATCTACACCATTGCGGTGCAAGTTGCTGGGGGGCGGGACGACAAGATCCTTGCCAACTACTTCCCGCTAGTGCTCAAGCCCAATGTCAGGTCCTGGCTCATGCACTTGCCGGACAACTCCATATCCTCCTGGGCAGACCTATGCCATCAGTTTGTCGGCGCCTTTACAGGCGGCCACAAGCCTCATGGCCAGGAGAACAACCTTCATCTGCTCGCCCAGAAGGAAGGAGAGCCCCTGCGCAAGTACATTCAGAGATTCAGCCGTGTACAGACAACATCCCAGATGTCCACCCTGCCGCGGTCATCAGCGCGTTCCATCAGAACGTGCGAAACCGCAGGATGCGGGAGGAGATGGCGATGTGGAAGGTCAGAGACGTCAGTGATTTATATGCCCTGGCCGACAAGTGTGCACGTGCTGAGGAAGGGAGGAAACTCCCCAGAGAGAATACAGGAGCAGGAGGATCTGACAGCGAGGATGCTGCCCCGGCAATAAAAATCGGCGGCGGAACAACAGGAAGAAGAAAGGCAAACATGTGCTAGTCGTTGAGCAGTCCGGCAACGGAGGTGACGGCCCTCCCACCTCCCAGGCTGTGGCGGTCGCCGACAAGCAGGACGGCACCAACAAGGAGTACTGCAAGATCCACCGCACCAAGGGCCATGACCTCCAGAGCTGCAAGAAGGTCGAGCAGCTTGTCGAGCAGCAATAGGCTGAATACGAGCGACGCGACAAGGAGAAGGCCCAAGAAGGTGCTGGAGGAGCCGGCAAGAAACGCCCCGGCCGAGGAGGACGCCGCGGCAAAGCCAAGCAGCGGCAAGGAGACAGACCTCCCCGTGGCCGCGACAAGGATGAAGATGACGACGACGATGAAGATATGGATTAATACGAGACCGGTGAGCAGGAGTTCCAGAAAGCCACAGAGGTCCTGTGCGTTGACGGCGGTGCTTCTCTGCATACTTCACACTGCCAGCTCAAGCAAGTGGATGCGGAAGTCAATGCGCGTAACCACCCGCCGAGTCACGCAAGCCTCGAAATGGTCCAAGACCTATCATCTTTGATATTGAGGACCACCCTGATCGCATAACTGCGGTCGGGTGCTTACCGATGTTGGTTTCACCAACTATCCGCAATCTCAAAGTCACAAAGATGCTAGTTGACGGCGGGGCCGGCTTGAACCTGATCTCCTCCGCGGTACTCCAGAAACTCCAGATCCCTCACAGCGAGCTCGAAGAGACCGGCACATTCCGAGGAATCAATCCGGGAAGGAGCAAGCGAAGGAAAGATCACGTTGCGGTGACATTTGGCAGCGAAGTTGAACTTCAGGATCGAGAGGGTCACTTTTGACGTTGTCGACTTTCCATTGCCTTACAATGGGATACTCGCCGTCCAAAGACTCGCCAAATTCATGGCAGCCTCTCATTATGCATACAACATCTGAAGATGCCCGCCCGATAAGTGTCATCTCGTCCTGGCGACAAGAAGGATGCTCTTATCTGCGCCGACAAGATCTACCGGAAGCAAGCAGCCGCAACAGATCGCAAGTCACTTGCCGCTGAAGCTCCTAGGGGAAGAAGAAGACCAAGTCCGCAAGAGCTCGATGCCCACTCCGGCAAGCGCACCTCTTGAGTGCTGCGCTACCGCCGAGGACGCACCATCGAGCTCCACCGGCAAGTGTAAGAAGACAATGGCAGCTCCGCCAGAGACCAAGAAGGTGTCGCCAGGAGGACGGTGACCGGTGGTACCTTCACCATCGATGCCACTCTCGACCCTAAATAGGAAAGCGCCATTGCTTTCTGCGCGGCGAACATCGATGTGTTTGCGTGGCAACCGTCGACATCCCGGTGTTCCTGTGAAAGTAATCGAGCACCATCTTGCCGTCTGTCCTCATCGCGCGCCCGTCAAGCGTAAAGTCGAAACAAGCAAAGTGAGCGCCAAGAATTCATCGCAGAAGAAATCAAGAAATTGGAAGCAGCAGGCCTTGTCGAGTGCTCCATCCACGTGGTTGGCTAATCTCGTGGTCGTGCGCAAGGCAAACGGAAATGGAGGCTTTGTATCGATTTTACCGATGTCAATAAAGCTTGTCCCAAAGACCCATTTCCTTACCGGCGCATTGACCAGATTGTTGACTCCACGGACGGATGTGACTTGCTTTCATTTCTTGACGATACTCGAGGATACCATCGATCTTCATGGCGAAGAGGATGAGGAGAAGACCGCATTCATCACTCCATGTGGCACATACTGTTTCATACGGATGCCTTTCGGTTTAAAGAATGCTGGTTCAACATTTGCAAGGGTAGTCCATGACGCTTTTGAGCCACAAATGCACAGAAATGTAGAAGCCTACATGGATGACATAGTAGTCAAGAGCAAGGACAAGGCAACTCTGATTGAGGATTTAGACGAAACCTTTGCAAAACTGCGCAAGATCAACCTCAAGCTTAACCCTGAGAAGTGTATGTTTGGAGTCCCCTCCGGCAAGCTTCTCGGGTTCTTCGTGTCTCAGCGGGGAATTGAAGCCAATCCCGACAAGATCAAGGCCATTGAGCAGATTGAAGCACCAAAGCGCGTCAAGGATGTACGAAGACTTCCCGGTTGCATGGCTGCTCTCAGCAAGTTTATCTCTAGGTCTGCTGAGCGCGCCCTGCCGTTTTTCAAAATATTGAAAAAGGCAGGTCCAATGAAATGGACTTCGGAAGCGGAGGCTGCGCTGCAGGACTTAAAGAGATAGATGTCCTCCACTCCAACACTTGTCGCACCTAAGCCACAAGAGAAGTTGCTGCTGTATATAGTGGCAACCAATCAAGTGGTTAGTGCTGCGTTAGTAGCGGAGAGGGAGGCGGATGATGAACCCGCAACCACGGCAGATGCATCCAGCGACAAGCAAGGGACTTCACCGACAAGCTCCGGTCCCGACAAAGATGGATCTGCGCAGGCACGTGAGGAGATACAGAAGAGAATGGTGCAGCGCCCAGTTTACTTTGTCAGTTCCCTTCTGCAGGGGGCTAGGTCAAGGTATTCTGGTGTGCAGAAATTGCTTTTCGGCCTTCTCATGGCCTCGAGAAAGCTGCGCCATTACTTCCAAGCACACGAGATCATAGTTGTCACTCGTTTTCCGCTGAAGAGGATACTGCAGAATCCAGAAGCAACAGGAAGGATTGTTGAGTGGGCACTGGAACTGTCAAGCTTTGGCCTCAAGTTTGAGAGCACTTCAACTATCCAAAGCAGAGCATTGGCAGAATTCATAGCAGAGTGGACGCCAACACCAGATGAAGAAATTCCAAAAACGAGCATCCCCGTCAAGGAAGCAAGCAAAGATTGGTTGATGTACTTTGATGGTGCCTTCTCGCTGCAAGGCGCCGGTGCGGGCGTGCTACTTGTTGCACCCACCGGAGAGCACCTCAAGTACGTAGTCCAGATGCACTTTCCCAAGGAGCAAGCAACGAACAATACCGCAGAGTATGAAGGTTTGCTCGCCGGTCTCAGGATCGCAGCAGACCTTGGGATCAAGAAGCACATTGTCAGGGGTGACTTGCAGCTTGTCGTCCGCCAAGTGAACAAGAATTATCAGAGTCCATTGATGGAAGCCTACGTTGATGAAGTGAGAAAGTTAGAAGAGCACTTTGACGGCCTACAGATGGAACATGTTCCAAGAGCTCAGAACGACATTGCCGAGGCCTGTCGAAGTGTGCCGCACTTAAGTTACCTGTGGAACCAGGGATCTTTGTGCTCAAACTGACTCAACCGTCTGTAACGCCATCAACTGGACATAGCAAGAAGAGGAAGTTGATTTCTGGTGACTATTTTCCGGCAGAGCTCCCCGAAGCCGCCGCCAAAAAGGTCCCTAAGATCAACACCAAGGGTGCTGAGGAGTAGTCTGCTCCTGCAAGCCCTAGGGTTTGTTCCGTTGAAGCAGACGCTCCCGACAAGTTTTGCTCCGGCAAGCTTGCCGGGGAACGTCAAGCTCGGCTGAGCCGAGTTCTCGCCAGAGAAGCGGATGTTCCCACAAAGCAGCAGATGTGCCTTTAGTCCTTGTTGTCGAGCCGCAAGCTCCAAAGATGGGCACAAAGCAGATTGTCCGCTTCCTTCAAACAGAGAACTTCCCAAAGAGCAAGAAGAAGCGGAAAGAGTAGCCCGGCGATCAAGTATGTACCAGTTTGTCGACAACACACCGTATGTGAAGAATACTCAACGGTGTGAAATTGAAGTGTATTCACGGGAAGATGGACAAAAGCTGTTGGCGAGAGATACATGGAGGCATATGTGGTCACCACATTGGCGAAGAGCACTTGCCGCAAAGCTGTTCCGGCAAGGTTTCTTTTGGCCGACAGCCCTCCGTGATGCAACCGCACAAGTAACCAAGTGTGAAGCGTGCGGTTCCATTCCAAGCAGATACACCAGCCAGCTCAAGCTCTCCAGACGATCCCTTTATCCCGCCATTTTGGTCAGGGGCTCGACATCCTCGGCCCATTTCCCGAGAAGTCGGGGCTTTGAGTACTTATACGTTGTAATCGACAAGTTCACAAAGTGGCCGGAAGTGGAAGCAGTGAGGAAGGTGACAACACAGTCAGCAGTCAAGTTCTTCAGGTCGATTGTTTGCTGCTTCGGGATCCCTAACAGGATCATCACCAACAACGGCATGCAATTCACGAGCCGCACCTTCATGCAGTACGTCCAAGATCTTGGCGCCAAGGTCTGCTTCGCATATGTTGCTCACCCGAGAAGCAACGGTCAAGCGGAGAGGGCAAATGCTGAAGTGCTGCGCGGGCTCAAGACCAGGACTTTCGATAGGCTGCACAAGTGCGGAAAAAACTGGATTGAGGAGCTGCCGGTGGTTCTTTGGTCAATCAGGACAACGCCAAATCGAGCCACTGGCCAGACACCTTTCGCTCTAGTCTATGAAGCAGAGGCAGTTCTCCCCACGAAACTCGTATACCGGTCACCTCAAGTGCTCGCTTATGATGAGCTTGAGTAAGAGCAGCTGCGACAAGATGACGCGCTGCTCCTTGAGGAGGACCGTCTTCAGGCTGTTGTACGAGCTGCTCGATACCAGCAAGCTTTGCGCCGCTACCATAGCCGCAAAGTTAATGCCAGAAGTCTTGAGGAAGGCGACCTTGTTCTTCGGCGCGTTCAGTCCGCCAAGAATTCCAACAAGTTGACGCCGAAGTGGGAAGGCCCTTACCGGGTGAAACGAGTCACTAGGCCTGGCGCTGTCCGCCTTGAGACCGAAGATGGCATTCCGGTGAGCAACTCCTGGAACATTGAGCATCTTCGTAAGTTTTACCCGTAAGGCGCGGTTGTCGGAACCTGTTCCGGCAACCACCTTTTGTAAAAGTCTTGCCGCTGTTGCATGTAATCCTTTGTACAAAGCCGGGCGCAGACCCCGTGTATAAGTAAAACTCATGTGCTCCGCACATCTTGTCAATTTCATGCTTTTTATTTCTTGCACGTGTTATCTGACACTTTGTGCAACGCCTACCCCCGGTAAGCAATAACGAGCCGTAAGGCTCCATATCTTTATTTTCTCTTCTTTCTCTTTCTCAAAGAAAGGAAGGTTCCCTCGCCCACAAGTTTGCCGGGGGGAAAGGAGAAGATAATGGTGTGGACCAAAGCGTCGCTCAAGAAAGTTTCACCAGAACGCCCGGATTCGATCGCGCCAGTGTCTACGCGATTATCGCCGCCGTTGCCATGTCATTTGCTTGCGTGTTGCATTTTTTCATGTCATCATGAGCATTTCATTTTGCATACATGTTCGTCTCATGCATCCGAGCATTTTCCCCGTTGTCCGTTTTGCAATCCGGCACTCTTGTGCTCCCCGGCGTCTCCCTCTTCTCTCTTTTCGTGTGCGGGTATTAAACTTTCTCGGAATGGCCCGAGGTTTGCCAAGCAGCCTTGGTATAGCACAGGTAGACCGCCTGTCAAGTTTCGTGCCATTTGGAGGTCGTTTGGTACTCCAACGGTTAACCGGGTAACCGCAAAGCCCTCTTTGAATTGCAGCCCAACTCCCACTAAGTCCCCCAGATTTCTTACATAATCATGCCATGTTCATCGCATCACATCTCTGCATCCGTAGCTCCGTTTCGTGTGTATAATATGTCAAATTGTTTGTCTCGACGAGTAGTTCATTTTGTTCCATTGCATCATTTTCATTTGAGCTCATCTTGATGCCGAAATGCTGTTGGAAGAGTGCATGTTGATGTTAATCTACTGAAACTGTTATAACTTGCTCATTTATCATTTTTGCCATGATTGATGTGCGCATCCTATGAGGTTGATGTCTACATGAATGTTGATCTATGCTATGCCATCTTTCCAGGGGTGTTAACCATGTATTTTTGTGAGTTGTGTGCTGAGTGCATCAAGCTTGCTAAGTAGGGTAGTTGCTGTTGCTGTTTTCCTGGCAGATTCTGTTATATTTTGTTGCTATGTTAACATGCTTCTACTAATCATTCTATGCATAATATGGAGATGCTCTATAAACATGTTTTGATATACATGTCATGATCTATCCATTCATGCCCTTAGTTGCAATTATAGCCTGCTGGAACATGTTCATATCTTGCTCCAAATTTGCTTGAAAATGTTGTTGTCAGCCTGTTTACATTAAGTTCACTTGTTCCCATGTGTTTTCCTAGTGATCCATGTACCCTATGAACTTGCTCTTGCCATGCCTAGCTTCATAAACATGCCTTCTTACTGTTGGTTGCCTTGCCATGCCATGTATTGCTCTGTGGTGAGTGGTTCAAGCTCACGAACATGCCTACTTATTGTTGTTCCTGCCATGTATGAATCTGTAATATAACTTGCCATGTTTACATGGGTGCCATCATATTTTCTGTGCCTTTTTGACTCATGGTCAGTAAGGGATTTTTGATCTATGCATTTAGTAGATTCATGCCATGCCTTTGTTTGCCATGATAAGTTCCTGTAACATGTTGTTTGCTTGCTCTAAACATTGCAACCTGATGTTATTTCTGCTAAAGTCTGAAACAGTTATTATTTGCAATATCTCCATGTCATTTTGAGCATGTTCTAGCCTTTTCTGGAGATAGCTCAGTGTTCATGTTTTGTTATGCTTTACCTGTACTTCATGCCCATGTCTTTTGTTCTTATGTTGGGATGCTGTAGCGTGTTGTTTTGATGCTTGTAATATGCCTAGTTGCTGTTATGGACAGATTATTGTTATGACTTGTATAGTGTGTGTGTGTTGAACCGTTGCTCCGTTTCGAGTGTGCTCTATATGAAACTTGCTTGATTTTGCATGTAGTTTCATATTATCATGTTGCATCCTTGTTTTGGTGTGTTTGCTTGATGTTTGGGTGCATTTTGCATCAATGCCATGTTGAACTTGTTTTGCTCATATCTTCTAGGCCGTAGCTCCGAATCTAATGAACTTTATATGTAACTTGACTAGAATTTCGTGTAGATCCTCTTGGCGCTCTTTAACTTGCTGTTTAATAACTTGAACATAAAGTTTATTCAGTTCTGGACCAATTTCGAAATTTGCGTATGAGGACTTACCGGAATTGTTATATGTTGTTCCCAGCCTCATTTAAACTTGCCTTGATGTGTTGTTCTTGTTTGCATCTATTCTTGTCATGAGTAGCTTCATGTAGCCTTTGTCATGCATCATGCTTGTTGTGCATCATGCCTTGTTCATGTGTTGTGTGTTTACCTATGTTGTGTGCTTCTTCTTGTTAGTTCCTGTTTCATTGCGATCGTGAGGATTCGTTCGTCTACGTGTGGTTCGTCTTCGTGGCTTCATCTTCTTCATGGACTCGTTCTTCTTCCTTGCGGGATTTCAGGCAAGATGACCGTCACCTTGGATCTCATTACTATCATTGCCATGCTAGTTGTTTCGTTCTATGGCTATGCTGCGCTACCTATTACCTGTTTATCAAGCCATCCCATATTGCCATGAACCTCTAACCTTTGACACCATTCCTAGCAAACCATTGATTGGCTATGTTACCGCTTTGCTCAGCCCCTCTTATAGCGTTGCTAGCTGCAGGTGAAGTTGAAGATTTCTCCAGGGTGGACAGGGTTCATGTTGGGATATTATTAATGCATCTATATACTTGGTAAAGGGTGGAAGGCTCGGCCTTATGCCTGGTGTTTTGTTCCACTCTTGCCGCCCTAGTTTCCGTCATACCGGTGTTATGTTCCCGGATTTTGCGTTCCTTACGTAGTCGGGTGATTTATGGGACCCCCCTGACAGTTCGCTTTGAATAAAACTTGTGCAGCAAGGCCCAACATTGGTTTTACCATTTGCCTCACCACCACCTATTTTTCCCTTGGGAGTAATTAACCCAAGGGTCATCTTTATTCAGCCCCCCCCGGGGCCAATGCTTGTCTAAGTGTTGGTCCAAACTAGAGCGCTTTGCAGCGCCACCTCAGGGAAACTTGAGGTCTGGTTTTAGTTGTACGGACTGCTCATCCGGTCATGGCCTGAGACGAGATACGCGCGGCTACTATCAGGATGTCGGCACGCCGGGTAGTTTTGCTGGTCTTGTTTTACCATTGTCGAAATGTCTTGTAAACCGGGATTCCGAGACTGATCGGGTCTTCCTGGGAGAAGGTCTATTCCTTCGTTGATCGCGAGAGCTTGTCATGGGCTAAGTTGGGACACCCCTGCAGGGTTTAAACTTTCGAGAGCCGTGCCCGCGGTTATGTGGCAGATGGGAATTTGGTAATGTCTGGTTGTAGATAACTTGACACTAGATCCGAAATAAAACACATCAACCGCGTGTGTAGCCGTGATGGTCTCTTCTCGGTGGAGTCCAGGAAGTGAACACGGTTTCTGTGTTATGATTGGCGTAAGTAGGTGTTCAGGATCACCTCTTGATCATTGCTAGCTTCACAACTGTCGGTGTACTAAGGTAGGGGTACCTCAGTACCCCAACTTGTGCACGGGCAGCCCCAGCCCCCGCAACTGATCCATCAAATGCTTGCCGGAGACCATCTCCGCTCCACACCAAGCCGCTCAAGAACAAAGTATATAAGATAGAAACTCAAGACCCGGCAAGAGGAGCTTGCCGGAAGGCCATTCTGTGCTCAAGGCTACATTACTCCTGCAGATCCCCGAGAGGAGCTCGTCGGGAGGACCAAGATCACATCACGAAGACACGCCTCGGCGCCAAGGCTTCGGGCGAGGACCCGGGGCGGCAAGTCACAGAGCCCGACAAGCCCGGGCCCGGCAAGATCAAGGCCCGGCAAGGTGCTTGCCGGGAGAGCTATGCTACGTGTCCGACTCCAGCTCATTTGCCCACGCGTCGCCTCCGGCCTTCTCCAGAGACGCGTGGCGGGTGGTCAGGCTGCATGAAGAATGCGGTGGCACTCCACGGTGGTGGCTTCGCCGCCGTGGCGAAAAGACGCAATGGCGGGAGCTTTTGGGGCGACGGCGACGGGCATTTAATGCCCTTGTCCCCCTCTCAAAAGTAGGTAGAAAGCGCCAGAGCTGCACCGTGTTCCCTTGCTCCAACTACCACCCCTTTACGTTTTACCCCTCTACCTCACGCTGACACTGCGGTGACCCTTGCCCTATAAAAGGAGGCCCATGCACAACGAGAGGAGGTTCGCGACTAGCTACTCTCGCGAGGGTTTCACACACCACTCCACCGCTTTTGCTCGCATTCTTGAGCAAGATCAAATACAACACAATGCAGCAAGAGGGTTTACGCGACCATCGCGTCCGGCCGGGTAAAATCCCGCGTGCATCGCCTCGACCGCTCTCCGCGCAGCCTCCGCCTGCATCAACACACGAAGGGCCCCGCCCCATAGGTGCCGCGCCACCCATCGGCGCGACATCTCTGGCGCGCCGGTAGGGGCGCCGAGGTTGTGCGAACTCGATCCGCGTTCGCGCAAAGACTCTTCATCAACCTCTCCGGCCGTCGGCAGCTTCATCGACAATCTGCGTCATGGCCTCAAGACGAGAGCTGAGGTCGCAGACCATCTCCGTCTTCCCGCCGCCATCGGAGCCGACGGGCGGCGGGGAGACGCTGATGGAAGGGTGGACACCGGCGAGGGCGCCGCGGTGCCACCGGATCAAGGACAGACGGAGGACGCGCGCCTCGAGATCCGTAGATCGTGTCACTCCAAAGATATAGCGGCCAATGGCGCCATACCGCGAGAAGGTGGTATCCGCCACCGGGCAAGAGCAAGTGGGGTTCGCGGGGACGCCTGGATCGCTGTCCATGCATGAGCAAAGCGAAGAGGTCGAGGCAGATTCTCGCTCCCCTAACATTATTAGGGACCCGAGTGTATCCCCTCGCACCGCCGCTCCCGCCTCGGCCCCGCAAGCGCCTATCCTGAGCGTTACGATGTCGCCGAAAGACGCGCTATCGAGCTCTAAGTCCGGCAAGGACGGCTCGTGCTCCACCCGACAAGCGCACCTCCTGAGCGCGGTAAGCCGGTGAGGACAGCTTTGGTGCTCGCCCCGCAAGCGCGCCTCCCCGAGCGCCGCGCCACCGCCATGGACACACCATTGAGCTCCACCAGCGAAGCGCAAAGAAAAAGAAAAGCTAAGTCGCCGAGCCTCGTGCAGAGCACTCTTTAATTTCATACTTTTATATGTTATACCCCTCGCGATTCGTCCTTTGTGCGCGAAACATCTGCGTGGAGGAGCCTGCTTGTGGATGGTCGCACCTTACTTCGCCGAACACGCCAACGAGTTAAGAGTAAGCCGCGACCAGCTTCAAGCGCCTCGCTTCGTTCGAGCCTCGCTCGGCAAGTTAAGTGCGTCGCGGCGGAGACGCTGCAAGGTTGCTTGCCGGAGACGACACCAGCCAAGCGGGCTGGCCGACGTTCCGCACTCAAAGAAGCGTGTTGAGCACCGCAAGTTACCTAGAAGCGTGGGGTGAAAGCACACAAAGGGTGTAGGGCAGAGGGTATAACGTGGCGAGGCATGCCGTGTGAACGTCGTCCGTATGAGAGACTTGGGCGCAAGAGGAGCCAAGTCGTGGCCCGATTCGCGCACTTGTTTTGTTTCGAGTCCGCTCAACAAACACAAGTGTGCTGCAGCACCTTTATCTTGCTTCCGAGCCACGCCGAGCAAGTTAAGCGTCATAATCGCCCGACAAGGTTGCTTGTCGGAGGCGACGCCACCAGCTGGCTGTCCCGCGGTCACTAAGCGTGTCCGCCCGGCAAGCTCCCCAAGAGCGAGAGTACAAACATACGAAGGACAAAGCCCGACATCGCATTGCTTAGCCAAGATTTATATACACATACACATACATGTGCGTTGAGCAATTGCATATCTACCTCAGCTATTTTCATGGCTAAAATTGCAGCAACAAGAAGGAACAAAAGATCGCACCAGCTACCGGGGCCCGCGAGTCGTGGTCGCAGGGGGCTGCGGATGCCAAGGTTCTTCTTCGGCGAGCCAGCCTCATTGGGGCTGCGAGCATCGAGATTCGCCTCCGCGAGCTAGTGTCGCGGGCTGCGATTTCAGATAAGTTTTTCATCCTCATCATGCATCCTCTCATGGACCGGAGATGCGGATCTGCGTCTTTGAACGATCGTGTCTTGTAAAAACCAGTGCGTGGAGGAACCGAGTCGTGACCCGGGCTATGCATTTGGTTTGTTTCGAGTCCGCTCAACAAACCCAAGTGTGCTGCTGCACCTCTATCTTGCTTCCGAGCCTGCTCAAGAAGATAGGCGTCATGAATCGCCCGACAAGGTTGCTTCTCGGAGTGACACCACCAGCGGGCTGTCCCATGGTCGCTAAGCGTGTTCGCCCGGCAAGCTCCCCGATAGCGTAAGAACACACAAGGCACGCAGCTAAGTAAAAGACTCGGTCCGCAAGCTTTCCCTCTTTTCATTAAAAACATTCAATTTAGTACAAGTCCATAGAGGATGAAAAACATGATAGAGAGGATTACAAGTTCTAAATGCAGCTAAATGCCCGAGGGCTTACAATCTGAAAAGATAAGGTGCCCGTGATCCCTCTCCTGCTTTCTCTGCTAGGGAGTTAGGGAGGTAGGTCAGAGCCCCGGCAAGATAAGCTTGCGGGAGAGAGACCCTGCAAGAGGAGCTTGTCGGGAAGGACGAAGAAACAATGGAGGAGGCGCGGAGGTGGAGCGCGAGGAGGGTTTTTGGCGGAGGAAGAAGAAGCAATGAAAGCAATGGAGGGAACGCGCTGCTGCCTGCTTTTATGGGGAAGTGGGGCGGGGCGTTCCGCTCTCCTCATTAAGGGACGTGGGCACGTCCCATCCCACGGCGCCAAGAATCGACGCTGCGCTGCTGCACGGAAGGCGGCAGAGGCGGAAGTGGATTCGACGCGCAGAGGCTTCAGCGCCGTGCAGACTGTCTTGGGCCTGGCCCAACAGCGCGCGGCACCTGTATGGCCCAGCCCGGGGCTCTGTCGGTGTACTAAGGTAGGGGTACCTCAAGACCCCAACTTGTGCACGGGCAGCCCCAGCCCCCGCAACGAGATCCATCAAATGCTTGCCGAGACCATCTCCGCTCCACACCAAGCCGCTCAAGAACAAAGTATATAAGATAGAAACTCAAGACCCGGCAAGAGGAGCTTGCCGGAAGGCCATTCCGTGCTCAAGGCTACATTACTCCTGCAGATCCCGGCGAGAGGAGCTGCGTCGGGAGGACCGAAGATCACATCACGAAGACACGCCTCGGCGCCCGCGTGCCCCGGCGAGGACCCGGGCGGCAAGTCACAGAGTCCGGCAAGCCCGGGCCCGGCAAGATCAAAGCCCCTGCAAGGTGCTTGCCGGGAGAGCTATGCTACGTGCCAAGACTCCAGCTCATTTGCCCAGCGTCGCCTCCGGCCTTCTCCAGAGACGCGTGGCGGGTGGCTGTGCTGCATGAAGAATGCGGTGGCACTCCATGGTGGTGGCTTCGCCGCCGTGGCGAAAGAAGACGCAATGGCGGGAGCTTTTGGGGCGACGGCGACGGGCATTTAATGCCCTTGTCCCCCTCTGTCAAAAGTAGGTAGAAAGCGCCAGTAGCTGCTTTGTTCTCAGACTGCTCCAACTACCACCCTTTTACGTTTTACCCTCTACCTCACGCTGACACTGTCGGTGACCCTTGCCCTATAAAGGAGGCCCATGCACAACGAGAGGAGGTTCCGCGACTAGCTACTCTCGCGAGGGTTTCACACACCACTCCACCGCTTTTGCTCGCATTCTTGAGCAAGATCAAATACAACACAATGCAGCGAGAGGGTTTTATGCGACCATCGCGGCCCGGCCGGGTAAAAAATCCGCGTGCATCGCCTCGATCTGCTCTCCGCGCAGCCTCCGCCCCGTACCGAACACACGAAGGGGCCCCGGCCCCATAGGTGCCGCGCCACCCATCGGCCGCGACAACAACCGTTCTGCTTGTTTCTCTTCTCGCTCTTATTTGCGTATGTTAGCCACCATATATGCTTAGTCGCTGCTGCAACCTCACCACTTTACCCCTTCTTTCCCATTTAGCTTTGCTAGTCTTGATACCCATGGTAATGGGATTGCTGAGTCCTCGTGGCTCACAGATTACTACAACAACAGTTGCAGGTACAGGTTATGCGATGATCCTGACACGAGAGCGATGTTGCTTGTTTTGGAGTTTCTTCTTCTGCTTCTTCGATTAGGGGATAGGTTCCAAGTCGGTAGCCTGGGCTAGCAGGGTGGTTATTGTTTGAGTTTCTGTTTATGATTCATCCGTAGTCGGATGTTGCTCTTATGTATGATGATGTTGTATTCATGTGGCATTGTATGTATTTTATGTATCCCCATCTATTATGTAATGTTGATGTAATGATATCCACCTTGCAAAAGTGTTCCAATATGCGGGTCTATCCTTGGTGGGACCTTCGAGTTACAATTGGATAGGGTCGCATATTGGGCGTGACAAGTTGGTAATCAGAGCCTTGACTGACCCTAGGAGCCCCCCTTGATTGATCGTGTAGTTTGGCCGTTGTTGAGTTTAGAAGAAAACTGCTTGCGGAGTCTAGTTATATCGGAGAGTAGGAATTCTTTTTACTCCTCAGCCTCTTTGTCGCTCTGGTGAGGAATCTTTGAATTACTCCTCTTCCCTTTCAAATTCTCTTTAGGATCGCGCAGTTGGTCTTCCGATCGTTGTTCCTCAGCTCTTTTTATCCGGTGCATTTCTCGTCAAGTTGACTCGAACCTCTTCATCTTTGAGTTCAATCCTCAGTTGTTTTCTTTTTCCCTCTCGCCCTCCCCTTTTTCTTCTTGGAACCGGAGTCCGTAATCGAGTATCCTTCCTACTCGTGCGAAGTCTTTGCTTTCTCTCCTCAATGATTTCAACCGGTGTTTTTCTCTTCAAGATATTCGTTGCTTTTCCCCTTCCAGTTGCCTTTGTTTTCCCGCCCTCCCACCCTCTTCTTCCCGGAGTCTGACTCTCCCTCGACCATCTATTTCATTCGTGTGGAGTCTCTTCAGTCTTTCCTCAATTATTTCAACCGGTGGATTCTCGTCTCATTCGTCATTTTTCATCCTTTTCTTTTCCGGTGCACTCAATTCAAGTTTTTCGGGTTGATCACATTCTTTTCCTCGGTTCAAGTGTTTTCCTTTGTCTGTTCGCCTCTCGCCAGTTTATCCTTCCAGAGTGTTCAAGACATCTTAGGAGATTTGTCCGTGTTCCAATTATTTCGAGGTTGTCACCTCATTCAAATATTTCAATTATTCTAGTGCATCATCTATCTGTTCAACATCCTTTCCAACGGTGTTTTTCTTTTAGTGGGCCCTAACCCACAGGTCTTTTCCCAGGATCTTACCTGACTCTTCTAATTTCCCCGGAGTTATTCTCAAATTCTTTTCAATTGTGACGTAAGAATGGATTTCATCAGTCATATGCTTTTCCAAGATCTCTTTCTAATCATTTCATTGTTGGCTCAACCTTTTTGCTTTTCATTCTCCCGGAGTATCTCAGTAATTTTGGTGTTTTTTCTCGTCGTCAGTTGAAGATTGAAGAAGAAGATTTCTCTTAAATCTTGTCCGTTCTCCCGGAGATTCGCGGTGCTAGCTCGATGTTATCCTATCAAATTGTTTCAAGCCATGCAAATTCTTTTCATCCATCCGGAGTATTTCAGGAGTTGATTTCTTTTTCTTTTCACCGGAGGCCATCATTCCAGTTATCGTTCTCTATTTATCCCGGTGCTTCGTTCAAGTGTTCTTTAATCAGATCGTGATCTCTGTGTTCTTTTGCATCTAAATCCAATCAAGCATATTTGTTCTTCTAATTCTTCCCGGTGATTCATTCTCTTTCGTCAGTCATTTCCAAATTCTTATGGTGGTTCGTTCAAGATTCTTTTTCCTTCATTATCATTTTAATCCTTTCATTCTTTCGAATCCCAACGGTGGTTCATTGAAGACCTTCCTCAAGTTGGCGCTATGTCAGTTCTCAATCCCTTTTCAAGAAGAATAAGTAGTATGATAAATCCTTTGCTTGTCATCAATTTGATTTGATGAAGGATAAGCATACAATAAATCTTATTCTTATTTCCTCAAAGTAAGTAATCTTTTCCTTCGGAGTTTGTTCTTGATGAATAAATTCTAGTTCCAAGTGTTTTCATCTTTTCTTTTTCGGAGTTCAAATTTCCTCGGCCATCTCGTCGGAACCTCCATCTAAGTCATCGTAAGGCTCATCTTATTCTTACAACCTTCATTCAATCTCATCATCCTTTTGTCACCGGAGTTCTTCATGGTGGTTCTTCAAGATTTAATTCACTCTTCAAGAGTTCATCAAGTATCATTCCATCATCTCGAGCGCGTGTTCTAATCCTTCCATGTTCAACCAGATTGCTACCTAAATCCTTTCAGTCTTATTCGTTTCTTTTCTCGTTCTTACCGGAGTGATTTCATAGTCTATCTGATTCCGTGAGCTTTGGATCCTTTTCATTCTTGTTTTCCCTCTCTTCGTCTCGAGTGCTATCGATTCTTTGCGTCTTCTCTTGAGTTCTTGTTTCACCTCATCCCTTTTAATTTCCGTCTCGATCCTAAGATCTCGGGACGAGATCTCTTGTTAGTGGAGGAGTGTTGTAACGCCCCGGATTCGATGTGCCAGGTGTCTGCCAGTTATTCGCCGCTGTTGCCATGTCATTTGCTTGCATGTTGCATTTTGTCATGTCATCATGAGCATTTCATTTTGCATACATGTTCGTCTCATGCATCCGAGCATTTTCCCCGTTGTCCGTTTTGCAATCCGGCACTCCTGTGCTCCCCGGCGTCTCCCTCTTCTCTCTTTTCGTGTGTGGGTATTAAACTTTCTTGGAATGGCCCGAGGTTTGCCAAGCGGCCTTGGTATAGCACCGGTAGACCGCCTGTCAAGTTTCGTGCCATTTGGAGGTCGTTTGGTACTCCAGCGGTTAACCGGGTAACCGCAAAGCCCTCTTTGAGTTGCAGCCCAACACCCCTTCCAAAGTGGCCCAAAGCCCAGCAAACTCCCCTCCATGCTCTCGGTCGTTCGATCACGATCGCGTGCCCGAAAACCGCTCCTCATTTGGACTCTCCTAGCTCCCTCTACCTATAAATATGTGCCTCCCGTCCAAATTCGCGGATGATTTCCCCCGAAACCCTAAAAATTCCCCTCTCCGCCGCCGGACGTGTCCGCCCGCGCCTGACGCGTCCACCGGCCGCGTCACCCCGACGAATCAGGGGCTGCCACGTCAGCGCCGCCGCCTCCCTCCTCCACTCACGCGCCGCCACGCCACGCCGCCCGTCCTGCAGCGCCGCCGAAGCTCATGGGGCCCATCAAGGAGCCCACAGAGCCCGGTCGGCCGGCCGCCGCCGCCGCCGCGGCTCGCTGGAGCCGCCGCCGCCTGCCGGCAGCCCGCTCCCTTGCCGGCGCTGCTCCCGCCGGCAACCCGCCATGGCGCCCTCGCCTCGCCGCGCCGCCCGCAGGTCCCGCGACCACCGT
Source organism: Aegilops speltoides (assembly GCA_021437245.1). NCBI lineage: Eukaryota > Viridiplantae > Streptophyta > Magnoliopsida > Poales > Poaceae > Aegilops > Aegilops speltoides. Next base: position 228,020,711 of record CM038142.1, read on the forward strand.
TCCACCATGCCGCCCGGGAGCTCCTCGCCGGAGCTCCACCATGCCATGGCGCCGCCGCCCATGCACTCGCCGCGCCGCCCCAAATCGCCCGCGCCGCCTCCGGCCAGATCCGGGCAGCGCCGCCGGATCCGCCCCCTAAGCATCTCCGGCCGCCCGAGCTCACTGGCCGTCCTCCTCCTCATCTCCGGCGAGATCCGCGCTGCATCAAAGTCCGTGCAAGAGGTTGACCTCGTTTTCCCACTAAGTCCCCCAGATTTCTTACATAATCATGCCATGTTCATCGCATCACATCTCTGCATCCGTAGCTCCGTTTCATGCGTATAATATGTCAAATTGTTTGTCTCGACGAGTACTTCATTTTGTTCCATTGCATCATTTTCATTTGAGCTCATCTTGATGCCCGAAATGCTGTTGGAAGAGTGCATGTTGATGTTAATCTGCTGAAACTGTTATAATTTGCTCATTTATCATTTTTGCCATGATTGATGTGTGCATCCTATAAGGTTGATGTCTACATGAATGTTGATCTATGCTATGCCATCTTTCCAGGGGTGTTAACCATGTATTTTTGTGAGTTGTGTGCTGAGTGCATCAAGCTTGCTAAGTAGGGTAGTTGATGTTGCTGTTTTCCTGGCAGATTCTGTTATATTTTGTTGCTATGTTAACATGCTTCTACTAATCATTCTATGCATAATCTGGAGATGCTCTTTAAACATGTTTTGATCTACATGTCATGATCTATCCATTCATGCCCTTGGTTGCAATTATAGCCTGCTGGAACATGTTCATATCTTGCTCCAAATTTGCTTGAAAATGTTGTTGTCAGCCTATTTACATTAAGTTCACTTGTTCCCATGTGTTTTCCTAGTGATCCATGTACCCTATGAACTTGCTCTTGCCATGCCTAGCTTCATAAACATGCCTTCTGACTGTTGGTTGCCTTGAAATGCCATGTATTGCTCTGTGGTGAGTGGTTCAAGCTCACGAACATGCCTACTTATTGTTGTTCCTGCCATGTATGAATCTGTAATATAACTTGCCATGTTTACATGGGTGCCATCATATTTTCTGTGCCTTTTTGACTCATGGTCAGTAAGGGACTTTTGATCTATGCATTTAGTAGATTCATGCCATGCCTTTGTTTGCCATGATAAGTTCTTGTAACATGTTGTTTGCTTGCTCTAAACATTGCAACCTGATGTTATTTCTGCTGAAGTCTGAAACTGTTATTATTTGCAATATCTCCATGTCATTTTGAGCATGTTCTAGCCTTTTCTGGAGATAGCTCAGTGTACATGTTTTGTTATGCTTTACCTGTACTTCATGCCCATGTCTTTTGTTCTTATGTTGGGTTGCTGTAGCGTGTTGTTTTGATGCTTGTAATATGCCTAGTTGCTGTTATGGACAGATTGTTGTTATGACTTGTATAGTGTGTGTGTGTGTTGAACCGTTGCTCCGTTTCGAGTGTGCTCTATATGAAACTTGCTTGATTTTGCATGTAGTTTCATATTATCATGTTGCATCCTTGTTTTGGTGTGTTTGCTTGATGTTTGGGTGCATTTTGCATCAATGCCATGTTGAACTTGTTTTGCTCATATCTTCTAGGCCGTAGCTCCGAATCTAATGAACTTTATATGTAACTTGACTAGAATTTTGTGTAGATCCTCTTGGCGCTCTTTAACTTGCTGTTTAATAACTTGAACATAAGGTTTATTCAGTTCTGGACCAATTTCGAAATTTGCATATGAGGACTTACCGGAATTGTTATATGTTGTTCCCGGCCTCATTTAAACTTGCCTTGATGTGTTGTTCTTGTTTGCATCATCTCTTGTCATGAGTAGCTTCATGTAGCCTTTGTCATGCATCATGCTTTTTGTGCATCATGCCTTGTTCATGTGTGGTGTGTTTACCTATGTTGTGTGCTTCTTCTTGTTAGTTCCTGTTTCGTAGCGATCGTGAGGATTCGTTCGTCTACGTGTGGCTCGTCTTCGTGGCTTCATCTTCTTCATGGACTCGTTATTCTTCCTTGCGGGATTTCAGGCAAGATGACCGTCACCTTGGATCTCATTACTATCATTCCCATGCTAGTTGTTTCGTTCTATCGCTATGCTGCGCTACGTATTACCTGTTTATCAAGCCATCCCATATTGCCATGAACCTCTAACCTTTGACACCATTCCTAGCAAACCATTGATTGGCTATGTTACAGCTTTGCTCAGCCCCTCTTATAGCGTTGCTAGCTACAGGTCAAGTTGAAGATTTCTCCATGGTGGACAGGGTTCATGTTGGGATATCACAATATCTCTTATATTATTAATGCATCTATATACTTGGTAAAGGGTGGAAGGCTCGGCCTTATGCCTGGTGTTTTGTTCCACTCTTGCCGCCCTAGTTTCCGTCATACCGGTGTTATGTTCCCGGATTTTGCGTTCCTTACGCGGTGGGGTGATTTATGGGACCCCCCTGACAGTTCGCTTTGAATAAAACTTGTCCAGCAAGGCCCAACATTGGTTTTACCATTTGCCTCACCACCACCTATTTTTCCCTTGGGAGTAATTAACCCAAGGGTCATCTTTATTAAGCCCCCCCCGGGCCAATGCTTGTCTAAGTGTTCGTCCAAACTAGAGCGCTTTGCAGCGCCACCTCAGGGAAACTTGAGGTCTGGTTTTAGTTGTACGGACTGCTCATCCGGTCGTGGCCTGAGACGAGATACGCGCGGCTACTATCAGGATGTCGGCACGCCGGGAGGTTTTGCTGGTCTTGTTTTACCATTGTCAAAATGTCTTGTAAACCGGGATTCCGAGACTGATAGGGTCTTCCTGGGAGAAGGTCTATTCCTTCGTTGATCGCGAGAGCTTGTCATGGGCTAAGTTGGGACACCCCTGCAGGGTTTAAACTTTCGAGAGCCGTGCCCGCGGTTATGTGGCAGATGGGAATTTGTTAATGTCCGGTTGTAGATAACTTGACACCAGATCCGAAATAAAACACATCAACCGCGTGTGTAGCCATGATGGTCTCTTCTCGGTGGAGTCCGGGAAGTGAACACGGTTTCTGTGTTATGATTGGCGTAAGTAGGTGTTCAGGATCACCTCTTGATCATTGCTAGCTTCACGACCGTTCTGCTTGTTTCTCTTCTCTCTCTTATTTGCGTATGTTAGCCACCATATATGCTTAGTCGCTACTGCAACCTCACCAATTTACCCCTTCCTTTCCCATTTAGCTTTGCTAGTCTTGATACCCATGGTAATGGGATTGTTGAGTCCTCGTGGCTCACAGATTACTACAACAACAGTTGGAGGTACAGGTTATGCGATGATCCTGACGCGAGAGCGATGTTGCTTGTTTTGGAGTTTCTTCTTCTGCTTCTTCGATCAGGGGATATGTTCCAGGTCGGCAGCCTGGGCTAGCAGGGTGGTTATTGTTTGAGTTTCTATTTATGATTCATCCGTAGTCGGATGTTGCTCTTATGTATGATGATGTTGTATTCATGTGGCATTGTATGTATTGTATGTATCCCCATCTATTATGTAATGTTGATGTAATGATATCCAACTTGCAAAAGCGTTCCAATATGCGGGTCTATCCTTGGTGGGACCTTCGAGTTCCTTTTGGATAGGGTCGCATATTGGGCGTGACATTCGCCTTACCGGGAAGCAAACGACAGAAAAGCTAAGTTGCCAAAGTTTGAGCAATTAGTTTTAAAAAATTTAAGTTATCTTCCTCGAACGACCGTGCTTTGTATGGAAAACCTGTGCGTGGAGGAACCACCTCGTAGCTAGTTGCGCCCTTACTTTGTTTCGAGTCTGCTCAACAACTTAAGTGAGCTGCGACTAGTTGCGATAAGGTTTCTTGTCGGTAGCGGCACCGCCAAAGAGGTCTTGACGTCCCGCACTCAGCGCTTCATGACTAAGGTGCTCAGACCGCAAGTTCCCTAAAAGCGTAGGGCAGAAACATACAAAGGAAGGAATCAAGTAAAGGAAATAACATAGCAATTGATACCCAAAATAGAGTTATATTACAAGACAGCTTGTCGCAGCTCTAACAGATTGTTTTCATAACATGACCAACAACAACAAGAAAAGGAGAAAACGGGCAGCCTAATCTACGCGATTGCCCTCAACCCTCTTGATCCCGCTCACCTTGTCCACAATGGGTGCGACAAGGGTCTTGAGTGCTTCCAGATCAGCATCCGGCGGCAAGGTCCTGAGGACGTTGGTGAGGTTGAGGCCTGGGTTGCGGAAGGCCACCTTCACCAACACCTTTTGAAGAGCTCCCGCGCAGATCTTGCGCGACTCGTCGGCCAGCTGCTTTGGGATCTTCTCCCGGAGTCGCTGGAGGGCCGTCGCAACGCCTTTGAAGAACAAGCTGAGCTTGGCGCTGGGTTGGAGGTTCTCATCGGAGGGATACCCGAAATCCTCCATCCCCAGCTGCACCAGCTCCCTGTCGATGGCTGCGGCAACATCCACGAGACCCTCCGTCCAGTGCTCCACATTCTCCCTAAAAGTGTTACAGGTGGCAGAAGCACTCGCATGACAGCGCCTCGTCGGCCTTGATCTGCTTCTTCAAGGGCACCTCCTGCTCCCTGGCGCCATCCAGCGTCTTGGTCAAAGTAGTCAGCTTCAACTCAAGATCTGCGTTGGAGTCCTTGGCGGCGCTAAGCTCCTTGCCCTTCTCGACGAGACGACCCTGCAGCTCGCCAAGGGTGTAGGCGTCCTTCTCGCGCTCACGCTTGAGCGCGGCAAGCTCTTCACCATTCGCCTTGAGATCGGCCTCCAGCTGCTCCACCTTCGTCTCCAGCTCCTTCTTGGCGGCCTCGGCAGCTGCGGCAGCATCTTCTGCTTCCTTGAGGGCCCCGTCGAATGTTTGCTCGCGCGCAGCAAGCTCCTCCTTGTGGCTGTCAAGGTAGACCTTCCGCTGCGCCAACTCGCCCTCCCGCGCAGACAGCTCCTCGGCGGCAAGCCGCTGTTGCTCTTCAACTTCAGCCTTCACGAGGAGGAAGGCTTTCCGCTCCTCGGCGAGTTGCTCCCGCTTCTCGGCCAGGGACCGGAGAGCTTCCTGGTTGCGACCCCGAAGCTCCTCTGCGCGCTTCTCAATGTCCACTCCCGCCTTCGCGACAAGCGCTTCTCGGGATTCCACCTTGGCTGCTGGCGCGGTAAGCGACAAGCATCGCAGCAGTGCTCCTCCTCGGGCTCGCGCGCTGCTGCTCGGCGCGTCAACCAGCGTCGGCCAGCGAGGCGAGCACCTCTCCATCCAAGATTTCTCCTTCGACCAGCGCCACAGAGCTTGACGCCTGGGGAGCTTGATGAAAACGCCATCGCCGCCTTCAAATAGGCGTCGGGCTGGGGCTCTTGGTCCGGACGCTGCGGCAGCAGCGGAGGGATCGGCGGTCGGCGTGGCGCTGGCGCTCTGTGGCCTCGGGGCCGTCGGTCGTCGCTGACCCCTCGCCGGCTTCTGCGGCGACAGCTTTGGCGGCCTCTTCGCCGGCAGGATCATCAGCGCCAACTGCTTCTTCGGTGGCAGCGGCGTCGTCGGTATTGCCGTGCGCATTCTCTTCGCCGGCAACCTCGGTCTCCATCGGCTCCGTGGCAGAGGGATCTGACGGCCAGAAAAGGGAGAAAAGTCAAGCAAATATCCAAAAAAGAAAATAAGAAGAAGAAGAACCCAAGGGAAGTTTTCAAGCAAGAAGGATTACCTGTACTGGGTTCTACAGTCGTGGTCTCTGCCACCGGGGGGTCACTGGTGCTGTCCATTGCCGGAGAACTCTCCCTTGCCAGAGACTTCTCCCTTGCCGGAGAACGCTCCCTTGCCGGGGAACCCCCCTTTAGCGGTGTAGTCGAAGCAGATGGCATGTCAGGGGCGGCTTCCGAGCGCTCCTGGTGAGGCTGCTCTGCTCCTACGCAAACCAATAGTCATATGTCAGCAAAGAAAAAGCACCCATGCGTGCATAACAGCGGGAAGTAAACCATATACTTACGCTGGGGGCTGCGTTGGGGGCTGGTTTGGGGAATAGTTGCCGGGTCCGGCAAGATGGTCTCAGACACACCCCACGTTGTCGCGGTGGGTTCGTCCTCGATGACAATCACCGGGACCTTGGATCTCTTCGCCGCTCTCTGGGCCAGAGTCCTGAAAAGGAATGAGTTCGGAGTAAAACAAAATCAGATACAAGACAAAACAACAAGAATTGAAGAACTACAAGTACAGCAGAGAATCTTACTCTTCTTCTTCCTCATCGGAGCTGAGCGCGGAGAGGTCGAAGTCCGGCTCACCTCCGACGCGACGAGGCGGAGGAGTAGGTTCCCTTAGCCGCTTGGCGGGGACACTGGCGGTGGTCTGAGACGACCCAGCTCCGGCCGCCGCCGCGGCATGAGAGGTGGCAGGAGCAGAAGCGGTGGTCTGGGAGGACCCCGCTCCAGTTGCCACAGCGGCGTGAGGTGCTCCCGCGGCAATAGTGCTCGCCACGGTGGAGCGCGTCGCGCGGCGCGACGGCTGTCGACTCATCTGCCGCCCCGCTACGTCCCCGGCCTTGCGGAGACGCCTTCTTGGTGGAGTTGGGGGCTCTGCTTGCGACGGGCTGTCTGAAGATGAGGAGGAAGAAGAGTTGGTCTCCAACGAGACGCTCGCACCCTCGGCGGGCTCGCTCGACTCGACTTCAGGCACGGCAAGCTCTCCCTCGCCGGCAAGCTCTCCCTCGCCGGCAAGCCACTCTCGCTCGGCAAGGCTTGCCGCCTCTGCTGCCTCTGCCTCCTCCATGGTGAATCAAACTTCGCCCGCGTCGCACGCCGCCTCCTCCAGCCCTAGTGGCGTCGCGCATCTCTGTGATCGGTGGTGTCGCGAGTAAGGCTTTTCTGTTCATCGGAGCGGACCGGCACTTCTACCAAGCCGTCAAAGAACTCCTGGACGATGTTGTCTGCAGGCTCTTGCCAAGTTGGGACAATTCCATGCGAATCGCACAACGGCGTCATTGCACGGATGCGGTCGAGCGAGGAGTTGTTGCACAGCGGAACGACACCCTTCGGCAACCTGAACACTTCGGGATGTTGAGGGTCGTGCTTGAATAGTTCCTGGAGCATCGCTTCCAGTTCTAGGACAGTGAAGTTGAAGTTGAGGCCCGGGCGCAGCCTCATGATATCCGCCGCATTCTGGAACTCCCAGGCGGGTCTCCTCCTCTCCTGCAGGGGGGCGATGCGGCGGCGAAGAAAATATGCGCCAACGGCACCTACAGTGAGCTCGGCAAGCCTGAGGCGTAGGATCCGGGTGACGGCAATCTTCAGCCTATCGTCTTTCGGGGCCACGCTGCTCCAATCGTTGCCGCGCGCTGCTGGGGCTTGGCGCAAGGCGGTAAATGGCTGCGGGTTCTCCTCGACAATCCAGCATCAATTTGCTCTCCATTCCTCCCACTTGCCGCGGAGCTCTCCCTCCAAATAAGCTTCCTTCTTGCCAGCACTCGAGATCCAGGTGATTCCGCCGAATAAAGGCTCCCCTCTCTCAACTCGGGGCATAAAGAAGTGGCGAAAAAGAGCTACATTTGGATGGACTCCGACAAAGTTTTCGCAGAGATGTGCGAAAACTGCCATGGTCGAAGCACCGGGTGAAGTCAAGGAGGTGGAACCCGTAGGTGTTCATAATGTCGCAGAAAAATTCAGAGAAAGGCGGGCAGAGCCCGCAGTATAAGAACAACGCGAAGAAGGGATATCCATTCGGAGCCCATTCCGAAGCGGCGGCTGAGAGTACCTTCGTGCGCGGATGCGCTCGCGTCTCTGTAGACCAGAGGAGGTAGTAATACTCCCTCAGCTCCTTCACGGCGAGCTTGGGGGGGAAGGTTGCCTGCTCCTTTCACAGCGCCGCGAGCCGCTGCGCCTCGGTCGACTTCACGCCCTTCCCCTTGTCGGCTTTCGGAGCCATGGCGGAGGTGGTGGGGGGATCGACGGTGTTGGTGGTGCTGGTGGCGACGGGAGGCGGAGCGCTGCTCTCTTTTCAGCTTTGGGAAGAAGGGGGAGCGCGGCGGAGGTTTCTGAGATTGAAATAGCAACCGGCGAGATGGGCGAACTGCCCCTGTTTCCCCTGCTTATAAAGAGGGGGGCGGACGTTCCGTCTTTCCGAATAAAGAAACCACCCACGATCTCTCCCACGACGCCGCATTCAACGTGTGCTGTTCGGGGAGGGCGCGGTGGATACGGAGTAAGATACGGCGTAACCCAGGCCGCGCGTGCCCGTGCTCTGTTTTGGGCCTGGCCCAACAGCGCTCGGCACCGTGTGTGGCCCAGGCCCGGGGCCTCCTGTCGGTGTACTAGAGTAGGGGTACCCTAGTATCCCGAACTTGTGCACGGGCAGTCGCAGCACCCCGCGGCAAGGCTTGCCGGGTGACCGCCAAGGTCCTCCGTGGTTCCTTTGGAGCCATTCAAGAACAAAGTACTCAAGCCAAGGAGACAAGGCCCCGGCAAGAGGAGCTTGCCGGGAAGGCCAACCGAGGCATCTCAAGGAACTTGCCGCGACACACCATGCGTCCCGGCGAGGCCCGGTGAGCGACAAGCTTCCGGACGCGACAAGACAACGACCGCGGCAAGGTGCTTGCCGCGGCAAGCTACCACTCAGACCAAGGCTCCAAAGACATCCACCAACGTGTCGCCTCGACCTTTCAGCGCTGCGTGGCGAGAGGCTGTGCAGCCAGTGGTACGCGGTGGCAAGCGACGCTAACAAGATTGCCATCATGGCAGGCGGTGGCGTCCCTGACGGTCCCTTTTCGCACTATTTGGGCGACACAGACGGGCATTTAATGCCTTTGTCCCCTGCCGTCAGGGTTAGGTATGATACACTGTACAGGTAGGTGTACCAACTGCAACACCTTTCCATTTTTACCCTTGTCTACGTTGCCACCTATTGGTGACCCCTTGAGCATATAAAAGGAGGCCCATGCGCAACATAGAGGGGGGTTCGAAGGCAGAAAACACTCACGCTCGGTCTCGTTAGCAGCTAGTGTGTACTGTAGCATCTAGCGCTCCCGAGCAAGAACTCAATACACTCAGACATGCAGCAGTAGGAGTATTATCTCTCCGGAGAGCTCCGAAGCTGGGTAAACTGCTCGTGTGCCGCCTCGATCCGCTCTTCGCGCGGCCTCCGCCCCCCACCGAACCGAAAGGGGCCCGATCCACCGGCCCCATAGGTGTCCGTGGGTCAACTTCCCCGGCACAAGCTATTCAAACTCACTGTCTGAATCAATTCGGTTTCCTGAGTCTCAACTACAAGCTGAAAGACATCAATCAGGTGTGCTGCGACAAGAAGTGGAAGGACTGCGGAATTCCTTGGAGCATTCAGATGCATACTTTCTTGTGCAACAGCAAGTGTTGGAGAATTTTAGCGCCAAATAGGACAAAGCTAATAAACTTTCTAAGCTTATTGCCAGCATGGTGGATACCTAGGATAACATTTCTTGAGCTCTTCTGAAGTTGTTTCAGTTATGCTCTTGTTTTGCTGCCGCGTTTATTTGCACTGGTGGCCAATTTTGACGGCTAGTGTATGTAATGTGCTACTTTGTTCCCTATATTTGCACTCGTGGATGCCCAGTGGATGTAATATGTGTAATAGCGGTAATAGGCTAGTGTTAATTCGTGCCTTATTTATTTCCTTATTGTCTTGTTTAGTTGTTTGCTTGTAGTCGCTGCAGTTCTTTTTCTTTGTTTTTCTAGTGGCCATAATAACCTAATTTTGGTAACTAGGCCACAATAATCATGGCAACACACCAACTGTTGTAACCATGGGCCTCCTGCGGGCCATATAATCCATGGGCCTTCTACAGGCCGTAGGATCCATTGGCCTTCTATATGGGCCATAGGATCCATGGGCCTTCTATGGGCCATAGGATCCATCGGCCTTCTACGGGCCGTACGATCCATGGGCCTTTTACGGGCCGTAGGATCCATGGGCCTTCTACGGGGCATATAATCATTTCGCCAATCATGGGCCTTCTACGGGGCATATAATCATTTCGCCAATCATGGGCTATACTATTCTTAGACCATAACGGGCCGTTAATAGGCCATATTTGATAACTCTATGAAAATAGACCAACGGTTTTTTTTGACATGAAAACGGCCCAACATATTAACGGGCCACAAACGGGCCGACTGTAACCACGGGCTGAATTTGGCCCACAAGCAGAAAATGACAATAACGGGCCGTAAGTAACCGAATGCTGGAAATGCGCCCAAGAATAAATGGGCCCTGAAAAGGTCGAAAGATAACATGGGATGGAAACGGCCCAATGGAATAATGGGCCGTCCAATATGATTCCAGCCCGTTTTAACTTCCGGCCCATGTATGGCCCATGACGTACATGGGCTACTAGGCCTAATTCGGAGAGGTCGTAACGGGCCCTGGGTTAGCGGGCTGTAAATGGGCTATATGCGAACAGGCTGTTAACAGGCTTTCTGTGGGCTAGCACGCCACCTTTTGACCAAGTCAAATGGGCCGACCTTTTCACAGGAATGGGCCTCTGTTGGGCCGTGCCACATGTCGATTTATCATTGGCGCCTTGGGTCCAATGAGTGGATGACATCTGTCCCAACGGTGAGCGGACACGTGTTTCCTCCAGCTAATGATGATTTTATACGTGGAAAATCCCCATGGGTCGGGGCTGTTAACGGGTTATCGGATCCAAAACCAGACCCGATAGCTTAACGGCGTTCCGTTACGGTGGATACCACGTGTCGGTCACCCTTGACGAAAGAATTTTTGTGACGCGTGATTTATCATCATGGAAGTGGACACTTCCGTGATGATAATTTTGGTAATGTCATGGAACACTTCTACGACAGCACAGGTATGACTATCTTGATTCTGTCATAAAATCGTCATGGATGTACATGCATGGCAAAAAACGCGACCTACTATGACAAACACGTATCATCACGAAAGTGTATTTTTTTGTAGTGAGAGACCACCGTTATTTGTGAAGGTACTATAGTAGAATCAAGGAGCAAACTTTGAAGTGAAGGGGCATCTTTGATGATGAGATCATGTCCAAAAAAACAAATTCCCATGCATGGGCATCTCCATAGCCCGTTGATTAGCCTCGTCAACGCGAGACTTTCTCTTTTTTGTCTTCTCCACACAATCCCCATCATCATACAAGGTGAGGCTACTTTATTTTGAGACAACAAAAATGAATTTCTATTCCAAAAACAAGCAGCAAGAGCGCTAGGTCAGGGCAGCTGGAGTGGATGTTGCTGTGTAGTGCGGCCTCCGATAGATCAACCACCACAAGCACAAGTTTTTTAGCAGTGGGAGTCTAAGCATTTGTACCAGATTATCTACTAGATGGAACCGGGCGAAGGTGGTGGTTGGGAGAGAGAGAGGAGGAAAACCACAAGATAGATGTCGGTGCAGCAAACATTTATGTTTCCAGCCCGGACTCATGCACATGCGAGATATCGATCATACATCAAGTACCTATGCATGACATAGGATAAGCCAGAGAAACCGCTCTTCATGAGATCAAGGAGTGCATTAAGAAGATCAAGTCAACATAGAAGCCCTCGGGAAAGGCCTCCCTTGCCGGGCAGGCGAGCTCGGCAGGGTCAAAGCCACGCCTGGGGGCCTAGACCAGTTTGCCCCGGCAAGGTTCCCGGGGCCGTCGTGCTCAGAGCCTGCGAGGCTCTTTGCTTGTAGACCCCCGCCAAGATACCATCGCTCCAGCTCACCGCACCCAAATCACTAATCAATGCCGTGTCAAGTTCTCAAGTGGCAAGTTGGATCCTGTTAGGCACATGGCGGCATGCTGAAGAAGAGATTAGCTTTATTGCCACCCGTCTAGATGGCGTGTCACACTAATAAGGAGAGTTGGGTAAGCAGCGCCGCAGGTTTGCCGGGCTTCAACCTCAGCGTGACAGCTAGCTGGTGCATTTAATGCACTTTGTCCTAACTGCCAGAGTTAGGTATGATAGCACCGTTAGCCATCTAATCATACCAAAATGACTGTTTTGCCAATATGGTCGCCCCTTAAGCTATAAAAGGAGGCCCGAGGCTACCTAGCAAAGGGTTCGAACATTTGATCCCTTAACACTTGTACAAGCACAACTGCTCTCTCCTAGGCACCCTTGCTGGGCTAGAGCGCTTTGCTCCTTCGTGTTCCTCCAGTGTAATCCACCACAACAGGAGTAGGGTTTTATGCTGTAAAGCGGCCCGAACCTTGGTAAAAGAGAGTTGTCCATCGCCGCGTTGCCCTGCTGCTTCTGCTCTTTGTGCAATGTGACCGTCCCCTTGCCAAACCACAAAGGGGCAGCCCTACCCGTAGGTGATCATGCTTCCATGCAGACATCTTTGGCGCGCTAGGCAGGGGTCTGTCGCTTGTGCGAATCTGAGGCATCATTTAGCGCATCGATCTTCGTCATCTTCAGCATCACCAATGGCTCCTAAGAAGAAAATCAATATGGCAGTGCACCCTTCTACTTCAAAGGCCTCCTCGCCTGCACCCGCGGGCACTACGGGCGCTGCGGCCGCAGCGGGCAGGGAAGGCACCGCAGACGGCGCCACCAACACTCTGATCACCGTCGGAGTAGGAACCGATGCCGCAGGAGCGGCCCAACTCCCTCAACCTTCCGGTGAACATGCTCACACTAGTGCGGGCCAAGGCGATGCCTAGCTTCTACCCCCTCGCCGCGCCAGCAAGCGCAACCAACACATCGTCGATGCCTGCTCTGGTGCCAGCCAGGATCCACTGGCCGCGCCGTCTAGAGGGGCGATGACAGGGCGCACGCTTTTTCCCACATAGGGCAAACATGACAAGACCCTGAGCGGCGCTATTGATCCTCCTTGGCCGCGCCCGCATGGGAAAGGCCCAGCTGACCAAGATGCTAGCCATCAAGAACAACTTCGGCCGCGCCAGACTGCCCTTCTGGCTCGTCCAAGAGTTGAGAGGTGTCACGCTCTGCTTCCCATGCCATGCCGGGAAAAGTGGCTGAAGCAATGGCGAGAGAGCAATGCCGAGAGCTTAGCTATTGCTGAACTTTCCCCCAGTAGCTGACAAGATGGACGAATGGAGAGCTACCATTCAGAGCCTCATTTGGTTTGCTGAAGCCAACAAGTCACAGCATGTGGAACCTTCACGACGCCTACATGTGGCATTGGAGGCCCCCGATGGTGGCCAAGTTGAGAGGACTCAACCATGTTGTAGTCCTCTTCGTGGGAGCCCACCCAGGGGAAACCATGGCAGGCTCAATGAACCCAGGATGTCGATGAGCCTGACAAAGCGTCAATGGCCTCGGCCGACCCACAACTCCGGTAGGATCAACACCAAGTATTGAGAGACAGGAAGAAGTAAGATGCCCGCATCACCATTGAGCGGTGTCGTGAGGCACGCCATCACTCAGACAAGCGTAATGGACCCGATGTTGACGAACCCGCACCCAGTGTTGGTGGGTACTTGCCTTACGAGGTAGGGTGTCCCACCTTCACTCGCAAGCTACGGCAAGTCCATTGGCCATCGTCTTGCACCTTCAAGCCTGACCTGCCAAAGAAGTATGATGGAAAACTGAACCCGGTAGTGTTTTTGGGCATCTATACAATCCCCGTTCAAGGTGCCGGGGAAATAGATGAGAAAGTCCTCGCCAACTATTTTCCGTTGGCTCACAAGCCTAATGTGAGATCTTGGCTGATGCACTTGCCAGAGAATTCCATTTCCTCCTGGGCATACTTGTGCAACGAGTCTCGATAAAGAGAGCACATGGCCACCGTGGTTTCACCACGACTCCTCGATGCTTCCTGGCCTCAAATAATTTGCCACCGGCTTCCCTAGGGTTTTCCCTAGCCCTCTTATTCCTCTCCACCGCCACCGTCGTAGGTGAGTCGCCACCATACCATCGCCCCAAGATCTTCCTGAGCACGGCCGAGAGCAAGGCTCATTGCTAGCGTGCCTCCGACGAGTCCAGTCCTTCGTCTTCAACGACGGCCACGATTCCTTCCAGGATCGCCAAGATCGCACGGCCAAGCACCGTCTTCTTCCCCTGCGGCCGATCTGGTTCTCCCTTGATCCTGGCCGTCTCTGACCACCTCTTGGCAAGCCAAGCACGCCCGCGTGTTTGTGTTGAGCACCCAATCCTCCTCATTCCTTTATCATTCTCAATTGTGTCTTGTCCCTCCCGATTCCTTCGCCGCCTCGCGTGTCGCCGCGCGTCATTGCCGCCGGAGCTCCTCGGTGGCCTCCTGCCCGTTTCCTTGTTGTTAGGGTAGGTAGTTCTATACCGTATGTGCCCATGTATAGTCGCCACACGGTATAGCTAGGTCGTGCAACAGTTAATACCGGAGTAGTGCATAATGTGTGGTAGTGGATGCTACGTCTTGAGCTTGCGTTGGTTTTCTTTGAAGAGGAAAGGGTGATGCAGCAATAGTAGCATAAGTATTTCCCTTAGTTTTTGAGAACCAAGGTATCAATCCAGTAGGAGGCTCCTCAAAAGTCCCACGCACCTACACAAACAAACAAAGAACTCGCAACCAACGCAATTAATGGGTTGTCAATCCCTTCATGGCCACTTGCGAAAGTGAGATCTGATAAAGATAGTATGATAAGATAAATATATTTTTTGTATTTTATAATATAGATAGGAAAAGTAAAGATGCAAATAAAAGTAGCTGAAAGCTTATATGATAAAAGATAGACCCGGGGGCCATAGGTTTCACTAGTGGCTTCTCTCAAGATAGCATAAGTATTACGGTGGGTGAACAAATTACTGTCGAGCAATTGATAGAAAAGCGAATAATTATGAGATTATCTAGGCATGATCACGTATATAGGCATCTGATAACCCACAAGTATAGGGGATCGCAACAGCTTTCGAGGGTAGAGTATTCAAGCCAAATTTATTGATTCGACACAAGGGGAGCCAAAGAATATTCTTGAGTATTAGCAGTTGAGTTGTCAATTCAACCACACCTGGATAACTTAGTATCTGCAGCAAAGTGTTTAGTAGCAAAAGTGGAATGATAATAAAGGTAACAGTAGCAAAAGTAAAGATAAATGTTTTTGGGTTTTTGTAGTAGTTGTAACAGTAGCAACGGAAAAGTAAATAAGCGAAGAACAATATGTGAAAAGCTCGTAGGCAATGGATCAGTGATGGATAATTATGCCGGATGCGATTCCTCATGCAATAGTTATAACATAGGTTGATATAGAACTAGCTCCAATTCATCAATGTAATGTAGGCATGTATTCCGTACATAGTCATACGTGCTTATGGAAAAGAACTTGTATGACGTCTTTTGTCCTACCCTCCCGTGGAAGCGGGGTCCTAGCGGAAACTAAGGGATATTAAGGCCTCCTTTTAATAGAGAACCGGAACAAAGCATTAGCACATAGTGAATACATGAACTCCTCAAACTATGGTCATCACCGAGAAGTGTCCCGATTATTGTCACTTCGGGGTTGTTGGATCATAAAACATAATAGGTGACTATAGACTTGCAAGATAGGATCAGGAACACACATATATTCATGAAAACATAATAGGTTCAGATCTGAAATCATGGCACTCGGGCCCTAGTGACAAGCATTAAGCATAGCAAAGTCATAGCAACATCAATCTCAGAACATAGTGGATACTAGGGATCAAACCCTAACAAAACTAACTTTATTACATGGTAAATCTCATCCAACCCATCACCGTAAAGCAAGACTACGATGGAATTACTCACGCACGGCGATGAGCATCATGAAATTAGTGATGGAGGATGGTTGATGATGACGACGACAATGAATCCCCCTCTCCGGAGCCCCGAACGGACTCCAGATCAGCCCTCCCGAGAGAGATTAGGGCTTGGCGGCGTCTCCTTGTCGTGAAACGCGATGAAGCTTTCTCCTTTATTTTTTTTCTCCCCGAGATGGAATATATGGAGTTGGAGTTGAGGTCGTTGGAGGTCCAGGGGGCCCACGAGATAGGGGCCGCACCCTAGGGGGGGCACCCCCCTGTCTCGTGGACAGGCCGTGGGCCCCCCTGGCACTAATTCTTTCGCCAAAAATTCTTATTAATTCCAAAAAGTGCCTCCGTGGATTTCCAGAACATTCTGAGAAGTTTTCTTTTCTACACATAAAACAACATCGTGGCAGTTCTGCTGAAAACAACGTCAGTCCGGGTTAGTTTCATTCAAATCATGCAACTTAGAGTCCAAAACAAGGGCAAAAGTGTTTGGAAAAGTAGATACGTTGGAGACGTATCAACTCCCCCAAGCTTAAACCTTTGCTTGTCCTCAAGCAATTCAATTGATAAACTGAAAGTGATAAAGAAAAACTTTTACAAACTCTGTTGCTCTTGTTGTTGTAAACATGAAAAGCCAACATTCAAGTTTCAGCAAATATTATGAACTACCATACTCACAATAACACATAGGTCACACAATTACTCATATTAATAACATAATCAGCTAGCGAGCCATAATAATAAAACTCGGATGACAACACTTTCTCAAAATAATCATAACATGATATAACAAAATGGTATCTCGCTAGCCCTTTCTGAGACCGCAAAACATAAATGCACAGCACCTTTAAAGATCAAGGACTGACTAAACATTGTAATTCATGGTAAAAGAGATCCAGTCAAGTCATACCCAATATAAACCAATAATATTGGATGCAAATGACAGTGTGCTCTCCAGCGGGTGCTTTTAATAAGAAGGGTGATGACTCAACATAAAAGTAAATAGATAGGCCCTTCGCAGAGGGAAGCAGGGATTTGTAGAGGTGCCAGAGCTCGATTTTAAAATAGAGATTGAATAACATTTTGAGCGGCATGCTTTCGCTATCAATGCAACAACTATGAGATGGTTGTATCTTCCATACTACATGCATTATAGGCAGTTCCCAAACGGAATGGTAAAGGTTTATACTCCCCCAACCACCAACAAGCATCAATCCATGGCTTGCTCGAAACAATGAGTGCCTCCAACATACAACAACCCTGGGGGAGTTTTGTTTAATTATTTTGATTTCCTTTGATATTTTTGGATCATGGGACTGGGCATCCCGGTTACCGGCCCTTTCTCGTGAATGAGGAGCGGAGTCCACTCCTCGTGAGAATAACCCACCTAGCATGGAAGATATAGGCAGCCCTAGTTGAAACATGAGCTGCTCGAGCATACAAAACAAAATTGCATTCGAAGGTTTGGAGTTTGGCACATACAAATTTACTTGGAACGGCAGGTAAATACCGCATATAGGAAGGTATAGTGGACTCATATCGAACAACTTTGGGGTTTAAGGAGTTTGGATGCACAAGCAGTATTCCCGCTTAGTACAGGTGAAGGCTAGCAAAAGACCGGGAAGCGACCAACTAAGAGTGCGACAACAGTCGTAAACATGCATTAAAATTAATTTACAACGAGTAGAAGCATGAGTAGGATATAATCCACCATGAACATAAATATCGTGAAGGCTATGTTGATTTGATTCTACTACATGCGTGAACATGTGCCAAGTCGAGTCACTCAATTCATTCATAGGAGGATATCATCCCATTATACCACATCATAATCATTCTAATAGCATGTTGGCACGCAAGGTAAACCATTATAACTCATAGCTAATCAAGCATGGCACAAGCAACTATAATCTCTAAATGTCATTGCAAATATGTTTACTTCATAATAGCTGACTCAGGAACGGTGAATCATCATATTTAAAAAACAAGAGAGGTCGAGTTCATACCAGCTTTTCTCATCCCAATAAGTCCATCATATATCATCATTATTGCCTTTCACTTGCACGACCGAACGATGTGTATAATAAGGGTGCACGTGCATTGGACTAAGCTGGAATCTGCAAGCATTCAACTCAAGAGAGAAGACAAGTAATATGGGCTCTGAATTAAATAAACAATCATGCACATAAGAGCCACTAAGCATTTTCAATATGGTCTTCTTGACCCCCAAAGGAAAGAAAAGAAAATAAAACTATTTACACGGGAAAGCACCGAACAAGTAAAAGAAGAACAAGCAATCTTTTTGGGTTTTCATTTTAATTTCTACTACAAGCAAGGAAATTAAACTAACTTTTTTTTTTGATTTTTCTTAAAGTTTATCAAACACACAAGAAGAAAAACCAGAAAAAGAAATTTAAACTAGCATGGATAATACAATGAAAGAGTATGAGCACCGACGACTAGTGTCTGAACATGAATGTAAAGTCGGTGAGAAATATGTACTCCCCCAAGCTTAGGCTTTTGGCCTAAGTTGGTTCAATACCAATGACCGCCTGGCTGATATCCATAAGTGAAACTGGGGTAGTACTAAGATGCAGAGGCGACCGCCTCCTAAGCAGCAGCATGCTGGCAAGGTGCCTCCATTCCCCTCTCGTATTCGGTTGCTTCTTTCCTGGTGACAACATATCTTCCTTTTGCCTGATAATCAAAAAGGTAGGGAGTAGGAAGAGTAACAGGGACGACGTTGTGGTTGTCATAGGTTAGTCGATAATGGAGGAATTGTTCATTCCTCTCAAGAAAATTATGATCAAACATAGCTTCTTTATCCAAATAAACAGGAGGTACAAGCATATCCCCATCTCGTGGAGCTATATTAAGAAAATTAGCCACACGGGTTGCATAAATTCCTCCAAAGAAATAACCCCTTCTACTATTATTCTGCAACCTACATGCAACTATTGCCCCCAAGTTATAACCTTTATAACCTGACACAGCACTCTTGAGGACACAAAGATCAGGAGCACACATGTGACATACTTCGTCCTTACCGTTAATGCATCTACCAATAAAGAGAGCAAAATAATGTATAGCAGGAAAATGAATACTCCCTATGGTAGCTTGTGCTACGTACCTAGATTCTCCCACAGTAATACTAGCAAGAAAATCTCTAAGTTCAGATTTGCGAGGATCATTAATATTACCCCACTGCGGGAGTTTGCAAGCAGTTGTGAAATCCTCTAAATCCATGGTATAAGATGTATCATAAATATCAAACATGACGCTAGGAGAATCATGCGCAGAAATATATTCGAACCTCCGCACAAAGGAATCAGTCAATTGATAATATTGAGGACACTTATCTTGTAAGAAGTCCTCCAGCTCGGCATTACGCACATATGCGTCAAATTCCTCCTTGAAGCCTGCTTCAACCATAAAATCATCGGATGGCCACTCACAAGCCCACACATTTGCGTCCCTTGGCAAATTAACATCTTGTTCACGTATTGTGATCCTTGGACCTTTCTTTGCCGAGGAACCACCTTGGTACATTCTTCTAAGCATATTTCTTGTTCTGAAAATTTCTGAAATTTTAGTAACTTCAAAATAAAAGTGAATAAAACTAAACAAGATTGATAGCAACTACTCCTATAAGTGCCTAGAGCCTATATCATGCATTGGAATTGCTTGGGACCTCAAAAATTTAACATGCAAGCTCAAGAACATGGTCACCTATGCAGCAAAAATTTGCAATGAATAAAGCACTAGAACAAAAACAAATTGGACCAATGGAGGAGTCACATACCAAGCAACAATCTCCCAAAGCATTTTTGTGAATGGAGCTTTGAGCTAAGAAATCAAAAATCGCAGCAAAACGAGCTAGAACTCGGGCTTGAGCTGGATGGGGATTTTTTTTGGGTAGAGGATAAGTGTGTGGGCGCTGGCATAAGTGGAGGGGAGCCACTAGGGGCCCACGAGACAGGGGGCGCGCCCTCCTCTCTCTTGGCCTGGTGCTTGCCCGTCCTGCAGTGTTTTCAGTGCCTAAAATCCTCAAATATTCCAGAAAAAATTATACTAAATTTGCAAGGCATTTGGAGCACTTTTATTTTCGGACTATTTTTTTAATGTACGAATAAATCAGAAAATAGACGGATAATATTATTTTTGCTTTATTTATTCTAAAAAACAGAAAGTAAAAAGAGGGTACAGAAGGTTGTGCCTTCTAGTTTCATCTATCTCGTGATCATCAAAATGAATCCACTAACAAGGTTGATCAAGTCTTGTTAACAAACTCATTCCGAATAACACGGAACCAGAGAAATTTTGAATAACACTAAGTTACCTCAACGGGGATATGAAAATCCCCAACAATAAGAATATCATCCTTTTTCTTGACAGTAGGGAGAGGAAATTCAAAACCTCCAAAAATGATAGTTGGAACTTTTTCAATAGAATTGATGCTATGAACTTGAGGTTGTTTCCTCGGAAAGTGTACTGTATGCTCATTACCATTAACATAAAAAGTGACATTGCCTTTGTTTCAATCAATAACAGCCCCTGTAGTTTTAAGAAAAGGTCTACCAAGGATAATGGACATACTATCGTCCTCGGGAATATCAAGAATAACAAAGTCCGTTAAGATAGTGACATTTGCAACCACAACAGGCACATCCTCACAAATACCGACAGGTATAGCAGTTGATTTATCGGCCATTTGCAAAGATATTTCAGTAGGTGTCAACTTATTCAATTCAAGTCTACGATATAAAGAGAGAGGCATAACACTAACACCGGCTCCAAGATCACATAAAGCAGTTGTAACATAATTTCTTTTAATGGAACATGGTATAGTTGGTACACCCGGATCTCCAAGTTTCTTTGGTATTCCACCCTTAAAAGTGTAATTAGCAAGCATGGTGGAAATTTCAGCTTCCGGTATCTTTCTTTATTTGTGATGATATCCTTCATATACTTAGCATAAGGATTTACTTTAAGCATATCAGTTAAGCGCATACGTAAGAAAATAGGTCTAATCATTTCAGCAAAGCGCTCAAAATCCTCATCATCCTTTGACTTGGCTGGTTTAGGAGGAAAGGGCATGGGTTTCTGAACCCATGGTTCTCTTTCTTTACCGTGCTTCCTAGCAACAAAATCTCTCTTATCATAACGTTGATTCTTTGATTGAGGGTTATCAAGATCAACAGCAGGTTCAATTTCTACATCATTATTTTTGCTAGGTTGAGCATCAACATGAACATTATCATTACCATTATCATTAGGTTCATGTTCATCACTGATTGAGTTTCAGCATCAGAAACAGAAATATCAATGGGATTCTCAGGTGTGTCTACAGTAGGTTCACTAGAAGCATGCAAAGTCCTATCGTTTTTCTTATTCTTCTTTTTAGGAGAACTAGGTGCCTCTAAATTATTTCTCTGAGAATCTTGCTCGATTCTCTTAGGGTGGCCTTCAGGATACAAAGGTTCCTGAGTCATTCTACCAGTTCTAGTAGCCACTCTAATATCAAAGTCATTTTTATTATTCAATTCATCAAGCAAATCATTTTGATCTTTAAGCACTTGCTCAGCTTGAGTAGCAACCATAGAAGCATATTTGCTAACGCGGTGAAGTTCATCTTTAACTCTAGCCAGATTATCACCTACACGTCCTATCGAAAGCATTATTCTTTAACTCTATACCAACATAAGTATTAAAACTTTCTTGTCTAGCCATAAAGTCATCAAATTCATCTAAGCAAGGGCTATGAAATTTAGTAGAGGGTACTTCAACTTTAACATATCTATAGAGATAATTTACCTTTACTACCTATGTCGGGTTATCAAGACAATGTGGTTCTTCAGGCGGTAAATTAAGACCATGTATTTCTTCAATAGGAGGTAAATTCTTAACATCTTCAACTTTAATACCTTTTTCTTTCATTGATTTCTTTGCCTCTTGCATATCTTCAGGACTGACAAATAAAACACCTCTCTTCTTCGGAGTGGGTTTAGGAATAGGCTCAGCAGTTGGCTCAATTGGTTCAGGAATTACTTCAGGAAGTGGCTTAGGAAGAGTCCAATTATTTTCATTAGTCAACATGTTATTCAATAATATTTCGGCTTCGTCGACTCTTCTTTCCCTGACAACACAACCAGTACAACTATCCAAGTAGTCCTTGGAAGCATCGGTTAGTCCATTATAAAAGATATCAAGTATTTCATTTTTCTTAAGAGGATGATCTGGCAAATCATTAAGTAACCGGAGAAGCCTCCCCCAAGCTTGTGGGAGACACTCTTCTTTGATTTGCACAGAATTATATATTTCCTGCAAGGCAGCTTGTTTCTTATGAGCAGGGAAATATTTAGCAGAGAAGTGATAAATCATATCCTGGGGACTACGCACACAACCAGGAGCAAGAGAATTATACCAAGTCTTAGCATCACCCTTTAATGAGAACGGAAATATCTTAAGGATATATAAATAGCGAGACTTCTCATCATTAGTAAACAGGGTGGCTATATCATTCAACTTGGTAAGATGTGCCACAACAGTTTTAGATTCAAGGCCATAAACAGGATCAGATTAAACTAAAGTAATAATATCAGGATCAACAGAAAATTCATAATCCTTATCAGTAACACAGATAGGTGAAGCAGCAAAAGCAGGATCGGGTTTCATTCTAGCATTAAGAGACTGTTGCTTCCATTTAGCTAATAATTTCTTAAGATCATTTCTATTATTGCAAGCAAGAATTTCCATAGCAGCTTTTTCATTCATAACATAACCCTTAGGAACAACAAGTAATACATAATCATTGGGGGGACCTTCATCATCACTATCATCAATAATAGGATCTTCAGTAATTTCATTCCCCCTAACTCTAGCAAGTTGTTCATCAAGAAATTCACCTAATGGCAAAGTAGTATCAAGCACAGAAGTAGTTTCATCATGCATAGCAGAATTGGCATCATCAATAACATGCGACATATCAGAATTCATAGCAGTAGCAGGTTTAGGTGTCGCAAGCCTACTAATAACGGAAGGAGAATCTAGTGTAGAGCTAGAGGCAGTTCCTTACCTCCCCTCGTAGTTGAGGGCTCGGCCGTCTTTCAAGTTCTTCATAGTGATCAACAGATATAAATCCCAAGTGACTCAGAGAATAGAGCTAAGCTCCCCAGCAACGGCACCAGAAATTAGTCTTGATAACCCACAAGTATAGGGGATCGCAACAGATTTCGAGGGTAGTGTATTCAACCCAAATTTATTGATTCGACACAAGGGGAGCCAAAGAATATTCTTGAGTATTAGTAGTTGAGTTGTCAATTCAACCACACCTGGATAACTTAGTATCTATAGCAAAGTGTTTAGTAGCTAAAGTGGTATGATCATAAAGGTAACGGTAGCAAAAGTAAAGATAAATGTTTTTGGGTTTTTGTAGTAGTTGTAACAGTAGCAATGGAAAAGTAAATAAGCGAAGAACAATATGTGAAAAGCTCGTAGGCAATGGATCAGTGATGGATAATTATTTCAGATGCGATTCCTCATGCAATAGTTATAACATAGGGTGATATAGAACTAGCTCCAATTCATCAATGTAATGTAGGCATGTATTTCGTAAATAGTCATACGTGCTTATGGAAAAGAACTTGTATGACATCTTTTGTCCTACCCTTCCGTGGAAGCGGGGTCCTAGCGGAAACTAATGGATATTAAGGCCTCCTTTTAATAGAGAACCGGAACAAAGCATTAGCACATAGTGAATACACGAACTCCTCAAACTTCGGTCATCACCGAGAAGTGTCCCGATTATTGTCACTTCGGGGTTGTCGGATCATAACACATAATAGGTGACTATAGACTTGCAAGACATGATCAAGAACACACATATATTCATGAAAACAAAATAGGTTCAGGTCTGAAACCATGGCACTCGGACCCTAGTGACAAGCATTAAGCATAGCAAAGTCATAGCAACATCAATCTCAGAACATAGTGGATACTAGGGATCAAACACTAACAAAACTAACTTGATTACATGGTAAATCTCATCCAACTCATCATCGTCCAGCTAGCCTACGATGGTATTAATCACTCACGGCGGTGAGCATCACGAAATTGGTGATGGAGGATGGTTGATGATGACGACGGCGACGAATCCCCCTCTCTGGAGCCCCGAACGGACTCCAGATCAGCCCTCCCGAGAGAGATTAGGGTGTAGCGACCAAACCTCAAACAGTCTGATCTCTGTGCTCAGTGTCATCCCTGCATCAGTAATGCTGACACCACATAGTACTTGGAGGATTTATAACAGAGTAGCAATCACACACTTATTACATCGAATGTCTCAAGAGAGAACTTATTGAAATAAATATGGCTTAAGGCCATCTAAATACGTAACAGCGGAAGACTTGGAAGATAAGCGAGTCCATAAACTCCAACGGCATCACTAAGTATAGAACCACGACCTAAAAGCACTTTACTCATCGTCTGAAAAGTCTGCAACATGAAACGTTGCAGCCCGAAAACGGGTCAGCACATGGAATATGCTGGCAATGTAACACATAGAGGAAAATATGATGGAATAAGCTATACTACATGCGTATTTGGCTGGTGGAAAAGCTCTATGGTTACAATTTTGCGTAAAGCCAATTTTTCCCTACTGCAAAGGAATAAATTTAGTTAACTATCATGGTGGTTGTTAAACATTGAGAATGGTTGACACCATTCTCAATCCCAATGAAAAATACTCATTGACATCCCAACAATGTTAATTATAAGTAACATGATGAGATTCACATGATATCCAAGTACTAGATACTCAAGACGTCCATAACCGGGGACACGGCTAACCATGATTAGTGTATACACTCTGCAGAGGTTTGCGCACTTTTCCCCACATGACTCGATCTCCTCCATTTGGTTTCTCGCACTACATGGTGTTTGAGAAACGGATGACCGAGACATAGTCTTTCAGAAGCGCTTGCACCTTACGTAGAGGGTAGACCGTACCAACCTACATCCCCTACATCTGCTAGTCTACCCTGTAAGAGTTCGCACGACTTAGTCAACTACGCTAGAGCCCATAATAGCATGTGGCTGCACACGGAAGTTTCTAGCATGAATAATCTTATGATCCCTTTGAGTCTGGGGGGCGGTCCGAAGAAAAACAGGCAAGTCTTGGAAACCAGGTGCCTCAATCCACCCAAATGTGTGTTTAAGTTGCCACCTTAAATAAACCATAAATTAACAATCTCACATCTGTCATGGATACACTCACCCAATCCACGTCTACTAGCATAGCATGGCATAATAAGCAAACGTAGAAGTAACTCCCAAAGGTTTGATAATAAAACAGGTAATAGGTACTACCTCATCTACTTCCCATAACCCACAATTTAATTAGATCCTAATCATGCAATGTTTGAGGATTGATCTAATGCATAAAACTGGGTAGTAGAAAAGGTATGATGAAAGCGTTACTTGCCTTGCTGATGATCCGCGAAACCTAGAGACTCGAAGTAACAGGCGGCGCACTCTGGGTAATCTATCGCAGACAAACAAACAAGCATACAATAAGTACTCATCTAATGCACAGGTAAAACTCGAATAAGAGATCTAACCAGAATGTTCAACTTAAGAACTCCGGTTTGCAAAAAGAATCAAATCAAACAAAGCAACGAAAGTCAAACGGCGAAAGAAAACAGCTTCATTTTACTAATCTGGATCTAAGTCAATTTTTACAGAAGCAAAAACTTGTTTAATTTGATTATTCGGAAAGAGGGTTTCGAGACGAAACTCCAGGCACTTGAATCGCCTGATTCCGCTAAACGAGCGAAAAGTTAAACTAAAACGAATATCGAATCAGGAATCGCGATCAGAAAAATTGCGGATTAAATCCGAGAAAAAGAAAAACGACGAACGGGTTAACGAACGAACGTTCGTTAACTAAACTAATCTGACGAACACGTTCGTTAAAACGAACGAACGAGCGAACGCTCGCTAATTAACCGAACCGAAAAAAAACCTATCTAATAAAAATAAACCGAAGAAAACCGTTCGGTTTTTGAGAAAAACCGGTGGCACGGAAAACGAGGCGGCGGCGAACCTCGGTGGCGTGGTCGGCGGGTCGGCGGCGGCGGCGGCGGGTCGGCAGCTGCTCCGGCGATGGCGAGGAGGCGGCGGCGACGGATCTGGCGGCGCGACGGATTAGGGTTAGGGTTTGGGCGGGCGTGGGCGGCGGCGGCGCATTTGGCTGGTGGGCGCGGCGGCGACACTGGCGCGCGCGGGTGGCGGCTTAGATAGCGCACCCCCGAGCGGAGTCCCGCTCGGGCACGGCCCAAAGGCGGTTAGCGTTTTTTTTAAATAATTCCGCACGGAAGAAAAATAAAAAGAAATACTAAACGGGCTCCAAAAATCCCAAAATAAATTTTCCCCGGCTTCTAAAATCAAGCCGGACAAGATGAAAATTTATTTGGGGACTAAATGCAAATTTGAAAAACACACATTTTTTCCTAAATTCAAATAAAAGGTTAAAAACTCCAAAATAAATCTTATTTGATTTTTTTATTAAATCTTCATTATTTCTTTATTTTGGGAAAGTCATTTTATTCCCTCTCTGAAATTTTGGCAGTAGAAATAATTGAAGATAAAATCAATAACATCACATGATCCTATTTTTCAAAACATGGGAAAACTCAAATATGAAAATAACGAAATCCCCAACTCTCTCCGTGGGTCCTTGAGTTGCGTAGAATTTCTCGGATCGAGCCAACAATGCAACAAAATATGATATGCAATGATGATCTATGTATAACATTCCATATTGAAAATTTGGGATGTTACAAACCTACCCCCCCCCTTAAGATGAATCTCGCCCTCGAGATTCGGGTTGGCTAGCAAATATGTGAGGGTGGACCTTGAGCAGATCTTCCTCTCGCTCCCAGGTGGCTTCTTCCTCGGTGTGGTGGCTCCACTGAACTTTGCAAAACTTGATAACCTTACTGCGGGTGACTCGGCTGGCATATTCCAGAATCTTAACTGGTTTCTCTTCATAGGTCAAATCATCTTTCAATGAATCGCTCAAAGGGCACAAGATCTCTCGATGGTATATCAGCCATCTCTGCGTGACACTTCTTCAACTGTGAAACATGGAACACATCGTGAACTCCTGACAATCCCTCAGGTAATTCCAACTTGTACGCTACTTCTCCCATGCGTTCCAAAACTTTGTATGGCCCCACAAAACGTGGCGCTAACTTTCCTTTAACTCCAAAACGCTTAACTCCTCGAAGTGGAGATACTCGAAGATAAACTCTGTCTCCGACTTCATATTTTGTCCCCTTGTGTTTTGAATCCGCATAGCTTTTCTGCCTTGACTGGGCTACCTTGAGCCTATCGCGAATTAACTTTACTTTCTGTTTAGACTCCTTAATCAAATCCGGTCCAAACAATTGGCGATCTCCTACTTCATCCCACAACAACTGGGTTCTGCACCTCCTTCCATACAAGGCTTCGAAAGGGGCCATTTTCAAACTGGATTGATAACTGTTGTTGTAAGAAAACTCCGCATGTGGCAAGTTGTCATCCCAACTGGATCCATAATCCAAAACACAAGCTCTAAGCATATCCTACAAAATCTGATTGACTCTCTTGGTCTGTCCATCTGTCTGTGGATGGAAAGCTGTGCTAAACTCCAGCCTGGTTCCCAATGTTTCGTCAACTGCTTCCAGAACTTCGAGGTGAATTGGGTTCCTCTATCTGATACGATACTCCTCAGAACTCCATGCAAACATACAATCCTTGTCATGTATATCTTAGCCAATTTGGCTTCTTGTAGGTAGTCTTTCTTGGGATGAAATGAGCTACCTTCACAAATGATCGACTACAACCCAAATCGAAGTCATAGCCTAAACGGGTCTGGGCAATCCGTGATGAAATCCATGCCTAGTTTGTCCCACTTCCATTCGGTATAGGCAATGGCTGTAATAATCTGCTAGCTTCGATGTTCGCTTTCACCCTCGACATACATCACAAAGCGCTACATACTCGCAATATCCTTCTTCATTCGGTCCACCGTAAAGTTTCCTTCAAATCCAAATACATCTTGGTATTTCCGGGGTGAATCGAATATGGTGAATCATGTGCCTCTTGCAGAATCAACTTCCTGATCTCCGGGCCATTGGGCACATAAACACGGTCCTCAAACCATAAGGTATCATGCTCATCCTCACGAAATCCTTTAGCCTTTCCCTTGCTCATCCTTTCCTTAATGGAAGCAACTTCCTTATCTGTCTTTTGAGCTTCTCTGATTTTATCCATCAAAGTAGACTGAATCTCCAATGCTGCTATGAAGCCTCTCGGAACTATTTCCAAACATAGCTCCCGGAATTCCTCCGCTAATTCTTGTGGTAAACCTCTGATCATTAGGGTGTTGACATGGCTCTTACGGCTCAACGCCTCTGCTACAATGTTAGCCTTCCCGGGGTGATAATGCAATCTCATATCATAATCTTTAATAAGCTCCAACCATCTCCTCTACCTGAGATTTAACTCCTTCCGCGTGAAGATGTACTTCAAACTCTTGTGATCCGTGTACACCTCACAATGATTTCCAATGAGGAAGTGTCTCCAAGTTTTCATCGCGTGCACTACAGCTGCTAACTCCAAATCATGAGTAGCATAATTCATCTCATGAGGCTTAAGCTGTCGTGAAGCATACAAAACAACTCTTCCCTCCTGCATAAGCACTGCTCCAAGTCCTCGACGTGAAGCGTCGCAATACACTTTATAATCCTTGGTCCGATCTAGCAGAATTAATACTGGTCAGGTAACCAAACGTTTCTTCAACTCTTGGAAACTAACCTCACACTCCTCAGTCCAAATGAACTTGGTATCCTTTTTCAACAATTCTGTCATAGGCTTCGCAATCTTAGAGAAATTTTCAATGAATCTCCGGTAGTATCCTGCGAGTCCAAGGAAACTCCTAATCTCTCCAACTGTTGTTGGTGCTTCCCAGTTTGTCACAGTGGCAACTTTAGTGGGGTCTACTGCTATACCTTCTCCGGATATAACATGTCCGAGAAATCCAACTTCCTTCAGCCAAAACTCACACTTGCTGAACTTGGAGTACAGCTGATGTTCTCTGAGCTTCTCGAGTACCAAACGCAAGTGCTCCTTATGTTCCTCTTCATTCATCGAGTAAACCAAAATATCATCAATGAACACCATGACGAACTTATCCAAAAACTCCATAAACACCTTGTTCATCATGTTCATAAAATAGTCTGGGGCGTTAGTCAGACCAGATGACATAACGGTGTACTCATACAGCCCGTACCTGGTGGCAAAAGCCGTCTTCGGTATATCTTGCTCCCGAATCTTCAACTGATGGTACCCTGATCACAAATCGATCTTGGAAAACACCTTGGCTCCTTGCAACTGATCAAACAGATCATTGATCATTGGTAGTGGGTACTTGTTCTTGATTGTTACTTCATTCAATCCGCGATAATCCACAACCATCCTTAACGATCCATCCTTCTTCTCCACTAGAAGTACTGGCGATCCCCAAGGTGAAGAACTTGGGCGAATAAAACCTTTGTCCAGCAACTCCTTAATCTGCTTTTTAATTTCCTCCAAATCTTGGGCTGGCATCCTGTACGGTCTCTTGGATATCGGCCCAGTGCCTGGCAGTAGTTCAATTAGGAACTCAATGTCTCTATCCGATGGCATGCCTGGCAACTCTTCTGGAAATACATCGGGGAAATCCCTTACCACTGGTACTTCCTCCTGCACAACTCCTGATAAGGAATTTACATGTGCTCTTCTCGGCTCATGCCGTGATACATACTTGATTCTTCTTCCTTCAGGGGTGGTAAGCAAAATCGACTTACTCGCGCAATCTATATTCCCTCCATACTTCGATAACCAATCCGTGCCTAATATCACATCCAAACCTTGCGATTCCAGAACTATTAGGTCTGAGGGAAATACATGGTGTCCAATCCTTAATGGCAGTCGATCACACCATATACTAGCCATATACTCTGCTCCGGGTGAGGTTACTAGCATGGGTGACCTAAGGGCTTGGGTTGGTAGTTTATATTTATCCACAAATCCCCTTGATATGTATTTATGCGAAGCACCAGTATCAAAAAGAACAACTGCAGTAAATGTCTTAACCAAAAACTTACCTATTACTGCGTCTGGCTGAGCTTCAACCTCCTCCATGGTAACGTGGTTCACTTGCCCCCTGTTGAAAGGGTTCGGCTTCTTTCCTGAGCTAAAATTGCCATTACCATTTTGGGCTTCTGGACATTCATTTGCATAATGCCCAGTCTTACGGCACTTATAACAAGTGATATGGCTCAGGTCTACATTGGATGGTGTTGACGGGTTCGTGCGGCTTTGTCCATTGCTTCCTCCATTCCTGTTTCCATTCTTGGTGCCATTATGATTGTGCGAGCTGCCTCCTCCGTGAGTAAGCTGAAACTGTCCTCCTGACTTCGGGGTAAAGCGTGGCTTCTGCTGAGCTCTAGAATTGTACTTCCCCTGTCCATACTTCCTCTTACGATTGTCAATCTGCTGCTGCTTTCCCTCAATCATAAGAGCACGATCTACTAACTCCTGGTAGTTATTTAAAGTGGCTACCATCAACTGCATGCTCAGCTCATCATTTAGTCCTTCTAGAAACTTCTCCTGCTTAGCTGCATCCATAGCAACATCATCTAGGGCATAACATGCTAGTTTACTGAAATCATCCACATCTTCGTTGTCCAGTCCTCCTTGGCGTAAGTTGCGAAACTCATGCTTCTTCATGGCCATAGCTCCTTTGAAACATGGGCGTCTGGACAGCTTGTTGAAACCGATTCCATGTGGCGGTGTTCACAGGTAAGTGGCTGTAAAATTCTCCCACCATGCTGTTGTGGGTCCGTCAAGCTGATGTGTGGCAAACTTCACCTTTTCTCCATCTGTACATCCTGCAGTGGTCAACTCCCTCCCTATCTTACGGAGCCAATCATCTGCTACTATCGGCTCGGTGCTACTGGAAAACACCGGCGGATTTAGCCTTAAGAAACGAGCCAAATGGTCAATAGGTGGTGGTGGTGGTGGTGGGTTGTTGTTGTTGTTGTTGCCTTGGTTTTGTACCAATGTATGAATCAAGGCATTCTGCTGCTGAATCAACTGAGTGATCTCTGGCGGGAAAACAAATTCGGGGTCGCGTCTCAGGGGCATATGAGGGTTTAAAGAGGAGAGGAGAGTTAAGAATAGAATGAGGTCTAGTGAGATAACACTACCCATATGCACATGAGCCAAAAACACACAATATCATTCCAATCAATTGAAGCAAGGGCATACAACGCTCTAACTATCGTCACAAAAGTGCTTGGAGTAAAACTAATTAAATGGTGGAAAATTCTACTACTGTTGTGGTGGTCAGTTAGAAAAACTACTCCGATGAAGATTCCGTGATATCTGCTCCAGCTTCATCAACATAGTCATCATCGCTGTCGTCGGGATCCGAGTCGGTGTCGTCGATGATGATATAATTATCTGGACAAGTAGGTTCATCCTCTTCTCCTCTAGGTGTTGATCCTCCCGTGAATACTCCAACCTTCTCCTTAAGGTCGCCGTTCTGTCTTACTAGAGCGACGATTTCTTCCTTATAGTCTTTACGTGTAGCCTTGAGTTCTTCTTCTAGCTCCTTGATCTTGGTCATAGCCTTCTGGTGATCCTCCATATCGCACATCTGATTCTCCTGGCGTCGGATGTGTTGGTTTAACTCCTGAATATAAGCTACAATTGATCTATCCTTCCTGGTGGTGATCATCTCCCAATGCTCATCTCAGCGCCCACAAATCTGGTAGATAGTATTCTTGAGATTGTTGTGGTAAACTTCTCCAATTCGTCCCATGGCGATGTGAGCTGCCATGCTCTTTCCTAGGCTCCATGTTGGTGCATCAAAGGTAAACTCTATTGGCTTCGTGACTAGTGCAAATGTCCTTCCTGGAATGTGGACTTGAATCCTCCAGCGCTATTCTTCGGGTAAAGTGGCGTTGAAGGTCCCAGTGAAGCTTGGTACTCCTATGTTCAGGTATCTAGTGGCTTCCTTCAAGTGATATCCAAAAGGTGAGTTTTCATCTGGTTGTGTGAACTTGATCCTTGCATCCGCCATCCTAAAGAATAGAAAAGATGAGGAGTCAGAAATGAGAAGAAAGAGTAGTGATCTAGGGCTTTAGCTTAGTGGTCGTGTCCTCTGATCGGCGTGTGCTCGATACCACCTTTGTAGCGACTAGACCTCAAGCAGATCGATCTCGTGCTCGGTGTCATCCTGGATCAATAATGCTGACACCACACAGTACTTGGAGGATTTATAACAGAGTAGCAATCACACACTTATTACATCGAATGTCTCAAGAGAGAACTTATTGAAATAAATATGGCTTAAGGCCATCTAAATATGATAACAGCGGAAGACTTGGAAGATAAGCGAGTCCATCAACTCCAACGGCATCACTGAGTAATGAACCACGACCTAAAAGCACTTTACTCGTTGTCCGGAAAGTCTGCAACATGAAACGTTGCAGCCCGAAAACGGGTCAGCACATGGAATATGCTGGCAATGTAACACATAGAGGAAAATATGATGGAATAAGCTATACTACATGCATATTTGGCTGGTGGAAAAGCTCTATGGTTACAGTTTTGCGTAAAGCCAATTTTTCCCTACTGCAAAGGAATAAATTTAGTTAACTATCATGGTGGTTGTTAAACATTGAGAATGGTTGACAGCATTCTCAAGCCCAATTAAAAATACTCATTAACATACCAACAATATTAATTAGAAGTTACATGATGAGATTCACATGATATCCAAGTACTAGATACTCAAGATGTCCATAACCGGGGACACGGCTAACCATGATTAGTTTATACACTCTGCAGAGGTTTGCGCACTTTTCCCCACATGACTCGATCTCCTGCGTTTGGTTTCTCGCACTACATGGTCTTTGAGAAACGGATGACTGAGACATAGTCTTTCAGAAGCGCTTGCACCTTACGTAGAGGGTAGACCGTACCAACCTACATCCCCTACATCTGCTAGTCTACCCTGTAAGAGTCCGCACGACTTAGTCAACTATGCTAGAGCCCATTATAGCATGTGGCTGCACACGGAAGTTTCTAGCATGAATAATCTTATGATCCCTTTGAGCCTGGGTGGCGGTCAGAAGAAAACAGTAAGTCACGAAACCAGTGCCTCAATCCACCCAGATGTGTGTTTAAGTTGCCACCTTAAATAAACTATTAATGAACAATCTCACATCTATCATGGATACACTCACCCAATCCACGTCTACTAGCATAGCATGGCATAATAAGCAAACGTAGAAGTAACTCCCTAAGGTTTGATAATAAAACAGGTAATAGGTACTACCTCATCTACTTCCCATAACCCACAATTTAATTAGATCCTAATCATGCAATGTTTGAGGATTGATCTAATGCATAAAACTGGGTAGTAGAAAAGGTATGATCAAAGTGTTACTTGCCTTGTTGATGATCCGCGAAACCTAGAGACTCGAAGTAACAGGCGGCGCACACCGGGTAATCTATCACAGACAAACAAACAAGCATACAATAAGTACTCATCTAATGCACAGGTAAAACTCGAATAAGAGATCTAACCAGAATGTTCAACTTAAGAACTCCGGTTTGCAAAAAGAATCAAATCAAACAAAGCAACGAAAGTCAAACGGCGAAAGAAAACAGATTCGTTTTACTAATCTGGATCTAAGTCAATTTTTACAGAAGCAAAAACTTGTTTAAGTTGATTATTTGGAAAGAGGGTTTCGAGTCGAAACTCCAGGCGCTTGAATCGCCTGATTCTGATAAATGAGCGAAAAGTTAAACTAAAACGAAAATTGGATCAGGAATCACGATCAGAAAAATCGCGGATTATATCCGAGAAAAAGAAAAACGACGAACGGGTTAACGAACGAACATTTGTTAACTAAACTAATCTGACGAACACGTTCGTTAAAACGAACGAACGAGCGAACGCTTGCTAATTAACCGAACCAAAAAAACCGATCTAATAAAAATAAACCGAAAAAACCCGAAGAAAACCGTTCGGTTTTTGAGAAAAACCGGCGGCACGGAAAACGAGGCGGTGGCGAACCCTCGGGCGGGTCGGCGGGTTTGGCGGCAACTCGGCGGCGGGCGGCGGATCCGGGCGGCGGCGGAATAGGCTTAGGTTTTCGGGCGGGGCGTGGGCCGGAGGTGGGGCGCCGGGAGTGGCGGCTTATAGAAGCGCCCGGCGGAGTCCCGCTGCACGCCCAAAGCGGTTAGCGTTTTTTAAATAATTCCGCACAGAAGAAAAATGAAAAGAAATACTAAACGGACTCCAAAAACCCCGAAATAAATTTTCTCCGGCTTCTAAAATCAAGCCGGACAAGATGAACATTTATTTGGGGCCTAAATGCAATTTTGAAAAACACGCATTTTTTCCTAAATTCAAATAAAAGGCGAAAAACTCCAAAATAAATCTAATTTGATTTTTTTATTAAATCTTCATTATTTCTTTATTTTGGGAAAGTCATTTTATTCCCTCTCTGAAATTTTGGTAGTAGAAATAATTGAAGATAAAATAAATAAAATCACATGATCCTATTTTTCAAAACTTGAGAAAACTCAAATATGAAAATAACGAAATCCCCAACTCTCTCCGTGGGTCCTTGAGTTGCGTAGAACTTCTAAGATCGAGCCAACAATGCAACAAAATATGATATGCAATGATGATCTATGTATAACATTCCAAATTGAAAATTTGGGATGTTACATAGGGCTTGGCGGCGGCTCCATGTCGTGAAACCGATGAAACTTTCTCCTTGATTTTTATCTCCATAGTTGGAGTTGAGGTCGTTGGAGGTCCAGGGGGCCCACGAGATAGGGGCTGCGCCCTAGGGGGAGGCGCCCCCCTGTCTCGTGGACAAGCCATGGGACCCCTAGCACTAATTCTTTCGCCAAAAATCCTTATTAATTCCAAAAAGTGCCTCCGTGGATTTCCATGACATTCCGAGAACTTTTCTTTTCTACACATAAAACAACATCATGGCAGTTCTGCTGAAAACAACGTTAGTCCGGGTTAGTTTCATTTAAATCATGCAAGTTAGAGTCCAAAACGAGGTCAAAAGTGTTCGGAAAAGTAGATACGTTGGAGACGTATCAGCATCACGTCCGTGACAAGTAGACCGACTCCTGCCTACATCTACTACTATTACTCCACACATCGACCGCTATCCAGCATGCATCTAGAGTATTAAGTTCATAAGAACAGAGTAACGCATTAAGAAAGATGACATGATGTAGAGGGATAAACTCATGCAATATGATATAAAACCCATCATTTTATCCTTGATGGCAACAATACAATACGTGCCTTTGTTGCCCTAACATCACCGGGAAAGGACACCGCAAGATTGAACCCAAAGCTAAGCACTTCTCCCATTGCAAGAAATATCAATCTAGTAGGCCAAACCAAACTGATAATTCAAAGAGACTTGCAAATATAACTTAATCACACATAAATGAATTCAGAGGAGACTCAAATATTTCTGATAGATAAACTTGATCATAAACCCACAATTCATCGGATCTCGACAAACACACAGCAAAAAGAGTTACATCGAATCGATCTCCAAAAAGATCGAGGAGAACATGGTATTGAGATCCAAAAAGAGAGAAGAACCCATCTAGCTAATAACTATGGACCCGAAGGTCTATGGTAAACTACTCACAACTTATCAGAGGGGCTATGGTTGTTGATGTAGAAGCCCTCCGTGGTCGATTCCCCCTCTAACGGAGCGCCGGCGAAGGCTCCAAGATGGGATCTTGCAGATACAGAAGGTTAGAGTGGTAGAAATAGTTTTTTGTGGTCGCCTTTGATGTTCTGGGGGTACGTGGGTATATATAGGAGGAAAAAGTAGGTCGGTGGACGCCCGAGGGGCCCACGAGATAGGGGGCGTGCCTAATAGGGGGCGCCCTCCACCCTCGTGGCCGCCTCGACTACTTCTTGACTTGCACTCCAAGTCCTCTGGATCACGTTTGTTCCAAAAATCACGCTTCCGAAGGTTTCATTCCGTTTGGACTCTGTTTGATATTCCTTGTCTTCGAAATACTGAAATAGGCAAAAAAATAGCAATACGGGTTGGGCCTCCGGTTAGAAGGTTAGTCCCAAAAATGATATAAATATGTAAAGTAAAGCCCATATACATCCAAAACGGGTAATATAATAGCATGGAACAATAAAAAACTATAGATACTGTCGGATTTCGGGTTCCGGCAGACCCTTGAGGTTCGAACACTAGGGTGCGCACGGAGATTTCGCCCTCTACCTACCTGTTCCTCGCCGCCTCGCTAAGATCTAAACTACGAAAGGAACAACACAAGAGACACAGAGTTTATACTGGTTCAGGCCACCATTGTGGTGTAATACCCTACTCCAGTGTGTAATGTGGTGGATTGCCTCTTGGGCTGTTGATGAACAATACAAGGAAGAACAGCCTCGCGAGGGTCTGTTCTTGGCTGGTGCGATGAACGGCTAGGAGGAGTTCAGTCGCCCTCTCTACTAGTTTTCTGGTGAGGATTCTGTTCTTCCAGATTCAGATGCCTCTACCCTGGGGGTGGCTAGTCCTATTTATAGGCAAAGGCCATGGGCCTCTTCCCAAATATTGAGCGGGAAGGGCGCCAACAATTGGCCATTTTGAAGGGAACATCCGTACACTTATCTCGACTAAAGTTGGTCCTCGCTGTCAAAGGCTCTGGTGGTGGCCTTTGCATGGGCTCCACAATGACTTCCTTCCTGCCGTTGGGCTGGTCTTGGTCTTGTTGCACCGAAATGGATGCCTTTGCTTGATGCTCTCGCCTGCGCTTGCTCCCTTTGCACTAAAGAGTAAAGGTGGACAACTGCTGGCCGTGGCGCCTGACCAGCTCCCTTGGTCGTCATGGCTTGCGCCATGGGCACCTCGTGAGGTACCCGCCTTGAACTCTCCGCCTCCTCGTGAGCCAGCTGATGAGGTCGTGCTCGAGGAAGCTCCTTGTCGTCCGCCTCAATGAGGGCCCCTCGCGAGGGTCTTGAGCTTGTGTTGATGAAGATGGGCCATGCTGGTCCCCCTTTGAGCCACGCCCGCAGCCGCAGTGCAAGTCTGGGACCCCTGCTCACGAACGCCATGTGAGAGCCCAGGCCCAAGGCGCGCCCGACTTGGCCGAGCGGAGAGGCGAAGGGCAGGCGGCGCCATGAGCCCTAACAGCCTGCGGCCTTGGGCGCCGCGTGGCGGTTGATTGGACGTGGGCGTCTCCACTTCCCCATGACGCCTCGGCAACTGCACGAATTGACAAGTCCCTGCATGCAAAGCGAGTCATGATTACCTGCGATCATGGAGGTCGGCGGTTGGGTACGACACGTCGCGTGCCCTTCCAGTTTATCCCCTCTTGCTTCTCCTTCTTCATGGCTCCGTCAAGGAAGTTCTCGGCCGCAGAGAAAGGAAAGGCCCTCCAGGTTGAGCCTGCCTCTCCCCCGCCCAAGCGCGGTCGAGGCCGCCCTCGCAAACACCCTGTGGCCTCCACGGCGGCTCCCCGTGGTCCCGGAGGTGACTTCCCGCGCGGTGACGGGCGGTTGGCCGCGGCCGGGGGGCGTGCTTCGGCCGTGCGACCCCCTAGGCCGCGCTTCCACACTGTGGAGGTGCTGCCGGAGTTCGTTGTGTGCGTGGCAGAGCCGACGAGTGCCCGGCTTCAGCTCCCTCACTTCCTCCTAGGTGAGCTCCCGGCTAGCGCCCCGGGCGGCCTCTGGCTCCAGGCAGATGGCTGCTGCAGCCGGGCCTCGTGGGCTTCGCTGGAGGTCTATGCAGTAGGGAGCCTGGCCTTGACCCACGGCTGGCAGACGTTTGCCCGAGTGCGTGGCCTGAGTCGCCGGTGCACCCTGCACTTCAAGTTCGACAGCGATGCCACCCTCTACATGAGGGTGTTTGGGGAAGATGGTCGCCGCGCAGGGTGCTGCCCTGAAGACGACGACCGTGGCCAGGGACCCAGCCCCGGCGAGGACGGAGAGGACAATGACACTTCTAGTAGCTGCCGCGGTCAGCCTCCACGCCATCGTGCCTGCTTGGAGGGTGGTAGCGGGTCTGCCCGCCGTCGCGCCTCGGTGAAGTGCGAGAGGGAGTCCGCCTGTGCCCCGGAGGCGGCCCGAGTCTTCCCTGAGGGCCGGTGTAGGGCGAGCCGCCCCTGATTTGTTCTTTCTTGTCCTTTTTCCTGCGTAAAAAGACAGTAGTGTGGGGCCCCGTGGGGGCGTGTTTGGGTTATCATTGTTAATCATCGCACTGTTTCCGTTATTTTGGTATTGTTCCTTCCGGCCGCACGCCCGCACGTTGGTAATTCCCAGACTCAGCCGTGGGGGCGACCGACCTAGGTCCTGTATTCGTGTCGCGGTGCCCGTGAGGCACGGACTAGAGGGGTGCTCCTGTAGTGGACCCGGGTTGCGAAACCTTGAACGATAAGGACAGAAACACTCGCGAGGGCGCTCGGGCTGCCCCCTCGCGAGACCTTGCGCAAGAGAAATCGAGGCAGGACGGCGAAAAGTCGAAGAGCCATAATTCAAAAGACGGCGATAGTTTCAATAAAACTTCAAATGAGAGTGAACTAGCCAACTGCAGAAAGCAAATGAAAAAGTCGCGTCCAGCAGCTAGTCTAGTCTTCGACGTCTTCTCACCAGCGCGGAGCTAAGTGCTGCCACTGGGCGTGGGAGGGAGCCCCAGGGCCTGAGGCCGGCGCTCCCGAGACTCCGCGGCATGTACAACCCCAACTCATTATTACGTGAGAGTGTCACAGCCGGCGAGCTTCACAGGCGCTGGCCTTCTTCACAGGCTCCGGGCCTTTCTTCGGGGAAGCAAGCTTCACGGGCATTGGCCCTCTTCACAAGCTCCGGGCCTTTTCCAAAACGCGACAGCTTCACAGGCACTTGCCTTCTTCATAGGCTCTGGGACTTTTCCAAAAAGATAATCTTCACAGGCATTCGCCTTCTTCACAGGCTCTGGGCCTTTTCCAAAAAGATAATCTTCATAGGCATTCACCTGCTTCACAGGCTCTGGGCCTTTTCCAAAAAGATAGTCTTCACAGGCATTCGCCTTCTTCACAGGCTCTGGGCCTTTTCCAAAAAGATAATCTTCATAGGCATTCGCCTTCTTCACAGGCTCTGGGCCTTTTGCAAAAAGATAATCTTCAGAGGCATTCGCCTTCTTCACAGGTCTGGGCCTTTTTAGGGGTAAAACCTCCGGAGGTGCCGGATGTTCCACTCATTCTGGACTGGCACCCCCTCCTGAGTCTCCAAGCGCGCGGAGCCGGGCCTGGAAACATGAACAACCTTGAACGGGCCCTCCCACATGGGAGAGAGCTTATGCAGTCCCTCCCTGGAGAGAACCCGCCTGAGCACGAGGTCCCCTACCTTAAGAGTTCTGGGGCGGATGTTGCGGCAGTGGTATCGCCACAGTGCTTGTTGGTATCTCGCCGCTCGCAACGCGGCTTCTCGACGACGCTCCTCCCCCAGCACGAGGTCCATCCCCCGCATGGCGTCCTGCTGCGCTTCATCGAACGCCAGGACCCGTGCGGAACGACGTCTGACCTCGTGAGGGAGGACCGCTTCAGCTCCATAGACCAAGAAGAACGGGGTCTCTCCAGTCGGCTTGGTTGCGGTCGTGCGGATGGACCACAACACGGACTGAAGCTCATCGTACCAACCTTTGCCGCAGGCTTCCATCTTCTTCTTGAATGTTCTCGTCTTGAGGCCCCTCAGACCTCCAAGATTAGCCCGCTTCGCCTGGCCGTTGCCGGGTGCGCCACTGAAGCGTAGCATATCTGCGTTCCAAGGTTAGCACAGTATGTTTTGAAGAGGTTAGTGGTGAACTGCGAACCGTTGTCGGTGATGATGCGGTTTGGCACCCCGAACCGGCTCACGATGCCCTTGATGAACTTGACCGCTGAACCCACAGGGATGGTGCGGACGGCTTCCACTTCGGCCCACTTGGTGAACTTGTCCACGGCGACATAGAGGTAGCGATAGCCCCCGGCGCCCGAGGGAATGGGCCAAGGATATCCAGCCCCCAGACTGCGAATGGCCACGAGAGGGGTATAATTTGCAGACCTCCTGCCGGCTGATGGATCTGCTTGGCATGGAATTGGCAGGCTTCGCAAGCCTTCACTAGTTTGATAGCGTCATTGAGCGCAGTAGGCCAATAGAAGCCGCTGCGGAATGCCTTGCGCACGAGGGTCCGTGATGACGAGTGGTGCCCACAGTCTCCACCGTGTATATCCGCCAGCAGCTCTTTCCCTTGCTCCCTGGATATGCAGCGTAGGGACACACCATTTGGTCGCTTTCGGTAGAGTTCTCCATCCCTGATTCAATACGCTGTGGCTTGCCGCACCACACGCTCTGCTTCCTCCTCCTTCTCCGGCAGGGTCCCTTGTGTTAAGTAACTCCGAAGCTCCGTGATCCAGCACCCCTCCTGAGGCTCCATTGTCAGGAGTAGGCATGCTCCTGAGGCTGGGCCACAGACTGGGGCTCCCGATGCAGGAGGCTGGGGGAGCTCCTCCCGAGGCTGCACCGTGTTTGATAGTGACGGCATGGCCGAGGGCTTGAAGAGCCGCTCCTCGAAGACGCCAGGCTCCTGAGGTAACCGCCTGGATGCTCATTTGGCGATGTCATCGGCCTCCTGATTGGTGCCACGGGGCACATGCTGCAACTCCAGCCCCCAGAACTTCTTTTCCATCCTACGGATCTCCGCAAGGTAGGCCTCCATGTGCTCATCTTTTGGCTCGTAGACTTTGTTGGAGAAATTGACGAGTAGCTGCGAATCGCCCTTGATGGTAAGGCGCTTTACCCCTAGGGCAGCCGCGGCCTTCAAGCCTGCTATTAGACCTTCATACTCCGCTATGTTGTTGGAGACCTTTTCACCTTGCTGGAAACAGAGCTGCATGGCGTAATAGAGCTTGTCCTGAGTGGGAGATATGAGCACTACGCCAGCCCCCGCGCCATGCCTGGAGAACGCCCCGTCGAAGTACATGACCCAGCCTTCTGGTGCCTCGCTTCCCGGGGAGAGGGATCGATCCTCGTTGGCCTTGAGGCCCGGTGCCACTGTCCATTCGGCCATGAAATCCGCTAGCGCGGCCCCCTTGATGACTCTGGTCGTGCTGAATTTGAGCTGAAATGCTTGCAGTTCAATGTTCCACTCGGCGACCCTTCTGGCTGAGTTAGGGCTCCTAAGCGCCCTTTCCAAGGGGTACGCTGAGACAACCTTGATAGGGTGACCCTGAAAGTAGTGCTGCAGCTTGCGCGAGGCCACCAGTAGCACGAGGAGGAGTTTCTGAGGCATGGGGTACCGTGCCCTCACATCCCGCAACACCGTGCTGATGAAGTACACTGGGTGCTCGACGAGGCTTGGAGCGTCGGTGCTGGTGGCGTCCTCCGGAGGCCGTGGCGCCTCCTGAAGCGGTGGGGCCTCCAGAAGCTGGTTGCCTGGGGGAATGGCCTCTTTCGTTCCTAGTGCGCTCCCCTGCGGCGGCTGATCCTTCTCAGCCGTGGTAGTGATCTCTGCGAGTGCTTCTTGGTCCTGCTTTGCCTTGACACGGGTAGCTGCCGCGGCCTTAGTCCGACGCTCCTCTCTAACCGCCACCAGAGGTACGCTGGCGGAGTAGGGAGTCGCGGCAACGTAGAGCACCAAGGGCTCTGGAGGGCATGGGGCCACCATCACCGGAGGGCTGGATAGGTATCTCTTGAGATCTTGGAACGCCTTGTCGGCCTCTTCAGTCCATTCAAAGGGCCCCTTTTTCTTCATCAGCTGAAAGAAAGGCAGCGCTCGCTCCCCAAACTTGGAGATGAAGCGCCCTAGCGCAGTCACGCGCCCAGTGAGCTTCCGCATTTCTCTGAGGGTCTTTGGCGGGCTCGTGTCTTTGACCGCCTTGACCTTTTCTGGGTTGGCCTCGATGCCTCGGTGGGACACGAGGAAGCCCAAGAGCTTGCCCGAGGGGACTCCAAACACACACTTCTCCGGGTAGAGCCGCAGGTTCACTGCGTTGAGGTTTGCGAAGGTTTCCTCCAGGTCTTGTATCAGGGTCTTGGCATCGCGAGACTTCACCACAAT
Source organism: Aegilops speltoides (assembly GCA_021437245.1). NCBI lineage: Eukaryota > Viridiplantae > Streptophyta > Magnoliopsida > Poales > Poaceae > Aegilops > Aegilops speltoides. The sequence goes on from CM038142.1 coordinate 228,062,577, forward strand.
GTCGTCGACGTAAGCTTCCACATTCTTCCCGAGATGCGGGCCCACGGTGATGTGCATGAGCCGCTGAAAGGTTGCCCCCGCATTGCGCAGTCCGAACGGCATGCACGTATAGTAGTACACCCCACACGGGGTCAGGAAGGTCGTCTTCTCCACGTCTTCCACCGCCATCTTGATCTGGTGATACCCGGAGAAGGCATCCAAGAAGCATAACATGTCGCACTCAGGGGTGGAATCGACGATCTGATCGATGCGAGGGTGCGGGAACGGATCTTGCACGCATGCTTTGTTGAGGTTGGTGAAGTCGACACACATGCGCTCCTTCCCTCCCTTCTTTGGCACAACCACAAGGTTGGCCAACCAATCTGGATATCGAACCTCGCGAATGACCCCCGCGGCTTCTAGCTTGCGGGTCTCCTGGACGATGAAGGCCTGCTTTTCAGTGGACTGCCGCCTCGCTTTCTGCTTCACGGGGCTCATGTTGGGGCACACGTTGAGGTGGTGCTCGATTACGCCCCGTGGGATCCCTGCCAACTGATCGGGCTCCCAGGCAAATACCTTCTTGTTTGCACGCAGGAACTTGACCAGGGCTTCCTCCTGCTCAGGCCCAAGGTTGGCGCCTATGGTGAAAGTGGCGTTAGTGGACCCGTCCTCGTTGACGGGTATCTGCTTAGTCTCCGCCTTGTCTTGGGTAAGCAACTGTTTCTTCTTGGTTGGTGCAGCCCCCTTTGGCTCGGAGGTCCCCGCATCAGCGGGCTGTGCTGACGCCGCCGTCTTGAAGGCGAGCTTAAGCGCTCGCAGCGCATCCCTGGTGTCCCCAGGCACGGTGAGGACACCGCTACTCCCGGGCATCTTCATAAGGTTGTACGCCGGTTGAGTCGCGGCCATGAATTGGGCCAGTGCTGGATAGCCGAGGATGGCGTTGTAGGGGAGGCCGATGGGGGCGATATCGAAATCGACCAGCTCCGTGCGGAAATTGTCGTAGGTGCCGAAAGTTACTGGGAGCCGGATCTGTCCCAAGGAGCTGGATGACCCGCCCCCGACGCCCGAGAAGGGCCGACTTGGCTGCAGCCGCTCCCGGGGTATGCGGAGGAGGTTGAAGGCCTCAACTGAGAGCACGCTGAGGCCCGCGCCGCCGTCGATGAGAGTCCTGGTAACGGCCACCTGGTAGATGGTGGGGGTGCACAGCATGGGGAGTGCACCCGAGCAGGCCAAGTTGAAGGGCTGGTCCTCCCAGCTGAAGGCCAGACTGGCCTATGGCTCCGACCGATCCGGGGGAGCCCCCTGCCACGTGGAGGCGGCGCCGACCCGGCGGGCGAATGGCTTGACGTGGTGACTGGAGGGCGGCGCCTACGAGCCGCCCAAGAGGGCCGCGATGACCGGGGGCGCCGGCGCGACGTGGTGGAAGAGGAAGAGGCCGCGCAGCTCTTCCCAAGAGGCCACCGGCAGGTGGAGCAGTCATGCGCACGGAGCGCCGGTGAGGGCCATGGGAAGCCAGTTGGCCATGACCCCGTTGTCACCTTCAGCTTCGAGAATGGCCTCCTCGTACGCCAGCAGGAAGGCCAGCGGATTGGTCGCGCTGTTGTAGTGCGGCGGCGTCATCGGCTTGAACTTGTCCAGCCACCACACGTTGCAAAGGTGGGGCAGGCTCGAGCCCTCGCCCCAGCTACTGGCGCCAGCGACCGAGCGGCGGCATGCTACCCGCGAGGCAGGTCGCGACAGTTGCGGAGAGGAAAACTCCGGCGCACCCCTACCTGGCGCGCCAAATGTCGGATTTCGGGTTCCGGCAGACCCTTGAGGTTCGAACACTGGGGTGCGCACGGAGATTTCACCCTCTACCTACCTGTTCCTTGCCGCCTCGCTAAGATCTAAACTACGGAAGGAACAACACAAGAGACACAGAGTTTATACTGGTTCAGGCCACCATTGCGGTGTAATACCCTACTCTAGTGTGTGATGTGGTGGATTGCCTCTTGGGCTGTTGATGAACAATACAAGGAAGCACAGCCTCGCGAGGGTCTGTTATTGGCTGGTGCAATGAATGGCTAGGAGTTCAGTCGCTCTCTCTTCTGGTTTTCTGGTGAGGATTCTATTCTTCCAGATTCAGATGCCTCTACCCTGGGGGTGGCTAGTCCTATTTATAGGCAAAGGCCCTGGGCCTCTTCCCAAATATTGAGCGGGAAGGGCGTCAACAATTGGCCATTTCGAAGGGGAACATCTGGTACACTTATCCTGACTAATGTTGGTCCTCTCCTATCAAAGGCTCTGGTGGTGACGCCTGCTTGGGCTCCACAATGACTTCCTTCCTGCCGTTGGGCTGGTCTTGGTCTTGTTGCACCGAAATGGATGCCTTTGCTGATGCTCTCGCCTGTGCTTGCTCCCTTTGCACCAAAGAGGAAAGGAGGATACTGCGCGGGCTGCTGCCCGACTGGCGCCCTTGGTCGTCATGGCTTGCGTCATGGGCACCTCGTGAGGTACCCCGCCTTGAACTCTCCACCTCCTTGTGAGCCAGCCTGATGAGGCCATGCCTGAGGAAGCTCCTTGTCGTCCACCCCGCGAGGCTTGGCCCCTCGCGAGGGTCTTGGGCTTGTGTTGATGAAGATGGGCCATGCTGGGCCCCCCTTTGAGCCACGCTGCAGGCCGCAGGCAGGCAAATCTGGGGACCCCCGTTCCCAGAACGCCGACATATACGTTGGAGACGTATCAAGCATCCCCAAGCTTAATTCCTGCTCGTCCTCGAGTTGGTAAATGATAAAAACAGAATTTTTGATGTGGAATGCTACCAAGCATATTTCTCAATGTAATTTTCTTTATTGTGGCATGAATGTTCAGATCCAAAATGATTCAAAATAAAAGTTCATATTGACATAAGAAATAGTAATACTTCAAGCATACTTATCAAAGCAATCATGTCTTCTAAAAATAACATGGCTAAAGAAAGTTCATCCCTACAAAATCATATAGCTAGTCTATGCTTCATTTTCCTCGCACAAAAATGCTCCCAAATTATACAACCCCGATGACAAGCCAAGCAATTGTTTCGTACTAAATAATCTCAAACTTTTTCAACTTTCACGTAATACATGAGCGTGAGCCATGGACATAACACTATGGGTGGAATAGAATATGATGATGGGGATTGTGTGGAGAAGATAAAAAAGGAGAAAGTCTCTCATTGACGAGGATAATCAACGGGCTATGGAGATGCCCATCAATTGATGTCAACATGAGGAGTAGGGATTGCCATCCAACGGATGCATTAGAGCTATAAATGTATGAAGGCTCAACAAAAGAAAACTAAGTGGGTGTGCATCCAACTTGCTTGCTCACGAAGACCTAGGGCATTTGAGGAAGCCCATCATAGGAATATACAAGCCAAGTTTTATAATAAAAAATTCCCACTAGTATATGAAAGTGACAACATATGAGACTCTCTATATGAAGAACATGGTGCTACTTTGAAGCACAAATGTGGAAAAAGAGATAGTAACATTGCCCCCTTTTCAATTTTTTTCTTTTTTTTCTTTTTTTGGGCCATTCTTTGGCCATTCTTTTTTTCTTTTTGGCCTTTTTTTTCTTTTTGGGGACAATGCTCTAATAATGATGATCATCACACTTCTATTGATTTTCAACTCATGAATTACAACTCAAAACTAGAACAATATATGACTCTATATGAATGCCTCCGGCGGTGTACCAGGATGGGAAATGAATCAAGAGTGACATGTATGAAAAGTTATGCAAGGTGGCCTTGCCACAAACACGATATCAACTACATGATCATGCAAGGCAATATGACAATAGTAATGCGTGTCATGATGATAAACGGAACGGTGGAAAGTTGCATGGCAGTATATCTCGGAATGGCTATGGAAATGCCATAATAGGTAGGTATGGTGGCTGTTTTGAGGAAGATATAAGGAGGTTTATGTGTGATAGAGCATACCATATCACGGGGTTTAGATGCACCGGTGAAGTTTGCACCAACCCTCAAGGTGAGAAAGGGCAATGCACGGTACCGAAGAGGCTAGCAATGATGGAAAGGTAAAAGTGCGTATAATCCATGGACTGAACATTAGTCAAAAGAACACATATACTTATTGCAAAAATATACAAGTCATCAAAAACCAAGCACTACGCGCATGCTCGTAGAGGGATAGATTGGTAGGAAAAGACCATCGCTCATCCCCGACCGCCACTCATAAGGATGCACAATCTAAGAACACCTCACGTTTCAAATTTGTTACACAACTTTAACCATACGTGCATGCTACGGGACTTGCTAACTTCAACACAAGCATTCTTTAAATTCATAATCACCCAACTAGCATGACTTTAATATCACTACCTCCATATCTCAAAACAATTATCAAGTATCAAATTGATCATAGCATCCAATTCACTTCCTATGATAGTTTTTATTATACCCAACTTGGATGCCTACCATTCTAGGACCAATTTTATAACCATAGCAAATACCATGTTGTTCTAAGAGACTCTCAAAATAATATAAGTGAAGCATGAGAGACTAGCAATTTCTACAAAATTAAGCCACTGCCATGCTCTGAAAGATATAAGTGAAGCACTAGAGCAAAAACTATCTATCTCAAAAGATATAAGTGAAGCACATAGAGTATTCTAATAAATTCCAATCAAGTGGGTTTCTCCCAAAAGGTGTGTACAGCAAGGATGATTGTGGAAAAATAAAAGCAAATACAAATATCATACAAGACACTCCAAGAAAAACACATATCATGTGGCGAATAAAAATATAGCTCAAAATAAAGTTACCGATAAACGAAGACGAAAGAGGGGATGCCTTCTGGGGGCATCCCCGAGCTTAGGCTTTTGGCTATTCTTGAATATCTTGGGGTGCCATGGGCATACCTAAGCTTAGGCTTTTGGCTATTCTTGAATATCTTGGGGTGCCATGGGCATACCCATGCTTAGGCTTTTGCCACTCCTTATTCCATAGTCCATCAAATCTTTACCCAAAACTTGAAAACTTCACAACACAAAACTCAACAGGTAATCTCATAAGCTCCGTTAGTGAAAGAGAGCAAAACCACCACATAAGGTACTGTAATGAACTCATTCTTTATTTGTATTGGTGTTAAACCTACTTTATTTCAAATTCTCTATGGTTCATACCACTTAATACTATCCATAGATGCATCAAAATAAGAAAACAACACACAAAAAACAGAATCACAAAAAAGTAACGATCAGAGCAATCAGAACCCTCGAATACTTCTGGAAATCTAAAAATCCTATCAAAATAGGAAGTACTGGAAAATTTGTGTATTGATCTACAGCAAATAGAATCAACGCAAAAGCACATTTTTGTGAATTAAAAAACTAATTTAGTGCGTGGAAAGTTTCTGTTTTTCAGCAGAATCAAATTAACTATCACCATAGGTTATCCTATAGGTTCTACTTGGCACAAACACTAATCAAAACATGAAAATACATCTAAACAGAAGGTAGATGCAAAATTTATTACTAAACATAAACAAAAACAAAAAACACAAATAAAATTGGGTTGCCTCCCAACTAGCGCTACCGTTGAACGCCCCTAGCTAGGCATAAAAGCGAGGATAGATCTAAGTAGTGCCATAATAATAAGATAGATCTTGAAAACTCATCTCATATTATCTACGTTCAGCAGAAAGTTTTCTTTGAGGCAAGCAAAAGTAATCAAAAGGGCTAAATTTAATGGGACAAAAGTCCCCAATATCAATCACAGGAGGAATGGGTTCCTCCTTTGGCTTTTCATATTGCACAACTAATTCATCATTATAAGCATTCTTTTGGCAGAATTTCTTGAGCCTATACTCAAGAGAGTATCCTAGCTCATTGTTTCGAAGAGAAAAATCATTATTAAGTTTGGAAATTCTATCAACTAGGACATTGGTAGGAACTTTTTTTCTAAAGTTTGCATTGAAAGCAACATAGTCCAAAGATTGAAAACACCTAATTTCCTCTTGATCGAAGAGGATCGCCTCTATGGGAGGACGACCGGCGTCCACCCTATAGTGCGCAAAGATTTCTTTGGCCTCTCTTATTATAAATCTAAACTCATGAGCCAAAAATATAGTAACAACGCATTTAACAGAAGAATGCTCAATATTAGAAAATTTCAGGAAAATTCTTTGTATGCAAGGATGCATATGCATAAATTGTCTTTCAAGCTCAACTACAAGCATAGCGATAGCATCCGGAAGACTACTAGTTCTATGAAGAATAGAACCACCCATAGAGGGTAAAGCACAGGCACAAGTAAAGAAATCTTGAATAACCCCTTTTCCAATAATGTTACAACTACCGATTCGAAACTTTTTAGTATGCAAGATAGGGGGTTCTTCAGCAGGAGCATCAGAATTTTCCATGTTATCATTATTGTCCATACCGACGATAATCTCCCCAATTTCAGACATAACGGCAAACAAAAGTGAGGAATAAGAATAGAGCAAGCTAAAGAGAGAGGAGAAGATTGCGAAAGAGATGGCGAATAAAACGGCAAGGGTGAAGTGGGGCAGAGGAAAACGAGAGGCAAATGGCAAGTAATGTAAATGCGAGGGAGATGAGCTCTTGAGCGAAGACCACCACGGCAACGGCGCCAGAAATCCTTCTTGCTACGTCTTGAGCTTGCGTTGGTTTTCCTTGAAGAGGAAAGGGTGATGCAGCAACAGTAGCGTAAGTATTTCCCTCAGTTTTTGAGAACCAAGGTATCAATCCAGTAGGAGGCTCCTCAAAAGTCCAACGCACCTACACAAACAAACAAAGAACTCGCAACCAACGCAATAAAGGGGTTGTCAATCCGTTCACGGCCACTTGCGAAAGTTAGATCTGATAGAGATAGTATGATAAGATAAATATATTTTTGGTATTTTATAATATAGATAGGAAATGTAAAGATGCAAATAGAAGTAGTTGAAAGCTTATATGATAAAAGATAGACCCGGGGGCCATAGGTTTCACTAGTGGCTTCTCTCAAGATAGCATAAGTATTACGGTGGATGAACAAATTACTGTCGAGCAATTGATAGAAAAGCGAATAATTATGAGATTATCTAGGCATGATCATGTATATAGGCATCACGTCCGTGACAAGTAGACCGACTCCTGCCTGCATCTACTACTATTACTCCACACATCGACCGCTATCCAGCAGGCATCTAGAATATTAAGTTCATAAGAACAGAGTAATGCATTAAGAAAGATGACATGATGTAGAGGGATAAACTCATGCAATATGATATAAAACCCATCTTTTTATCCTCGATGGCTACAATACAATACGCGCCTTGTTGCCCCTGCTATCACTGGGAAAGGACACTGCAAGATTGAACCCAAAGCTAAGCACTTCTCCCATTGCAAGAAAGATCAATCTAGTAGGCCAAACCAAACTGATAATTCGAAGAGACTTGCAAAGATAACTTAATCACACATAAAAGAATTCAGAGGAGATTCAAATATTTCTCATAGATAAACTTGATGATAAACCCACAATTCATCGGATCTCGACAAACACACCGCAAAAAGAGTTACACGGAATAGATCACCAAGAAGATCGAGGAGAACATGGTATTGAGATCCAAAAAGAGAGAAGAAGCCATCTACCTAATAACTATGGACCCGAAGGTCTATGGTAAACTAGTCACAACTCATCGGAGGGGCTATGGTGTTGATGTAGAAGCCCTCCGTGGTTGATTCCCCCTCTGGCGGAGCGCCGGCGAAGGCTCCAAGATGGGATCTTGCGGATACAGTGGTGGTGGGTATATATAGTTTTTCATGGTCGCATTTGATGTTCTCGGGGTACGTGGGTATATATAGGAGGAAGAAGTAGGTCGGTGGATGCCCGAGGGGCCCACAAGATAGGGGGCGAGCCCAATAGGAGGGCACGCCCTCCACCCTCGTGGCCCCCTTGACTGCTTCTTGACTTGCACTCCAAGTCCTCTGGATCACGTTCATTCCAAAAATCACGCTCCCGAAGGTTTCCTTCCGTTTGGACTCCGTTTGATATTCCTTTTCTTCGAAACACTGAAATAGGCAGAAAAAAAACAGCAATACGGGCTGGGCCTCCGGTTAGTAGGTTAGTCCCAAAAATGATATAAATATGTAAATTAAAGCCCATAAACATCCAAAACGGGTAATATAATAGCATGGAACAATCAAAAATTATAGATACATTGGAGACGTATCGGTGGCACACACATGATCTCGCTCGGCAGCAACAGTAAACTGTATATATACCGCAACCTTGAGCTTAATCAAAGTTAGTTGAATCTCAATCTTCTCTTCTCCCCTAACATGGTATCAGATGCCCCGGACATGCACAATCCCTTCACGCAGGCTCCTGGTCCTACTTCCGCTTCCGCCATGGACGAGAATCTCGTTCTCTCTCCCCGCTCCTCTGTCGACGGTGCTGCTGGCGTACTCAACACTGCCGCCGGTGCTCTTAACACCACACCTCTTCAGCAGGCCGCGCTAGTCACCCCAACCGTCACCCCACCCACCGTCCCTCCTCCCTCTCCTTTTCCCTGCACCATTCTCCAAACTGTCGACATTCGTCATCATGTTCCCGTCGTTCTGGACCTTCTTGCCGGCAACTACTCGCAGTGGAGGCGCCACTTCGATACGGTGATCGGCATGTTTGGCCTCCGCGCGCACGTCGATGCCGCCGCGGTCCCTCGCGCCCCGTGACCCGGAGTGGTAGATGGCCGACCACACCGTCGTACACTGGTTGTACACCACCATCTCGCCAGAGCTCCTCGAGGCGGTGATGCAGCCGGAGGACACGGCCCTGACCGTGTGGCGCGCCGTCGACGACATCTTCCGCAATGACCAATTTGCGCGTGCCATCTACATCGACGCCGAGTACCACGCCGTCGTCCAGGGAGACATGGCTGTGATGTAGTACTGCACCTGGCTCAAGAGCTTTGCCAACCGGCTCCGCAACCTGGGGCAGCCCGTGACGGACACGTGTCAGGTTTTTCATCTCCTCCATGGTCTGAACCGCCAATACTACTCTGTCATCCCTCACATCACCTCCCAGGACCCGCTGCCGTCGCTCCTCCAGGTGCGCTCGTGTCTCCTCTTGGAGGAACACCGCGCCGAATAGACCACTCGTCTGCAGTCCGTCCACCCTCTCTGGGCTGGCCACGACTCCTCTGCACCGCCGGCCCCGGCTCCACCAGCACCCCCTCCTGGCAATGACAGCACCTCGCATGGGCGCGGGCGCCAACACTGCCGTGGTCGCGGCAACGATGGTCCTCCTGCTTCGCCCTCCCAACCGGCACCGCGCATGCCCATCTACCCTGCGCCGGCGCCCCACGCCAACTCATGGACGGGCTTGGCTCAGGCCTGGCCTATGCAATGGCGTGCCCCCGGCTCTGGTGTGCTTGGGCCGCGGCCGGGCACGCCGCACCAGCAGGCCATGTTCGCGGCGCCTGCCCCCTAAGGCTACAACGCTCCTCCAGGCTACGGTGCTCACGGCGGGCCTCCCCCTAGCAATGGGCTGCCTCGTGCCTACGGCTCTCTGGGCGCTAGTTCATCTACTGCATCGCTGCAGCCATGGGACATGCAGTCCCTCCAGGTGGCCCTCCACAGCGCCACGGCTGGCCCCTCTTCGTCAGGCACCTCTCCCGAGTGGTACCTCGATTCTGGTGCTTCCACTCACATGTCTTCGAACCCTGGTAACCTTCATTCCCTCCATACTTTCCATTCCTCCTCCAAGATCATTGTGGGCAGCGGTGCCATCTTCCCATCACCCATGTTGGGGACGGGGCTCTCATCCAGGGCACCTCTCCTGTTCAACTACGAAACGTTCTTGTGTCACCCTCTCTTAGTACAAACTTGCTTTTGGTTCATCAAATTTGTCGTGATAACCCTGTTTCCGTCGAGTTTGAAAAGTTTGGTTTCTCTTTCAAGGATCTTCGAACCAAGGTGGTGATCCTCTCCTATGATTCTGATGGTGATCTCTACCCCGCAGCGCCCCACGCTTCCTCCTCACCATGCCTTCGCCAGTCTCGCCGACACCACCTTGTGGCACCAACGCCTCGGCCATGCCTCGCTCCGTCTGGTCGCCGATCACCTCTCTGTTGGGTTCACCAAGTCTGCGCCCCACACCTGTCGCTTGGGCAAGCACGCCCATTTGACTTTTAGTAGCTCTTCCAGCCTTAGCATGTTTCCCTTCCATGTTTTGCATCTTGATGCATGGACGTCTCCGGTTGTAAGCATATCTGGTTATGAATTCTACTTAGTTTTGCTTGATGATTACACCCACTATGTCTGGACTTTCCCACTCAAACGCAAATCTGATGTGCTTTCGGTCTTGCTAGATTTCTATGTGTATGTCAAGACACAGTTTTAACTCCCTGTCTTCTCACTTCAGACCGAAAATGGGCGTGAGTTCGACAGTGCCGCTGTCCGCTCTCTCCTTGCTCGCCATGGCACATATTTACGCCTTTCCTGCCCCTACACAAGCCAGCAAAACGGCAGGCGGAGCGTATTCTACCTACGCTTAATGATAGTGTGCGTTCCCTTCTGTTCCACGCATCCATGCCCGCCAGGTTCTGGGTAGAAGCCCTTAACACGACGACTTATCTTATCAACCGGCGGCCATGCCATGCTACCACCCCGCACACTCCACTGAACTCCTCCTAGGCGTTGCTCCATACTGCTCCCTTCTTCGGGTCTTTGGGTGTTTGTGCTACCCAAATCTCACCTCCACTGCCAAACACAAACTCGATCACCGGTCCCTTGTGTGTGTCTTTCTCGGCTATCCTTCCGACCACCGCGAATACCGCTGCTTCGATCCCACGTCTCGTCGCGTCATTACCTCTCGCCACGTCCACTTTCACGAGACAGTTTTTCCCTTCGCTACTCACCCACCACCTAACACCGGTACTCCACTGCCGCCTGCTTTTGCACCGCCCGCTTTGCAGGTACCCATGCTCGAGCAGCGCCCCAGCGAGCGCGTTCCACATTCACATGTGTCACCTGAATAATCATCGGCTGGCTCGGCCGTCTCCATGCAGCGCGTGCCCTCAACGCGTTCGAGCTCCACCGACCGATCATCATCCAACAGCTCGGTGCCCTCTTCACCCAGCGCGCCCCCCATGCAGAGACATCAGGGCGCTGCTCCGCTGATCGGCGATTTTGATACACGCCTCTGAATCGCGGGCTCCTCGTCTTCCCCTGACGAGAGTGCTGCGTCAAGCAACTCTTCTACGATGCCGCCTCCGGTTGCTCCGCCTGCCGCACCGTGGCGTATGGTGACGCACACCCAGACCGGCATCTTCCACCCTAACCTGCGCTACCACGACAACCTCGTCACCACCATGATATCTAGAGATGTCTCACCGGTTCCCTCGTCAGTGCGCGTCGCTGGCCGCGACCCACACTGGCTCGCCACCATGCGCGATGAGCTCGACGCTCTTGTGCGCAACCGTACCTGGGAGCTGGTGCCTCCCCCCCCCAGCGCCAACCTCATCTCCGGAAAATGGGTGTTCTAACACAAGTACAAGGCCGACGGGTCTCTTGAGCGCTACAAAGCCCGCTGAGTCGTGCACGGGTTCTGGCAACGTGCCGGCGTAGATTACGGCGAGACCTTCTTGACGGTCGTCAAGCTCACCACCGTTCGCACTGTTCTGACCCTCGCTGCGTCACGTGACTGGCCAGTTCATCAGCTTGATGTATCCAACGCCTTCCGGCACGGTACGCTGGACGAGGAGGTCTACTGTCTTTAGCCGGCCGACTTTGTTGATGCCGACAGGCCTCACCACGTCTACCACTTCTCCAAGTCCCTTCATGGCTGGAAGCAGGCGCTTCGAGCGTGGTTCCTCCGTTTCGCCGGTTTTCTTCAGTCCATCGGCATCTCTATGACGCACTCGGACTCGTCGTTGTTCACTCATCGCCATGGCCGCGACATCGCGTTCCTGCTCCTCTACGTCGACGACATCGTGCTCACGGCGTCCTCGCCCACAGCACTCTGCCATGTTGTCACTCAGCTCACTGGGGAGTTTGCCATGAAGGACCTCGGCCCTCTGCACTTCTTCCTCGGCATTCGCGTCATGCGCAAGGCGGGCTTCTTCCTCTGCCAGCAGTAGTATGCCTCGGACATTCTGGATCGCGCCGGCATGGACATCTGCCGCCCATCTCCCACGTTGATTGACACCAAGGGCAAGTTGCCAACCGCCGATGGACCCCGTTTTGCTGACCCCTCCGCCTATAGTAGCATGGCCGGCGCTCTACAGTATCTGACGATAACACGCCCAGAGATCGCCTATGCCGTCCAGCAGATCTGCCTCCACATGCATGATCCCCGCGAGTGTCATCTTGGGTTGATCAAGCGTGTCCTTCGGTACGTGCGCGGCACGCCCGCCCTCGGTCTTCACCTCTGCGCCTCGCGCATCCTGGACCTGCAAGCATTCACGGACGCCGACTGGGCTGGCTGCCCTAATACACGCCTCTCGACCTCTGGCTTCTTCGTCTACCTCCGCGACGCACACGTGTCCTGGTCGTCGAAGCGCCAGGCCATCGTTTCGCGCTCCAGCGCCAAAGCGGAATACCGCGGTATTGCGAATGCCGTTGCTGGGTGCGTCTAGCTCCGACAACTACTCAGCAAGCTGCTTTCCCCCGTCAACAAGGCCATGCTGGTTTACTGTGACAACGTCTCCGCTGTCTACCCGTGCGCCAACCCTGTTCACCATCGCCGGACAAAGCACGTCGAGCTGGATATCCTCTTCGTCTGCGAGCGGGTTGCGCTCGGTGAGTTCCGTGTTCTTCACATCCCCACTCGACAGCAGCTCGCCGACATCATGACGAAAGGGCTGCCATCGGAAGTTTTCTCCAAATTCCGGTATAGTCTTTGCGTCGCTTCCGCCGACGTCACAACTGCAAGGGGTGTTAGCGTAGGTAGTTCTATACCGTATTCGCCCATGTATAGTCGCCATATGGTATAGCCAGATCGTGCAGCAGTTGATACCGGAGTGGCGCACGATGTGTGGTAGTGGCACATGCATGATCTCGCTCGGCAGCAGAAGTAAACTGTTTATATACCGCAGCCTTGAGCTTAATCAAAGTGTGTTGAATCTCATTCTTCTCTTCTCCCCTAACGCTTGCATCGCTAGGCTTAGGCTCCTCTGTAGGTGCGTTTTCTTCCAACTAGTTACCCGTTTCACCCCGCCATTCGCCGTGTTGGGTTGGTCTCCGCCGGCTCTGTCCTCTCGACGCCTGCGATGTCTCTATCGTTGTTCAGTGCCGTGAGTGGCACGCAGGAGTGTGGGTTTGTCACGTGCATCGGTCGCACCCCTCCGCCATGGCTTTTGGTCGCTGGAGTTTCCTCTGACGAGCTCGATCACTGTCGTTCTCATACGCGCTGATATGCTCCTCTGTTCTCTTTCTCTGTTTTTGCTTGCGCACATGCCCGCTGGCTTCGTTGCTCATGCCGCACTTGCTGCACCTTCGCAGCTACACCTCCACGTGCACGGCCGCGTCGATTGCGAGCCCGTGGCCTTGCTACGTCTTGCCTCGCCATGCCCGAGACGAGCTCAAGCTCGTGCTCGAGCCAATCTCCTGCAGCTGCTCTGCATGCATGTGCGCGCCCACACCACAATACTGCACCCCCTAGCATCGCCCCGTTTGCTCGCTGCCATCGCCGGCAAGATCACCGTGCTCCATGGCCAAAAGCTCGGCCTTTTGTTTATGGCGACTGTTACAAATCATCCGCCTGATTTCCTGGGAAATCAGTCGGGTCACACGCCGTTGGATTCATGCTCGCACATCCGTTGGATCTAGTCAACACGTCGGACGGGGCTTTCTTCTATGATCACAGCCACAGCAAAAAAATAACGACCGTGTCGCCGACTTGGCGTGAGGAAGCAGCGCCGCCTGGTAGATAGCAGCAGTCGTGCCCCCTTATCGGCAGCGCGGCGACGCTCCACCGACGGGCACCCGGGAAGCTCACAGCCACCGACGTGGCCGTGCTCCATCGCAGCACCCGGACGGCCGCCGCGTGCTTCACTACAGCCCCTCACCGCGTGGTGGTGCTCCATTGCAGCACCAGCTGCCATGGCATCTCCCATCGCCGTATCCGTTGGCCGTCGGAAAAATTTCAGTGCAGCGCCGCCACCGGCACGGCGGTGCTCCATCACAGCACCCCAACCACCACCGCATGCTTCACTGCAGCGCCCCACCGCACGGTGGTGCTCCACACCGGCTGCCGTCATCTCCCATTGCGGCACCCGATGCCGCCGGTGAAGCTTCAATGCAGCGCCGCCATAGGCGCGGTTGTGCTCCATCACATCACTCTTACGGCCACTGCATGCATCACTGCAACGCCCTACCTCACGGGTGTCGCTCCATCGCAGCATCGGCTGCCGTCACATCTCCCATTGCACCACTCGATGGCCGTCAACTAAGTTTCAGTGCAGCATCTCCACCGGGACGGTGGCGCTTTCATCGCAGCACCGGCTGCCTCCTCTCCCCGTCCTCCGCGTTGCAACACGCACTTTCGCCGGCGGCTTCATTTCCGCTCTTTGCAGCGGCCGGTGGCTGGCCTGGAACAAATCCGGCGTCCGCTTGCAGCAGTTGGGACGGCGTGGTGGTGTGCTTGGAGCAGGTCTACATGTGTGCAATGGTGGAGAAGAAAAGGGGATAAGGAAGGAGAACCCGAGTGGATAAGATGGGGATGGATGACTCGCGATGTTTGTGTGGAGAGGATAGAGACGTGTTGGGCCAAGGGTGGAGGTTGATGCGTGATAAAATCATGAGAGTTGCTATACGTACGACAAAAATCTGTACGATTTTTGTACGACCAGACTAATCTGGTGGTGTGGGCCCAAACCTCGGGAAACGTGCCTGTGTCTTGTCGTACGAAATCGTACGGGAAAACCATCGTACGCATGGCACTTTCATAAAATCATGCGGTTGATTTGGATACTTTTCCTTTGTTTATTGAACATGTAAATCCGATGCCAATCTTTAGCACAAACGTTGAGCCAGCTCGACTGGCTAACCGTGCGCGCTGACATCTTGGTGTTCTGTGGTTCGAATCACTAACTCTCCATTTTGTTTCTCTTTTCAGCTTTATTTTCTGCACACAGCACACGCTTGGGCTTCATTTTGGCCCAGATCTTTTTTTTCTTTCCATTCTGTGATTTATCCAATTATTTCTATGAAAACTATTTTACATAGTGACCCTTATTGTTCAAGCATATCAGGACTCACAAATCGTGCATTGGATTAAAACAAACTTTATATGTAAAATAATTAGAATTTCATGTAGTTTAAGAACTAGCAGATATGCAACGCGCGGGAAAATATTATGCATTTAAACTTAGCGAGAAATTTATGTTCAAGCGAAACTCTATGTGCACGTGAAAAAGGAACATTTAGCTTTTCGGTTTCGCCGGGTGTGAAGTAATCAATCCGCTATTTTTACATTCATTAATTGAGGGCATTTAAGAGATTTGTTACGTCATCGTACGCCAAAGAAGGCCCATGAGTTTCAATCTACTTTTCCTTTCAATCGAGGAGATTTGAAGGTATGAAGTTTCTGAATATTGCAGGAAACATAAACCATTTTTTAAACTCTGAACAATTTTTTGGAAAAATTATGTACATTTTTAGAAAAACATGAACAAAACTTGAAATAGGAACATCTTTTAAAATTAACAAACATTTTTTGAAAACACCAACTTTTTTGGAAAAATTAGGACGTGCCCACGATTTTTTTGCATTATAGCCAACCAACATATTATCTTTTATTGGCAAAAAAACAAAACAGGCCGGCCCAATCTTCGGCGCCTTGTGCAAACTCAAAATCCACCGCACCGGGGGAGAAATAGGCCTTTTGCGGTTATATGGGCAGGCAAATAAGTGGGTTGGCTTCGTTGGGCAATAACGTGCGGGCCGAGTAGGAAATACTGGATTGACAAAAAATTAGTACCACCCCGGATAGAAAAATAAATTTTGACAGTGAACGGATGGAAAAACTAGAGAAACACACCCTTCTTTATTCAGAAAAAGTAGGTATAGATCAAAACCCAAATACTTTTTTAATTTGTGACTGACTTTTGAAACTGGAACATACTTTGAACATTCAGAACAATTTCACGAATTGTGTTTTTAAATGCAGACATTGTGTTGTATCTGTGAACATTTTACTAAAACAATAATATATTTCAAATTCCTAATATTTTTGAAAATACCTGTTTTTTAAATCCCAAACAATTTAGTAATATTTCTAAACCTGAAAAATTGGAACAAGAAAATAAATTAATGTTCCAAACATTTAAGAAAGGGAAGACCCATCTTTATTCGGTAAAGTAGGTATAGATCAAAACCCAAATACTTTTTAAATTTGTGACCGACTTTTGAAACTAGAACATATTTTGAACATTCAGAATAATTTTATAAATTGTGTTTTTGAACGCAGACATTGTTTTGTATGTGTGAACATTTTACTAAAACAATAATTTATTTCAAATTCCGAAATTATTGAAAATACATGTTTTTAAATATCAAACAATTTACTAATATTTCTAAACCTGAAAAAATTGGAACAAGAAAATAAATTAATGTTCCAAACATTTAAAAAATTGAACACAATATTGTAACTCGAACATTTATCAAAAATTTGACAAAAATGCAAATTCTGATTTTTTTTGAAAATTTCAAATTACGAAATAAGGTAAAAATGAAAATAAATTTTGATATAAAAACAAAACAGGCCAGCTCACTCTTGGGCGTCCTGTGCAAACTCCGCGTGAGAAGTATGGTTTTTGCAGCTACATGGACAGGGAAATAAGTAGAGCTTCACTGGGTCACAACTGTGCGCGCCGAGTAGGAAATTCTGGATTGCTAAAAACACAGATGGATGCACAAAAATTTAGTGCCATCTCAAATAGAAAAATAAATTTTGATGGTGAATAGATGACAAAACTGAAGAAAAGCACCTTGCTTTATTGTTAGTAATATATATATATATATATATATATATATATATATATATATATATATATATATATAATAAATCAAAACTCAAATATTTTTTAAATTTTTGACCGACTTTTGAAAGTGGAACATATTTTGAACATTCAGAACAATTTTATAAATTGTTTTTTAAACACAGACATTATTTTCAGCTGTGAGCATTTTACTAAAACAATATATATTTCAAATGTCGAATATTTTTTTTAAATACATGCTTTTCAAATCCTGAACAATTTTGCTATATTTTTGAATATGAAAAAAAATTGGAACCAGAAAATAAATAAATGTTACAAACATATTAAAAAATAGAAGACAATATTATAATTCGAATATTTCCCAAAAATTTGACAAAAATGCAAATTCTTAACTTTTTTTGAAAATTTTGATTTAAAAAATAATGTGAATTAAAATAACTTTGGTCGGAAAAAGAAAAGTATTGGGTCCAGTCTTGGGTGCCCTATGCGAACTCGGTCTATCTACCGCGCCTGGCGAGAAATAGGTCACCAGGTAAATAAGGGGGCTAGCTTGACTGGGCCACATTGTGTGCAGGCCGAGTACCAATTTCTAGATTGCTAACAAAACAGACAGACACACAAAAATTTAGTACCACCTCAGATAAAAAATAAATTCCGATGGTGAACGGATGAAAAAACTGAAGAAACATACTTTGCTTTATTAGTAGGTATAGATTTGCAACTCTCATCCATGTTAAAAATGATTAAAGTTGTTGTTTGTATATATTTGAATAAATGACATGCTAAAATGTTTATTTCATAACTAATTAACCGTAGCTTCGAATTAAATAAACTTTATATGTAAATGGGGTAGAAAAATGCATAGATTAACATGGTCACTTTATCTTGCTGTTTAACAACATTAAAATACGGTTTTAGGCAGAACAGTACCAAATTCGAAATATGCACATAGGGATTTTTTAGAATTGTTGTTTGTTGTTTCCGGCCTCATTTAAACTTGTCTAGATGGTTAGTTTACATATGCTTCACCTCTTTCCATGTTAACCAACATTGAATCTTATTCTTGTACATATACGAGAGCGAACTAAATGATTAAATGTTGTTTTTTGCCAATATGCAAAGCTCCACTTAATTTGTAGTATTGCTTGTTGCACTTTGTCATGCCATGCCTCATTAAACCGGACATGCATCATATTTGCTTGTGCATCATGCCATGTTTATGCCTGTGTGTT
The DNA here is from genome assembly GCA_021437245.1 of Aegilops speltoides. Taxonomy (NCBI): domain Eukaryota; kingdom Viridiplantae; phylum Streptophyta; class Magnoliopsida; order Poales; family Poaceae; genus Aegilops; species Aegilops speltoides. The sequence goes on from CM038142.1 coordinate 228,080,782, forward strand.
TACCATATTGTTTGCTTCTTTTCGGTGTTGTTTCTTCTCGATAGTTCTGGTTACGTTGCGATTGCGAGGACTCGTTCGACTATGTTGGTTCATCTACTTCATGGACTCGATCTTCTTCCGGGCGGGATTTCAGGCAAGATGACCATTACCCTGGATATCACTACTATCTTTGCTTTGTTAGTTGTCTCGATGCTATCGCTATGTTGCGCTACCTACCACTTGTTTGTCAAGCATGCCAAATTGCCATGATAAGCCTCTAACCTTTTCCACCATCCTAGCAAACCATTATTTGGCTATGTTACCTCTTTGATCAGCCCCTTTTATGCCATTGCTAGTTGCAGGTGCAGTTGCAGGCTGTTCCATGTTGGCATATGGATATCATGGGATATCACAATATACTTGCTAAAGGGTGGAAGGCTCGACCTTTTGCATGGTGTTTTGTTCCACTCTTGCCGCCCTAGTTTCCTTCATACCGGTGTTATGTTCCTTGACGAGTGCTCCTAACACATGTGGGTGTATGGGAACCCCCTGACCAATCACTTAGGAAAGAACACTTCCAGCAAGGCCCAACACTGGTTTAAAATTTTCCAACATAATAATATTGAATTAATTAATTTACTCATAGGGCGGCATGAACCCGAGGATTCTTTATTCCACATAATACAGGTGGGCTAGTGCTGACGGTGTTGGTCCAAAATAGAGTCATGTGCGGCTTCCCCTGAGGCAACTCAGGTTGTTGTACGTTGCGCTCATCCGGTCGTGCCCTGAGAACGAGATACGCGGCTCCTATCGGGATTTGCCGGCACATCAGGCGGTCTTGTTGGTTTAGTGTTACCTTTGACGGGAGGCAGGTCCACCGGAATTCCTTATCGTAAGCATCATGTTCTTCATGGTGTGAGGATGTTCCATCGGATGCGCGTTGTAATTTATAATGGACCAATTGGAGCACTCCTATAGGGTTAAATCTTTTCAGAACCCATGCCCACGGTTATGTGGTGACTTGAAAATTACTAGCAACCGCGTGCGTAACCATGACCGTCACTTTTCGAGGGAGTTCGGGAAGAGAACATGGTGGGGTTATGTTTGGCTCGTAAGTAGATCAGGATCACTTATTGATCATTACTAACTGCAACCATTATGCATAGTCACTCTTCTTATTCTTGTACTCGTAGGTTAGCCACTATACAATGTTTAGTGCTTGCTGCAACCTCACCACTTATCCATTCCATACCCATTAAGCTTTGCTAATCTAGATACCCATGGTAATGAGATTACCCAGTCTTGCTAGTCTTGATACCCCATGGTAATGAGATTGCTAAGTCCTCGTGGATCACAGATTAGTACAACCATAGATGCAAGTACAAGTAATGCGGTGTTTTGACGTGACAGCAATGCTTGCTTGTTTTGGAGTTCTTCTTTTGCTTCTTCTTCTTCGATCGAGGGATAGGTTCCTGGTCGGCAGCCTGGGTTAGCAGGGTGGATGATGTTTGTGTTTTTGATTTGGTTTCATCCATAGTCAGATTCTGGTCTTCTGTATGATGTTTTATGTATTCATGGGGTGATTGTATGCCTTTTATGTATGATGTAATGATATCCACCTTCCAAAAGTGTCTTCAATATGCGGCTATATCCTTGGTGGGACCTTCGAGTTCCTCTCGGATAGGATCGCATATTGGGCGTGACACCAGGGCAGCCCAATGACCTGCACGCCCTTCTACAAAAAGAAGGGAAGAGTTTGCGCAAGTATCTACAAAGGTTCAGTCGAGTGCACTGCAACATCCCGATGATACATCTAGCAGCTGTGGTTGCCGCATTCCAGACGAATGTACGCAATCGCAGGATGTGAGTTAAGATGAACGTTTGGCTGCCCAAGACTGTCAACGAGCTCAACATGCTGGCAGATAAGTGTGCTTGTGCAGAAGAAGGGAGAAGGCTTCCAAGGGAGGAGGTTGGTGTTGAAGTCGATTCAGAAGACGACGATGACGCTGCCGCCCCTAGGAAAAAGAACAGCAAATGCAACAAGATACATAAGGAGATAGCAGTGATGGCTGTTGAGAGCTCCAGAGATCTTAGCGTCAGCAAGAAAGCGAAGACTGAGCCACCCGGCAAGGAAGCTGCTACTTGTGCTGACTGCCGGGTGACAGGGGGTGTTGAGAAAACCGGCAAATCTGGCGGGCCATACTGCAAGATCCATAGGACCAAGGGCCATGATCTCCAAGATTGCAAGCAAGTTGAGAAGCTGGTCGAGAATCAAAAAGCCGATATGAAAGGCATGATAAGGAGAGAGGCCAGAATGGCGCTGGCGGGAAAGGATGCAGTGGCCGCAATGGTCAAGGTGGCAAAGTTGATCGGCAAATGGAAAAACTCGCAAGGGGCCATGAGAAAAAGGAAAATGAAAATGGCAATGAATAGGAAGATGATGATACTATTCAACAGAAGTTTCATAGAGCTACTGAGGCAATGTGCATTGACGGGGGTGCATCCTTGCACTCCTCTCACCGCCAGCCCAAGCAATGGGCGCATGAAGTAAATGCGGTAGAACTAATAGCAAGCACTCGAGAACCACTTAAGTGGTCCTGCACGCCCATCATCTTTAACATTAAGGATCATATAGATCGCACTAGTGTGGTTGGATGCTTGCCCTTGTTGGTTTCACCAACAATTCGCAACCTCAAGGTCACCAAGATGTTGGTTGACGCGGGGCAGTGTTGAATTTGATTTCATCCGACGTGCTTAAGAAGCTCCAAATTCCTGATGAGGACCTGAAGAAGATTGAAACCTTCCAAGGGATTAACCAAGGGAGGAGCCAGCCGAAGGGAAAGATTACATTGCCGGTAACGTTTGGCGTGGAAATAAACGTCAGGACTGGGAAGATTGTGTTCAATGTCGTTGAGCTTCCTCTGCCATTCAACGGGATCCTTGGTCGTCCGGCTCTGGCTAGGTTCATGGCAGCGTCCCATTACACATATAACACTTTGAAGATGCCAGGCCCTATGGGATTCATCTCCATTCCTTTAGATAAGAGGGACGCAGTCATTTGCGTTTATAGCATGTATAGATACGCGGTAGCGACAGAGGCTTTCAAGGCCTCGGCTCCCGCCAAGGAGGAAAAGAAAGTTAAGAGAACTGGCAAGGATACCGACAAGGACCCCACATAGCACGCCTCTTCAGAGTGTGGTGCACTCGGCAGCGACTTGCCGGAAAGTTCAACTAGCAAAAGATCCAAGGCTGCTCCTCCTACAACAAAGAAAGTTCCGATGCGACAGGATGGCGCTGATGGTACTTTCACCATTAGTGCCACCCTTGACGACAAATAGGAAAGTGTGCTTGTTGCCTCCCTATCAGCGAATGTTGATGTGTTTGCTTGGCAACCATCTGACATCCCCAATATTCCTAGGGAGGTAATCGAGCACCACCTTGCTATTCTTCCTCATGCCCGTCCCTTCAAGCAAAAAGTCAGAAAGCGGCCTTGGAGCGGTAGCAATTCATTGCCGAAGAAATCAAGAAGCTTGAAGCAACAGGCTTAGTCAGAGGAGTACTACACCCAGCCTGGTTAGCAAATCCAGTGGTGGTGCGCAAGGCGAATGGGAAGTGGAGACTTTGTATTGACTTCACTGACTTGAACAAAGCTTGTCCAAAGAATCCCTTCTCTTTGCCGCGCATTGATCAGATCGTTGACTCCACCTCAGGATGTGATTTGCTCTCCTGCCCTTATGCGTACTCTGGTTACCATCAAATCTTCATGGCCAAGGAAGACGAAGAGAATACCATGTTTATTACCCCCATGTGGCACGTACTACTTTGTACGCATGCCTTTCGGGCTAAAAAGTGTTGGTTCCACATTTGCAAGGGTCGTGCGGATTGGTTTTGAGCCCCAGCTACACAGAAACATAGAAGCCTATGGATGACATAGTGGTCAAGACCAGAGACAAGTATACACTCATTCAAGATTTGGAAGAAACTTCTGCAAATCTGCAAGAGATTAACTTGAAGCTTAACCCAGAGAAATGTGTGTTTGGTGTTCTGTCCGGCAAGCTCCTTGGGTTCTTTGTGTCTCAGCAAGGGATAGAAGCCAACACCACCAAGATCAAAGCGATAGAGTAGATCCAAGCCCTGAAGACCGTCAAGGATGTGTGGCGACTGGCTGGCTGTGTTTCCACACTAAGTAGATTCATTTCCAAATCCGCGAAGCGTGCTTTGCCGTTCTTCAAAATCTGGAAGTAGGCTGGTCCAATGAAGTGGACCCCGGAAGCAGAGGCTGCTCTGCGGGATTTGGAAACTTATCTTTCCTCTGCACCAACCCTGGTCGCACCTAAACCACAAGAACCGCTGCTGCTATATTTGGCAACAACGAATCAAGTGGTTAGTGCCGCGTTAGTTGCAAAGAGGGAAGTGGATAGTGAAGAGGTCAATGCGGCAGAGCCACCTAATGATGGATTAAACCTGTCCCCGGCAAGCCCTGGTTCAGATGGAAGCAAATGCTGCTAATCAGAAGGTGTTAGCAAGGAAGAAGATGGTGTAGTGACCAGTTTACTTTGTCAGCTCCCTCCTGCAGGGGGCTAGGTCAAGGTACTTTGGGGTGCAAAAGCTGATCTTCGGCCTTCTTATGGCCTCAAGGAAGCCACGCCATTACTTCAAGCTTAGGAGATCACCGTCGTGACTTGCCTTCCATTGTAGCGCATTCTGAGAAACCCCAAGGCTACCGACATGATAGTAGAGTGGACACTAGAGTTATCAAGTTTTGCTTTGAAGTTTGAGAGCACGGCAACTATCCAGAGCAGAGCACTAGCAGGCTTTATTGCGGAATGGACACCAACACCTAATGAAGAAGTGCAAGAAACAACTCTCCCCGGCAGGGAAACCTTTACATAATGCGTAATATACTTTGATGGAGCTTTCTCGCTACAAGGCGCTAGAGCCAGAGTGCTGCTTCTCGCACCCACCGGAGAGCACATCAAGTACGTTATCCAGATGTACTTTCCCAGGGAAGATGCTACCAACAACATAATAGAATATGAAGGGATCCTTGCCAGGCTCAGAATTGCAATGGAGCTGTGAATAAAGAAGCTGGTCATATAGGGTGATTCTCAGCTCGTTGTGAAGAAATTAAATAAGGACTACCAGATCCACTAATGGAGGCATACACGAAAGAAGTGAGGAAGCGGGAAGAGCACTTTGACGGATTGCAAACAGAGCACGTACCCCGTGCAGAAAGCAACTTTGCTGACCACCTTCGAGGTGCACTGTGCAGAAGCTTCCTATGGAACCAGTAACTTTTGTACTCCATCTGACTCAACCATCAGTTTCTCCATCAGCGTTGGCTAGGAAAAGAAGAGAACTCAACACCGACAAACATTTCCGGGCAGAGCTCCCTAAAGCGCTGGTGAGAAGGTTGTCGGGGGAGACCCTGTGCTAGTTTGCGAGCCGCGCTCTCTGGCAGAACCTCGATTTTTCGCTGTCGAGACTAGCGCTCCTACGACAGAGGAGATGCCTTTAGTCCTTGTCGTCGAGCCTCAGGCTCTTGCATGGGCACAATATATAGTCCAATTCTTGCTGACTGGAAAGCTTCCTACTGATCCAGTGGAATCAGAGAAAGTGTCCTACCAATCGAGTATGTACCATTTTGTAGATGACACTCTGCACAGGAATAGGCCAATTGGTGTGAAGTTGAAGTGTATCAGTTGAGAAGATGGACTAATGCTGTTGGCAAAGATAAATGGAGGTGTATGTGGCTCTCATCTGGGATTAAGAGCACTTGTCGGAAAAGCTTTCTGGCAGGGATTGTATTGGTCCACCGCCCTCCGGGATGCAACTGAGGTCGTCACGAAGTGTGAAGCATGCCAGTTCCACTCCAAGAATATTCACCAGCCATCTCAAGCCCTTCAAACCATCCCTTTCGCAGTCTGGGGGTTTGACTCCTTGGGCCCCTTTCCCTGTGCTACCGGGGGCTTTGAATTCTTGTACGTGGCAATCGATAAGTTTACAAAGTGGCCTGAAGTAGAGCCTGTGAGAAAGGTGACGGTGCAATCAGCTATTACGTTTTTTAAGGATTAGTGTGTCATTTTGGAGTTCCCAATAGGGTGATCACCGACAACGACACTGTCGGTGTTATGGGAACCAGGGTATGCAGACTTGCCTACCTGCGGCCCACGACATGGCTCCATCGATGGCATGGTACAACCCATCTACAACACCAACAAGACAAGACCCTCGCGAGGGGCCAAGCCTCGCGAGGCAGGCGGCGTCAAGACCTCCGGAGGGAGCGACCTCCCCAAACTGCCATGTAAGGAGCGGAGATTTCTATGCGAGTACTCAACCTCATGAGGTTGCGGTGACACAAGCCATGACGACCAAGGCCAGGCAGGCACAGAACTACAGGTTTCCTCTTTGATGCTAAGGAGGCAAGCGTAGGCGCGGGGTCCCGAGGAATCACCCAAAGGTTTCTGTTCCCGTGCAACAAGACCAAGACCGCCAGGACGAATGTCATCGCTGAGCCCACCACAACGTCATGACCAAAAGCTCTCCAGGAGAAGACCACCTTTTGTCACGATAAGATGTACTACTTGTCCCCATTCGAATTGGCCACTTTGGGATCCCTTCCCGCCTACGTCTTGGAGGAAGAGGACAAAGGTCACTATAAATATAGGCTAGCCACCACCATAGCAGGGGACAGAATGATCGAATCACATCATCTCACATCCACGCTAGAGCAGACCTCCTGAGGTTGTTCTTCCCTTGTAATAGTTCATCCTTAGCCCCTTGTGAGGAAAATCCACCAAAAAGCAGGAGTAAGATTTTACACCGCAAGGTGGCCCGAACCTGGGTAAACTGCCATGTCCATTTTCTCCCTTATTCATTGAGCTAGGCCGTGGTTGGCGACGAATTGGTTGGCTGGAGAGGTTGAGTTCTTCGCACACGCCCGAGAGTTCGAACCTCTCTTGGGTCTGTGGAGCCCTGAATCCGACATTTGGCGCAGTAGGGGCGTGTCGAAGCCTCTTCTCCACCATCCGCTCCCGGCCGATTGTTCCGATGGCCGACGCCCGCCATGTTCGTGCCGAGCGACGGGCAGCTCTTGCCGCTCGCGTCGCTCAGACGGCGCCCGCGGGCAACGGCGTCCCTCGCCGCTCTCCTTCTCCTGCGGCCAACACCGCCACTGGTCCCTTGGCTCACGAGCAGCAAGATTCGCCCAAACCACCCTCCGTGCGGCGTGATGGTCGCACCACAACTCCGCCGCTCACCCCAGCCGCTGCATCGTCTTCTCATGATCGTCGTGGGCCGGTGAATGCGTGGGCTGCACAAGTGATGGCGTGCGAGCTTCTGCGCTATCGCCAAGCCGACGACCTCTATGAAGATTGGCTCGACCGCATCGCCAAGCTCATCAGCGCTGCTGGAGAGGCCCCTGGGCCGTCTCGCTCGCTGCCTCACCCGTCCTAGGCGGGCGAGGAGTCCCACGACACGCCTCCGCCACCTCCCCGATGCGACGTTGTCCTCGAGCCCCAGCGTGATGCACCCCAGCATGACTTGCCGCGCAGGGCGCCGACGTGTGATGAAACAAGCTGCCAGTTGGTGCAGCGACCCCAAGGTGAAGAGCATGCACTTCCAGCAACGTCGTGTGAATATCGTGAGCCACCGGAGGCGGCAACGCATGTGCGTCAAGATCGTGTGCCAACGGAGGTGGCGGCATGTATGCATCAAGATCAGGCTTCTCCCCTGCGACTGGCTCCAATGAGCGCGGTAGGTTGTCGTGATTTCATACCGGAGTTGCGCAGCATCGTCTGGCTAGGAAAGTTCAAGCTGGATCTGCCCCCGCGCTACGACAGCACCCCCGACCCCGCAGAGTTCCTGCAGCTCTACGAGCATAGTATTGAGGCGGCGAACGACAACGACAAAGTCATGGAAAAGTGGTTCCCCATGGCCCTCAAGGACAGCGCACACTCCTGCCTCCTGAACCTTCCTATGGGGTCGATCTCCTCTTGGGACGAGCTCCGCGAGTGCTTCATCACGAACTTCCAGGGCACTCACGACCGCGCTCCTGGGACAGGCGACCTGCGATGCATCAAGCAGCAACCGGGTGAAACCCTGCACAAGTACATACAATGCTTCATCAACGTTCGCCTCAAGATCCCGAAGGTGTCGGACAAGGCCATCATTACGGCATTTTCTAAGGGCGTCCGGGACGTTAAGATGAAGGAGGAGCTCGTGATGCATGAGGACTTGTGCTCGGCTCTGGAGATGTTTAACATGGCCACCAGATGCGCGAGGGCAGAAGAAGGATGCCTCTCCCTCCTGGAGCTTCTGAAGGTCAAACCTGACGAGAAGAAGACCAAAGCTAAGGACGTGAAGCGCAAGAGTACAACTATGCTTGCGGCTGGACCTGTGCAACCACCACGAGTTCTCCAAGGGCAGCCGACCGTTTTGCGTCTTCCACAATGTCCATAGGCACAACACCAGCGACTGCCAAGAGTTCAGGGTGATCCTTGATGGGTGCTTCGGCTGCAGTACCGAGCGCAACGACCATGGCTATGACCGCGGTTGTGGTCGCTGGGACAACCATGACCCTCGCCAGGACTAGTGCGATCAGCCTCATGAGGACCGCTGGCAGGTCCCACCTCATGATGGCCACTGGAGAGACTAGCCTTGTGTGGACCGTCCTTAGGGTAACGCCGGCCTCCCTCCGCTGCTGCCGCTGCCAAGGAGGAATGATGACCATCACCAAGACGACGGGGCTGGGGGCTTCCAAGAGCCTCGCGCCATTTGTCGCATCCTGGGTTGCGCTTAGGCTCCCGCCTCTGATCGCATGTTCAAGTGGTTCGCTCATGAGGTGAACGTGGCCCTCCACAAGATTGAGGCGTCGTGTCCCCCTAGGTGGTCCAAGTACGCCAGCACTTTCGACTCTACAGACCAGCTCTAGTGTTCGGCCACCGCTGGTGCGCTCCCGATGCTTTGCTCGCCAACCATCAGCAACGTCCTCATCACCAAGACTCTCATCAACGGTGGCGCGGGGCTCAACGTCCTCTCCGTTGAGATGTTTGACATGCTCTAGGTGCCATATGACCAGCTTCTGCCCACCAAGCCTTTCTCAGGGGTGACCGATGGCTCCACCATCCCCATAAGGAAGATTCGCCTTCCCGTCACCTTCGGCAAGCGCGACAACTAACACACCAAGATCATCGCCTTCGACGACGCCCACATTCGCCTCCCGTACAACGCCATCCTCGGGTATCCGACCCTCGCCAAGTTCATGGCAGCAACTCACCATGGCTACAACATCCTCAAGATGCCAGGAAGTGGCGGGCCTGCGACGAGAAGGATGCGGTGTGCTCCCTTGAGCGCGCCTACTAGGCCGTAGCAGTCGAGAACTCAGATGACGAGGGTACCATCCGCCCTCTTGAAGCTGTCCCCAAGAAGAAGAAGCAACTTCTCCTCAGGGGCCGTCAGGAGGTTGGGGCGTCTGACTATCGTGCCTCAAGCCCTGCGCCCACTGCCGGGGTGCCTTCCTCTCTCGCATAGGAAGGCGCGCCCGGCGCCCCTCTTAGGACGGGCTTGCGGGCTCTCGTCTAGAGGGCCTCTGACCTAGCCAGCGTCACGAGGGAGGCATTCGGCCACCACGTGGAGGCGTGCTTCAACACACGCTTCCATGAGCAAGGCGCAAGGCATGAGGTGTGTGGCGCTTAGGAGTTCATCACCAAGGCAATCGAGGAGCTCCAGGAGGCGCGAGCCATGCATGGCGAGCACCGCTCCGCGTCATCCGGTGTAGCTGCCGCCCTCGACGTGGGTGGTGAGCTGCGCGTCTGCGTCAACATCCTAGGCCTCAACAAGGCCGCTTCTCAGGAGCTCTTCTGGGCATCCCACGTTGGCAGGTGTTGGGGACGCCCCCACAGCTACGTCCGCAAGCCATTTGGCCTGCCGAACGCGGCTGCTTTGCACCAGTGCTACATGCAGGGCGTTGTGGCAGTTCACAAGGCCAGGCACCAGGCGATCCAGATGGAGGAGGTGCCAGAACCTCACCAGCCCCTTGGATCTCTGGAGCCCCTCCGACTCAGGAGTCGGCCGACTCGTGAGGAGCGACTTCTGCAACATGCATCTCCAGCATCTTCGCATCCTCAGCTCCTCCAATGCCTCTACAACGATAGTGCCAGGTCACCTTTTGGTTTGTGTAGTTGTTGTCACCCCTGTGGCTACATTATCCTCAAGCTGTATGCGTCTGACCCTGCAGCATGTATCGTTTTGCACATATATTAGAAATGGCCATACTTCTTCATGAGTTGCTTGATATATTACCACCTGCTGTCGGATTTCTGGTTCCGGCAGACTCTTGAGGTTCGAACACTGGGGTGCACGCGGAGATTTCGCCCTCTACCTACCTGCTCCTCGCCGACTCGCTAGGATCTAAACTACAGAAGGAACACTACAAGAGACACAGAGATTATACTGGTTCAGGCCACCATTGCGGTGTAATACCCTACTCCAGTGTGTGGTGTGGTGGATTGCCTCTTGGGCCGATGATGAACAATACAAGGAAGAACAGCCTCGTGAGGGTTTGTTCTTGGCTCGTGTGATGAACTACTAGGGGGAGTTTAGTCGCTCTCTCTACTGGTTTCTTGGCGAGGATCCTGTCTCTTCTCTACCTTGTGGTGGCTAGTCCTATTTATAGGCAAAGGCCCTGGGCCTCTTCCCAAATATTGAGCGGGAAGGGCGCCAACAAGTGGCCATTTTGAAGGGGAACATCGGGTACACTAATCCTGATTAAAGTTATCCTCGCCTGTCAAAGGCTCTGGTGGTGACTCCTGCTTGGGCTCCACAATGACTTCCTTCCTGCTGTTGGCCTGGTCTTGGTCTTGTTGCACCGGAATGGATGCCTTTGCTTGATGCTCTCGCCTGCGCTTGCTCCCTTTGCACCAAAGAGGAAAGAAGGACACTGCGCGGGCTGTCACCCAACTGGCGCCCTTGGTCGTCATGGCTTGCGTCATGGGCACCTCGTGAGGTACCCCGCCTTGATCTCTCCGCCTCCTCGTGAGCCAGCCCTAATGAGGCCGTGCTGAGAAGCTCCTTGTCATCCGCCTGCAATCTGGCCCCTCGCAAGGGTCTTGAGCTTGTGTTGATGAAGATGGGCTGTCTTGGGCTCCCCTTTGAGCCACGCCTTGCCGCAGTGCAAGTCTGAGGGACCCCGTTCCTGCGCCCGACAGATAGCCCGGGCCCAAAGGCGCACCGGTTAGGCAGAGCAAACAGGCGAAAGGGCAAGTGCGAAGCACCGTGGGCCCTAACAGCCTGCGGCCTTGGTCGCCGCGTGGCGGTTGATTGGACATGGGCGCCTCAGCAACCGCTTTGCCTCCTTTGCTTTCCCCAGTTGCTGCTCAGATCCCCTTTCTTGCGCCTCTCCTTCCTGCCTCCGAAATCTTCAGATCTACTCCGTCCGCGCGCCCTAGCAAGACATGGCGCCTCGCCAGGCCCCGGCCGGAGCTTGGTATAAATCCGTCTTGGACTCGCCGAGCGTCTTGGGGCGAAGCCTTGCCAGAGTGCGCCCCAGATGGCGGTGGCGCGAGGCATCGGCAGTCTTGAAGGTGTTCAAAGCGGCTCTGCCCTCCACGAGGGCCAAGGAGCACCTTCTATTCGCTCTTTGTGAGCGCCATTGTTGCCGGTCTGGTGCCTCCCTTTTCTGAGTTCTTCTTCTTTGTCCTCCGCCATTACAAGCTTCAAGCTCTGCATCTCCACCCCAACTCTGTCCTTCTTCTGGCAATCTTCGCCAACTATTGCAAGGCTCACTTAGGGGTGAAGCCCTCAGTGGCCTTGCTGCGCCACTACTTCTCCCTCCGGACCTCTCGTGGTCCCGTCTCTGCGTGCGTGAGCTTCGTCGCGTACGGTAGCTCCATCGCCATTTCGAACCCTGGGAAGAGGATTGAGGGCTTCAGGAGTAAGTGGGTCTTGGTAGATGCTAGGCGCATCCACCCTCGGCTGATCTTGCCCACGGGGCACCCCTCGAGCTCCGACGACTGGTCTCGAGTGGAGCTTGTGGACCCCCGCGCGAGGCTGGTGTTGGAGAAGATGGACGCGGATCTGAGGCCGGCCAGCATGGCAGCGGCGAAGCTGACTGGCGCATCGCTGCTGAGTGAATTCCTGGAGCACTAGTTGGCTCCGCTTCGTCTGTGCCCACTTCCGATGTGGTGGCCCCACCCGAGCCCCGCGGTCTTGGCCGACGAGGATCTGGCTGCGGTTCTCCAGTCTTTGGTCGGGAGCGACGTGGCAAGGTTAGAGAGCGCTCCTACGCCCCTGTTCCTCCGCGAGGACTGGGAGCAGGTAGTGGAGTCCATGCCCGTCTTCAATGGGGGCGGGAACTGTGCTGCTGGAGGCTCCGAGATCCGAGTGGACGTGTCCTCCGGCGACTCCAGCGAAGAGAAGGAAGAAGGGGAGCGGGAAAAAGGGCCTGACTCCGAGGCGACCGACGGAGAGTCGAGGGCTCCCCCCCTCGGCGCAGGTCACGCACTCTCCACCTCTCTCTGAGTGATGGCAGCGAGGATGATGGCGAGCGAGGCGGGGAGCCTGCCCCGATCGAAGAAGGACGGGACCGGGCTGATCCCGTGGAGTGCCCCAGCCCGAGGCGATCCGTGGGCCGCGCCTCCGCCCCGAGCTCCTTGAGGCTGATCCTTGCAGCCGGCTCTCGGGCTTCAAGTATGGCCGAGGCTGCTCGAGCTTCGTGGCGGACGACACATGGTGCTTGATTCCTATCTTATTTCTTGTTCTATTCTGAGGCTTGGCGTTCGTATCTCGGCTAAATTTGGCGCCCTTGACAAAGAAGTCGAAGGAGCTCCGAGGTTCCATCGAGCGCCTCTGCCCTTGAAAGAAGGTGACCGTGGCGCATGGGCCTCTCTGCCGGGTGTCCTCGCGAGGCCTGGCTGAGCCGGCCGGGGCGACCTCAGCCCCCGCGGCCCAAGCGACTCCCGAGGTGCCCTTGCCTGATGCCGCCACCACAGCCGTTGGGGTGCAGCAGGCTCCACCTCAGGGTACTGTTGTCATGCTGCCGTCTTCTCCTCCCACTCCACCGAATGCTGTTTCCAGGACTCCTCCTACTATTCTGGATCGTGCTATTGCCGAACTGGACCATCTGCGGCAGGATCTTCTGGGTGCCGACCCTCGTTTAGTGGCCGGGCGCTTGGAGCTTGCTTCCGGCTGGATTCGCTCCGACGCTTCTATTCGGGCGGCGCTGGTCCAGGCCTCGACGGCTTGCAACGAGGAGAAGCAGGCCGTCCTTGGGGCGAAGGCTGCTTGCGACGCTGCCTTGGGAGAGGTGGCTAATTTCCGAGGTCGCTGCAAGTATTTGGAGAAGCGAGCTGCGGGGGCTGCGGGACCAGCTTCGCCGAGGAGACCATAGCCGCCAAGAGTAGGAGGAAGGCATGAAGGCTCTCATGGCGACCATCAAAGATCGGGACGTAAGCCACTACTAGGGAAAAGGCTAGCGATGGCGGGTTTTAGATGTATCGATGGGCTGGTACCCGCACTACTAATAAGGCGCTTCTGACTAACTCATAGCGAGAGCAGCGTGCGTGCACCAGCGCTCTTTGCTACAAAAGTGTAGCAACGGCAGCAGTTAGAGAAGCTTCGCTATCGCTAGTAGTGCTAAGCGCTCTTTGGCTGGACAGCTCTTTGCTATTGAGGCTGCTGCTAACTTTTATACACTCGCTCTTGCTAATTTAAGTAGTTTTTTGGCATATTTGTTTTGTATTTGAACGGCTTTGTAGAAGAATCTTTAGCACATAGAAATGTCATCATGATACACATACAAATGCTGCGAGACCACAAATGTAATCATAGCATGTACATACAAATAGTCTCATCATAATCATCATCCAACACAAAGTGATATCTTGTCATCATCTCAAAAATAGCAATACATGCAAGTCTCGAATACTTGCAACTACAACAACGTCATCCATCTAAACAAAGGTATCGCAAGAAGTGCTATCACTATGAGTGAGGCGGAACTATTGATACATGGCGTGGCGATTCTGAGTCCTCTCTCGCTAGCGTGAACCTCAAGTAACTAGCTTCTCCTTCTTATGCCTTTTGAAGCCTTTATGGCTGGCGCCCGTGAACCCATTCACTTGCGCGACACTCATGCCACTCGTTGTACACCTGGAACCTTCCCTTTGTACCACGACATAGCATTTCCATCTCGCCATCGAGAAACTAGGTACTGTTAGAGATGCATGTTCATGAAGAGGATGTACAATCATATATATGCAACAAAATATACTAGAGCAACACCAAAAAGAAAGGGTTAGCAACTATATGCAACATATACAGTACGCAAATTAATTAACTAGAGGTACGCAGGTCATCGTACGCAAACTAACAAAGTAGAGTTACGCAAGTTCGGCAGGGACCGTGGACATCACAAAGTTACATCGCTACAAAAAGTATACAAGTTCAACCGACAGATATCATCATCATTGGCATCATAAATCACTTGAAGTTCCATCCTTCCGTATCATCGAGGACGAACCCTAGCTTCTTGAACGGCGTGAGGTCTAGATGTTGCATGCCTATCTTGTTCGGACGTCGATTCGCGATATAGGGCCGTGGTGGAACATCCCTTCTCATCGACAACTTCTTTCATGATGATCGCCGCAATGTAAGCTTTGGATCGAAAGAAGTCATCTCTAAGTTTATAATTCGCTTCTCCATGAGATTCTAGCCACTTGTGGATATGATCATCATTTCTGCTGTTAATGCGAAGCTTTTGGTGATCCGTGTTGAACTGAATCATGAGATGGACGATGTAGAATCCATCCTTCTTGCTTGGTTTTCGGACATGCATGCAGGAGAAGTTAGTTTTATGCGCAAAACCCATCTTCTTGTTCCTTTGTTTCTTGATATGCACGTGGCGACCTCTAAAGCTGAAGCCTTGGAGAGCATCATCTAGGATATTCATTATGTGGGTGTAGTCCTTTTTCTCGTAGTCTCTAGAAGGGTCAAAATACATGGCGTGGGAGACTTGCGGGTAAAGAACGATAAGGACGGCGCGCCCATTGCTGCGGGGAATAGACACCTCAAATTATTCCCATATGAGAGAGAAGAAATGATTGAAATGTACGAAAGGGTTGTCCGGAACTGACTTACTTTGGATGATAAGGCACGAGGACAATTTCCCGGTCCTTATTCTGTACCATGAAATATTGGAGGTACTCCCTAGCAGTTTCATGTTCAAAGTCGCCGAGACTCAAGAAAGACTCGTGCATGTAGTACGGATCCGCCACACAGATTTGCGAGACTTCTTCACTCATCATGACGGAGCTCATATGTAGCGCAAAAAGGCGGACCTTGCTAGAAACATCTCAAAGATATGGTCAAACCGCAGGAAGAACACCTCCGCGGGCCGTGTGTCGACGTAGCACTTCCCCTCAGGCACACGAGCCGTGTATGTCGGATATCCTGGATCCTTTGAGGCTAGTAGGTTTTTCTCAGTCGACAGCACATGGTCGTGCAGTCTCTTGAGATCCCCTGATAGTGCCTCCAGCGGTTTCGGCTATAGCATCGGCTCGCCCGTGAGATAGAACATGACCGCACCTTTCACGGGTACACGCTCTTCAGAATGCATCATCTAGCTGTTGTGTGCTCGGCTTGTTTGGGGCGATTACCTTCCCGATCTCTTCCTCTCCTTTTCTTAAGCACACCTTCCGACCCTTCCTTAACCCCTGCGAAAGTGTTCCCGGGCTAAATCTTAGATCGACCCTCGCGCCCGGCTAGTTGAGCTGTGTTGGCGGCATCTTGAGCGTGTCTGTAAGGATTTCATGAAGAGACTTTTGCAATCCATGGTACGACCCTGCCGGGCATATCATCCATATCCTCATTAGCAAGCTGATAGCCCGATTAGTCATATGGTTGACTCATCATATCTATGTCACGATCATACGCGTTTGTATTGAGGTAATCCATAGGGTCGACCTGTCTCATCATCCATTCTACATTCTCTGGGAGAAATTACATCAGCCGATACTATTGCACCCCTTCATCATGTCGTCCGCCACTCTTACCCGGCACTACTGGAGCTGGTAATTGCGTAGGCGGGGTGGTGGTCTCCGCACATGCTTGTTGATGTGTGGTAGTTATTGGTGTCCTCTCGGCCGGCTCCAGACGAATAAGATTCTTCGTCCATAGCAGCACCCAACCCTTGCAGCTTCCAATCCGCGGTGGGGTCTCGTCGTCCGCTCCCACATGCTGTACTGGAGGAGGAAAATCCTCGTGCCCCGATTTCACACTGGTCAAGCTAACCCTGAAGTGCCCAGTGGGGATCGGCTGGTTGTGGAACGTGCGTTGAGAGGGGTCCATTATCATCCCCTTTCCCAAGTCCACCTTCTGGCCTTTGATCAAGTAGAGTATGGTGCACGGGGTTTCTTTCGCCTGCAAACTCATATGTCTATGGCGTAAAACAACCGAAATGCAAACACATATGTCTATGTTGGTGCGACATGTAATTACCGTGACGGCGTCGAGCTCAGCCAAAGACGAAGGCCCACCTAGCACGCTTTGAGGCCGAGGGCGGGCTGCTATGGCGGAGGCGGCTGCGAGAGGAGGCCGGTTGCTTGAGCAAGTGATGGTGCGATGGTGTTGTTGTTCATGGAGTTGCTTTCGCGAAGCGGGCATCGAAATCATGTACCGTCTTATGCGGATTTTCCTTCGCCGATTGATGATAGCTGGAACCAAGTTAGTAGCGAAATCATTTATTGACGATTCTGACTGCATTATTTTCTTGTAGCAACTCATATTTGTCCTCGGCTGCTTCTTTTGCATCCTCGGTGGCTTTTTCTCGACCGCAAGCTTCACCTTTGCGTTGATGTCCGCTGACTAAACTTCTTTTCGCTTCTTGGCCTCCGGGCCGTCGTTGTAAACACCTTCCACGTGGCGCCCTCTCGGCGCCGTGCACCTGACTCATATTGCGGCCGCTGGTCCAGCAGGAGTCCCTTAAGTTCGTTCAAGGCCGGTTGAGAGGGTGTCCCACTTGGGCATCATCGAATGGGGCTTTCGGCTGCAAGCGAAGTTGCTTCTCCGATAGTCTAATCAATTTCCTCGTGATCTTGTGCGTGTAAAAACCTTTTCTCCTTGTCCCACTTGTAGCGGGCCACGATGAAGTCATGCTCCAAGGGGTTGGTGAACTTCAGCGAAGAGTGCAGGAGACCAGCGGCTTCACGTTCGCGTGCTCCTTATCGCATATGGGCCTATTACCGAGGTAGCCACGGCTTCCGAGAGGCGATGCTTCCGTGTTCCTTTCTTTGAAGGCTTTTGAATTCGCAGCCTTAGCCTTGGCAGCCTCGGTAGCGCAAGTGTCCTTGAACTTTTGAACTCCTCTTAGTAAGTGTCGGATTTTCCTTGAGAATCTTGGACGGGGTTCATCGGCCTCAATAGCTCGTTTCACCCTCCCTTTCCGGAGGCCAAATCATTGCTGAACATGCCCATGGCGCGATTGTTAATCTTTTTCATCTTGGATCATCCATGGTTGTTCTATGTTATCATCGGTCGGGAACTTGAATCTCTTGTGCAACATCGTTAGGAGCAAGCTGCGTCAAATGTTCTTACTCCTTAATTCATCGCGTTGATGCTCGCGCATTCCGTAGGATGCATCCTACTTGGTTCCCATAGCACTTGCGAGGTTCTTCCGGCTCTAACGGCTCAAACTTGCCGGTGCCATCTTTGTGATCACAAGTCGTCCAATCCCTAGTTTGTTAGGTTTTCGTATCCTCTGCTTCTTATGCTTCCTCTTTTCGGTAGCGGCATCGGGCGGTACCTTCCCTTGATACCTTCCCCACGGTCTCGGTGCCGCCATCGGTGCGGCGCCATCGGTGTCGATGTCGGCATCAGTACCATCATCGAGGCCGACGCAAACCTTGCTTAGCGATCAAATAGTCGAGTACTCTTGTTCACCCTCATAATCCATCTAAATCTGCGTCTTGGTGAGAAGGCCCGGTTTCTTCGTTGTTCGACATGTTTCCTATGATTAAGTGGTCTCATTTATTTCTAAAAGTATGAATAAATGAGAAATGACATAAAAAAAATCTATGTGCCACTTTCGATATACCAACTATGTAGCACAAATCATGCCTTTATTGGCTAAATTTCGGCATGACCTTTGCTAAAATGGACATATCGGCGCTGAAATTCACAAAGCGAAATGAATCAACATTCGGCGTAACATAGGCCACTCGAATCATTTTCCAAACATGACATGTCCAAAACATGACATATGCACATATCACATGTCAGTTCAAATTTGCATAGAAATTCAGCTAATTTTGAAACCTAGCTAAATTCATAACTAAATAGATAACCTAATTAATTAACATAACCAAGAACCCTAGCAGAGAGGGGGTTTTGAGAGAGTGAGGCGAGGCAGGGCCAGCGGCCGAGGAGGAGGAGGCGAGGCCGAGGTCGGCCTTGGTCAGTGGCCCGGCCATGGTCGAGGCGCCAGCTGGGGCGAGCCAGGCGTGGTCGGGGCTAAGCGCCGGCGCCGGGGTCGAGGTCGAGGAGGCAGACGGGGGCAAGCGGGGCTAGCACCGTCTTGGCGAGTCGGCGCGGGGGCGGGTCGAGCCTTGGCGGTGCGATGGGGAGAGAGTGGGGATTTGGGGAAATGGCGGGATGAAGCGAGGCGAGGAGAATTTTGGGTTAAGTGGGCGTAGCGATGGCGCGTTATGTCAAAACTCGCTGCTACTAATATCGATGGCTGGCGGTTTAGGAAAACACGCTACTACTAAATTCTGTAGCTGGCGATTTACTCAAAAGCAGCTGCTACTCCGTCGCTACTACCGTTTCCTTTTGCTTTTCCTTTATTTTATCCACTTTTATTTCGAGGCGGTGAGCGAAGGGAGGCGATATATATTGCATCATTTGACGGTTAAATATGTATGCAAAATAGGAACATATATATTACACATCATTGGACCCATGCATAATAATGGCTAAGTGTGTATACAAAATAGGAACATATATATATTACACATCGTTGGACCCATAACATATGTTTCCTCAGTGCTGACGTTTTTGTTTTTGAGTCAGCTTCTTTCCCTTCTTGTTCGTCGAAGAATAATTGAGCCCCTCATTGTAACTTTGCCTTTTCCATGGAGTACGATTTTTCTTAGGTAATGTAGTATTGATTCTTCTTTTGACGTATACTTCATCATCATCATCATCTTCCCTCATTGGGTTGCCGTCTTGATCATAGTCTTCCTCGTTGGCGACTCCATCCATTCAATGATGTTCCTTTTGCCTCTCCTCCGACAACCACGGCTGGGATTGCTTGGTCGATTATGAAGAAGCATTGTGTCACGTGCTTAGCGTGTACCCATGGCTCGTTTTTGCGATAGCGTTCACGGTGGCGCTCTTGGCGTCGGTATAGTCATGGTAGTGAACATCCGGCTTTCTCTTCGACATTCTTAGCCCATCGACACGGAACATCGTCGTGTTGTGCGATCGAGTAGTCAAGCTCCCGATCTCCTCGACCCTTCCATAAAATCGTTCGGTTGTCTTGTTGTCGCTGCGGTCATGCATTCCATCGTCACCCCTGAGTTACGATCATCCTGTCCATATCTTTTGCCTCCGTGTAGAAACGTGTATCCGTTGATATCATATGCACGATAGGTTCTGAGGTTGGGCGAGGGCCATGTGCTAAGGCGTATAGGAGCAATCCGTCCTTAGAGCCCTCCTCCGAGGATTAGCAATAATATGCTCTTTGAACCAATGCGGGAAAGTGGAGTTGTGCTCTCTAGTAACCGGCGTCCGTCTGCATACCCCGGTCGATACTTCTTTGCGATAATTTCTTTGTGCGATTGCCACGAAGGATCTACCTCGTCTAGGTGTTGTAGCACTACCAAGTTTGCTCTGTCAAAGTCGCTGCGTCGATCTGGTATGCCACGTGCGATTCCCTGCGACCGTTGCAATGACCATCTCCTTGAGCCTCCCATCGTGCTTGTTAATGGGCAAACCAACACTAACACCGGTGGCTCTGCGCCATATAGAAAATTCTCACGAAAGAGATGCACTCTTGTGCCAAATAGCCACAGGCGATGCTTCCATCCGGACGGGACATATTCTGAAACGAATCCTTTGATGATCCCATTCATCCTCTCAAGCGGTATCATGTTGTGCGGGAATGGCGGCCCCGGTCTATTATGTCATCCACAATATGGACACCTGAGATGCACCATCCGTCGAAGAGCGTGGGCGGAAATACATCTCAAGCTCATTCGATATCCTGCGATCTCTTCCTGTAGCCTTTGGAGTTGCTTCACACGATCGACTTTTCGAGAGATGAAGTCGAAAAAGTTGCGAGACCAATAAGCGTGTCGCGGACGTGCTTATCCATTATCCCTCTAAGGGCAACATGTGAAATATCTGCGTCATCATCACATAGCGGTCATGAGACTTCATCCCGCTGAACCTTTTCTTGTCCGTGTCTAGATATCTGCTTATCTTGCCACAGTAACCGGAACTAACTTTCACTCCGTTAAGGCACTTAAATAATCCTCTCTCTTTATTTTCTTGCCCTTCTTCTCCCGTGCCTCTGTCTCCGTCTCTGTCTCGTCTGACATTTTACGGGGTGGCATGTGCAGATCTTCCCTGATTTTCAAATCTTGCACGTCTTTTCTTGCCTTCGGCCCATCCTTGGTCTTATCCGGCATGTTCATCAGTGTTGCGAGCAAGCTCTCAAGGACATTCTTACAGATATGCATTTGATCAAGGCAATGTGGTGTATCGAGTTTGTGCTAGTACTCCAAGTCCCAGAACACAGAGCTCGTCTTCCATACCTTCAGCAGTGGCTCCGGCGCCTTTCTCATCGTCTTTCCCAGCGCGGGGCACTCCTTCCAGTTTTTCAACAGCTCATCGATTTCGGCACCGCTTCGCTTACGTGGAGGCTCCGGGGGCGCTGGTGGCTCCTTGCGAACCATCTCCATCTCCGCCAGGACTGCAGAATGCCTGACCTCCTGAGCCTCCAGGATGCTTCTTATGAGGCGCTGGCGCACCGCAGCCGTGTTCGGCAAGCCGTAAGGCATGCGAACATAGTTGTGGGGTGGACCTTCACAGCGCCCCACTTGCGAGGGCGGAGGCATTCTGAGGCGGCTCGGTTGAGCCTGGTATGTCGATCTTGACAGCTTGTGGCCCATCATCCTCGCTGGATGGGGATCCACGGTGAGACAGGCGGTGCCTCTCATGACTCTTGACTCCTGTAGCTCTGAATGGCCTTGCCTTACGAACTCCTGAGGTTTGGCCCTCCTTGCCTTTCTCCTTCTTGAGAAGCGTGCTTGGCTCGCCTCCAAGTGGTGCCCAAGTGCCTCCCTCGTGACCTTGGCGGTCGGCGGCCCTCGAGGAGGCTCTCGAGCCCTGCTGATGAGGCGTGGGCGCGCTTCCTATCTCGATGGAAGGAGGTTCCCCCACAGGCGGCCTTGAGCCACGAGGGCCTGCCTCTGAGGGCAGGCGGACGATGTCTTCTTCTTCTTGGGGGCGGTCTCGGGAAGCCTCCTTCCTTGATCCGGGTCTTCAATGATCTTGGCTGTGACAGGCTCGTTCAAAGAGCACACGCGTCTTTCTCTTCGCGAGGAACCGTGATGACTCCACCACTTCACTGGCATCTTGAGGGCGTTGTGGCCGTGGTGATTCGACCATGAACTTAACAGCGTTGGGTGCAGGATGGCGTTGTATGGCGGCCGAATGTGGGCGGCGTCGAAGTCGATGAGTTTGGTCTTGGTGGTTGTCCGCGCCCGAAGGTGACGAGGCGGACCACCTGTCGGGACCGTGGAGCCGTCGGTGACCGGAGAAAGGCTTGGTTGGCTGAAGCTGATTCTAGGGCACTTGGGCTGTTGAATGTTTCCCGCAGACGGGACTTTGAGCCTGCCCGCCATCGATGAGGGTCTGGTGACTAACACGTTCGCGATGATTGGGGAACAAAGCATTGGGAGGACTCGGTTGTGTACGCACTTGAGCTGATCTGCTGAGCTGAGAGCGATGGTGCCGCCGACCACCTAAGAGGCGTGTGGCCTCGAGCTTGGGGAGGACTGCATTTACTTCATGGCGAACTGCTTGAAGATCGTTGAGAGGCTGGGGCTTGAGCTCCGCCCGGGATGCGGCGATCGCCGCGTGGCTCTGGAAGCTGACCCTCGTCGATGGCGGTCCTCATTTCTCCTTGGTTGCGGCGGCAGCGGAGGGAGGCCTGCATTGCCTTGCGGGCGATCCTCGCGAGGTGATCCCTCTAATCTCCCTCGCAAGGCGGGTCCTGCCAGCGATCCTCGCGAGATTGGTCGGGCCACCCTTGGCGAGGGCCGTGATCTTCCCAGCATCCCGAGTTCCTTCCTCCTCCTCGGCGTAGCCCCGGTCGCTGCGGTCGCTACGTCGGCCGATCCATCCTTCATGCACGACTCGGAGCTCTTGGCATTCATTGGTGTTGTGGGTGTGGAGGTAAGTGGTACCACGATTGATACCGCCTTTGGAGGATTCGGGCTGATCTCTGGCCCCTTGGTATGCAGTTACTGCTTGAGCACAGTAGCCCTTGCGCTTCACATCCTTGGCCTTGGGTTTCTTCTCTTACAGTGCGGCGGGCGTCTCAAGAGCCGGAGGCGCCCTTCCTCAACCATGGCGCATTGGGTGCATAAGTTGAACAACTCAAGGAAGTGCATAGGTCTTCATGCATTGCAGCTCCTCCTTCATCTTGGCGTCGCGCCGCCGTCGGAGAAAGGCTGAGATGATGGCCTCCTCGGTCACCTTAGGAATCTTGAGGCGTGCGTTGTTGAAGCTTGGATGTACTTCTGCGGGTTTCCCCAGTTCTTGCTTGATCTGGCGCATATAAGCTCACTGCGGGTGGCTGGTCGCGAGTACCACGGAAGTTGGCGATGAAGCGGAGTGCGCATCTCGTCCAAGGTAGATCGTGCACGGAGCTAGGTTGAAGTCGGTGCGGGCCCGTCTTTGGCGCCATAGAAACCAGTTTGCCATGACCTTCTCGTCTCCGTTGGCGGCCGATGCCCAGCTCGTGAAACTGGAGGAACTTCTGAGGTCGGTTGTACCGTCATAGCGAGGCAGGTGCGGCTTGAACTTGCGAACCCCTTGCGCTACTGCTTCGGTGGTGAAAGCGGCGGCCTCTTTGTGGCCGGGAGGCCTTGGGTGACGAAACTTAGTCTGCGGGTCCCCATGCGCTATAATTGGGAGCAGCGCGAGGTGTTAGCGTCTTTGGAGCGAGGGCGTGGTTGCGGCAATTTGGGCGAGCGCTCGGGCAGCTTCTGCATGGCGAGAACTTCTTAGCAGCTATGCTCTTGCAGCGGCTGGTGCTGACTGTGGGCGGGTTACGCCCGAGGCCGCAGCGCCTTAGGGCAGGCGCCTTCTTGAGGAGGCGGTGGCGCCCGAGCGTCGTCGCCAGCGTAGGCGGGGTCTGCGATCTGTGGGGCGGAACAGCGCGAGGCGCCTGCGGCTGCAGACGAGTTGGCGATGCGGTCGAGCCATTCGCCGTGAAGCGTCGTCGATGGGGCGGTAGCGCTGGAGCAGCGTTTGCGCGATGGCGCCTCGAGCCTCCATGAAGCGTAGCGGAATCGCGAGAACGAAAACCAGGCGGGATGATGCTTGCTGCACGTTCCCCCCGGGCGTGGTGGCGTTGATGGAAGGTGGCGAGGAGCAGCGAAGCGCCCGCCGGCAGAAACCGTCTGAAGCGGCGAGAAGCGAAGCGGCCTGGCGCTTCAGCGAAACCCGGCAGCGTCGGTTTATGGATCACGATGGTCGGAGGAAAGCGGGGCAGCGGAAGGCGAATTCAGCGCACCCCTACAGCGCGCCAAATGTTGGATTCGGGTTCAGCCGGACCCTTGAGTTGAATTCTTTGGGGTGCCGCGAGATTTTGCCCTCTACCTACCTGCTCCTCGCCGACTCGCTAGGATCTAAACTACGGAAGGAACAATACAAGAGACACAGAGTTTGTACTGGTTTAGGCCACCATTGCGGTGTAATACCCTACTCTAGTGTGGTGTCATGGATTGCCTCTTGGGCTGATGATGAACAATACATGGAAGAACAGCCTCGTGAGGGTCTGTTCTTGGCTGGTGCAATGAACTACTAGGGGGAGTTCAGCCGCTCTCTCTACTGGTTTCTTGGCGAGGATCCTGTCTCTTCTCTACCTTGTGGTGGCTAGTCCTATTTATAGGCAAAGGCCCTGGGCCTCTTCCCAAATATTGGCGGGAAGGCGCCGACAATTAGCCATTTGAAGGGAACATCGGGTACACTTATCTGACTAAAGTTGGTCCTCTTTGTCAAAGGCTCTGGTGGTGGCCTTGCTTGGGCTCCACAATGACTTCCTTCTGCCGTTGGGCTGGTCTTGGTCTTGTTGCCGTAATGGATGCCTTTGCTTGATGCTCTTGCTTGCGCTTTCTCCTTTGCACCAAGAGGAAAGGAGGACCTTCTTGTGAGCTGGCGCCCGCCTGGCGCCCTTGAGTGCGTCATGGCTTGCATCATGGGCACCTCGTGAGAGTACCCGCCTTGATCTCTCCGCCTCCTCGTGAGCCAGCTGATGAGGCCGTGCACGAGAAGCTCCTTGTCGTCCGCCCTGCAATCTCAGCCCCTCGCGAGGTCTTGAGCTTGTGTTGATGAAGATGGGCCATCTTTGGGGCCCCTTTGAGACCTGCCGTGAGGCCCATAAGCGAGCAAGTCAGGGACCCCGTTCCCGAGCAGCTGACACTGTATGTTGATTAGCCGCCATCATGAATGTCGTGCACCCTCACAAACCCGCCTAGGACCGCCTCATGATTAAGGACTAGCACGATGTCTGTGCTCGGGTTCATCCCTGCAGCATCGCTAAACCCAAGTGTCCGAGCTCTGTGTCGCGGGCCATTCCTTGTGTACGACACCTCCCGTGGTCGTTGGTGCCTTGTTCTGACATGAGGTAATCGAGAGTGGATGAGTTTGGGCGTGCGACCCGGTGCCTCGCCGCCGCGGGAGCCGCACGCCGATTGTCTTTCCTTGGGATTGTTGCATCAAAAGATTGGGCACGACGTTTGTGCTCGGGTTCGTCCCTGCAACATCGATAAAGCTAACGGCTTAGCTTTGTCTGGCGGGATGGACCCGTTCATGTCACCTCCTGGGGTCGTTGGTGTTTGGCCTTCTCATGTAATGTCCTTTGGAGATTCACCGGCGCAGGCCACCTAAACATCTCGCAGGACCCTCAAAAATGTTCTAAATCAAAAATTCAGGCGCAACCAGCCTTGTGGCAGGGCCTCGTGAGTCCCGCGCTGGCTCACGGGTGCCCATATACACCTCCTCTAGTCCTGCCGTGCTAGCCACGTGTCAGGATGGGGCTGTACATGCCCCGGAGTCTACCCCCTATGGGAGCTCCCACCCACGCACCAGTTGAAGCCCCATGCTCCATCTTTGGCGAATGACCGCAGTCGTGGGCGGCTATGCCCATGCAAGAGTGGAAGCACCATGCTCCGTGCTGGTGAATAAACAACCGAGGGCGCCTCCAGGCTGTAGTAACCACAGGGGCCGTGCTCAGGCTCGGCCTGGCGCACGCCACCTCGCCATGTCCTTGCACCTGGTCCTTGCGCGCCCCTCCCAGGCAAAGGTTGATGGGAAAAGGTATGGAGGTTATGAGGATACTCGTACATCAAGGGGGACCCCTGAGCATCGCGACTCAGGGGCCTCACTGGCCACGTAGCCCCTCACCCCTTGGTCTCGTCCTGGTGATCCGGACGCCCAAATGGCAGCAGAGGTACGCGCGGGGCCGGGTCCTGCCGACGCAGAACCCTAAGGCAAAAAGGAAATCATGGAGTCCTAGCTAATTATTACAAAGCATAATGTTCCCCAAATTTAAACAGAAGTTCTCATGCCTCCACGAGGCACGACAAATGTTGCAGGAATGAACTAGGAGGAAGCGCCGCCATCGCCTCGACCGCCATTGTCGCCCACCTTATGGAGCCTGTCGATGATAACGCCGCCACCATCTTCGTCGTCGTCTCTGTTCGCTGCAACCGCGAGTTCAGGGATGCAAAGGAACTTCTCCAGCAGGGCTTCCACCGGCTTCTTCACGGCCTTGACAACAGCGTCGCGGGATTCAAAAGTCACCTATTCGACTAGGACCCTAAGGTCGAAGCTTGGCTCCCGGAGGTGGAGGTGGCTGAAGACATGCGTCGCAGCCATGATGGCGTCGACCTCCCCTCCACCATGGAGTCGTCTCCAGCAACAACGCCTTCAAGTGCCTCGACGAGTTTGGGGAGAAGCCCAGCAAGGCCACCCTCCGGAGTCGCCAACGGCTTCTCGTACCCTTCTCCATAAAGGGAGCGCAGTGCCGTGCGGGACCTCAGCTCGAGGGCAATGAAGCTTCGTGCCCCGTGGGTGCCGCCTTCTTGGCGGTGGCGAGGGTCTTCTTCCTGGTCTCCAACTGGGCCGCCTCCTCGGAGACAAGCTGGGCGTGGGACACCTGGGCCCTACCGCCTCCTCCTTTAGCTTGCCCAGACAGTCCCGCTCCACAGCTTGGGCCTTGGCCGCCTGGGCCAGCTTGGCGTCGCGGTCAGCGAGCGCCGCCTCCCGACCCTTGAGCTCCTCTTCACATTCTTGGAGCCGATGGGTCTGGTCGGCCTGATCCTCGCGGAGAGCCTTCATCTCGGCTTCCGCCGTGTTGCAACGCTGCTTGGCGGACGCTGCGTTGGACAGCGCCATGTCATGAGCCGCCGTGGCCTCGTCATCTTCCTTCCTGCTCTCTGCGGCGGCAGCTTCGGCCCGGCCCCAGACAGTCTTGACAGACGCGTCGGCCTAGAGACACTGCGAGATCAGCCCCATGTGCCACATTGCCATGCACATGTTGGTGCCCTAGAGATCAGTTCAGAGCTATTCCAGCGTGGTGTAAGCCTCCTCCAGCACCCCAGGCCTGACGGGTGGGCTGCAGTCCGCCAACGGGAGGGCCTGGGGAGGAGGTGGCACCGACACCTAGATTGGGGGCTCCGGAGCCCCTGAACCTCCCGCGGGTGCGATGGGGATGGGCAGCTCTGGAGTTTACTGAGCCACAGAGGTAGCCCTTTTCTTGAGGCTCTGCCCTGCCTTGAGGGGCTCGCTTCGTCATGGGTAAGCGTGAGGCGGATTCCTTCGTCTGCGCCAAGGCCACCACGGCCATGGTGGACGGTGTCGTCCCCGGGGTCCCGGCACCCTCCTTGCTCTTCTTCACCGCGGTCTCCACCCTGGTCACCAGAAGCGGAGCTCTGTGGGCATGGCATCAAGTATGGCAAACGATAACAAGGCAAGATACTTACTCGTCGGTAGTGTCGGCGCACCTTGGTCGAGGCGTGTGGGTGTTCTAGGAACGGTGTATCAAGACTTGCCTACCTCATTGCAGTGCTCCATCTGACTGGTGCGACCCATCTACAGCACCAACAAGAAGACCCTCACGAGGGCCAAGCCTCGCCAGTGAGGCGGCGTCAAGACAACCGGAGGGCGGCCTCCCGGCTGCCTCTGAGGTGCAATTTCTATCTTGGCGCTCAACCTCATGAGGTTCGCGGTGGCATAAGACATGAGGGCGAAGGCGAGCGAGGCACCAGCGGCTGTGAGCTGCAGGTTTCCTCTTTGATGCTAAGGAGGCAAGTCTTGGTCTTGGGGTCACGAGTCGCCCAAAGGTTTCCATTGCCGTGCAACAAGATCACGACCGCCAGGAGGATTTCATCGCTAAGCCCACCACAGCGTCACGACCAGGAGCTTTGCAAGAGAAGACCACCTTTTGTCAGGATAAGATGTACAACTTGTCCCTGTTTTAATTGGCCACTGTGGGATCGCTTCCCGCCTACATCTTGGGGGAAGAGGACGAAGGCCACTATGAATATAGGCTAGCCACTACCATAGCAAGGCACAGAACGTTCGAATCCCCTCAGCCACATCCTCGCTTGAGCAGACCTCCTGAGCTTGTTCTTCCCTTGTACTAGTTCATCCTCAGCCCCTCGTGAGGCAAATCCACCACAAAGCAGGAGTAGGGTTTTACACTGCAAGGTGGCCTGAACCTGGGTAAACTGCCGTGTCCATTTTCTCCCTTGTTCATCGAGCTAGGCCGTGGGGGTGATGAATTGGTTGGCTAGAGAGGTTGAGTTCTTGACCACGCCCTAGGTTCCAACCTCTCTTGGGATGCATGGATCCTGAGAGTAAATGACCACGGGTAACCTAGCCGGCTCCCCGGCTCTTCAAAAATAATAGGCGATCGAGCCTCTGAGCACCCAAGACAACTGGGCCGCCTTCCCCGGCGGCTATCCCTGGCCGACTATCGGAGGTGGCCCGACCCTAGAACCCTCATGAAGAAAGCCGTGGGAGGGCCGACTCAAGCCCGACCCCGACATGACCCGACTCAAGCCCGGCCCTCGGCAGGCGGCCAAGACCGTGCCCTCAAAGTTTGCACCATAACGAGAGATGGGGCGGGGCATGGCAGTGAAACTGCCACCTGAATCCAGAAGTCGCGCCCAGCTCGATCTGGCGTCTGGGGCAGCCATGACCCATCCGACATGCTTTGTTGCCATCTTGACCATGTTTTATCACCATGGCAGGCCGTCGGCATGGCCCACGGGCGTCCCTTGGTCGAGAGAGACACCGGCGGCCCCTTCCCCTAGTCGGCACAGGATGTGGCCGGCTCTCACCGGTAAGCTCCCTCCTCCCTCAAACCAAGCGCATCATTAAGAAGACAAGGCGAGGTAAGGCTACAGTGAGAACCCGCCAGGCGGCGGCACTATAGCCATGCTTACCTCGACAAAGCCCTCATCATCAAGAGTGAGAGCAGCTTGATAACCAGCCCCAAACAAGACCGGCGGTGGGATCTACACAGCCGACCGGGAGGCCGGCAACGGCGGGACCCACCGGTCGGCGGGCCCAGCGATCGGCGGAGGCGGCGGCGTGAACTGGCAGGCGGATGGGCCCGCACCCAGCGGATTAACATTGTACCCCTAGGGGTAGGCCTATCTCGCCCCAGGCACCCATGCAAATGGTTGGACTTTGATAGTTTTAGACAAAACTTTGAGAGAGATGAGAGCTAGCCTTGCCCTTCTTCCTCCTCTCGCCAAACAGCTCAAGGAGCCTCTTGTAGCCACTTGTTGATCTAGTGATCATGCGGAGACCCATGAGGCAGGACTAGGGTGTTATCTCCATGGAGAGCCCGGCGTGCATGTCTTCGCTATATCCCATTTCGAACTGCGGTGACGTCTTATTGGCTCCTGATGATAAGCCATCCGTTGGCATATATCGCACCTACCACCCGCATTTGGGGCCCACCGTGGGGCCAGGTTCACCGTCGTCAGGAGAACTGTTCTGAGGCAGGAACCCTCTTCCTCCCCATGGCGTAGCCAGCCGGCACGCCGATGGCGTTGCCCGATCTTGTGCAAAAGGTGTAAACGCTTGCACATAAGCTGCCTCGCCGATCTTCTTGGCGGCTTCGCATCTCCAAGCGAGCCCGCGTTCGGCGTGGGCGCGGCTGCCTCGAAACGCCTCGTCGGCCTCCTCGACCAACTCCACATCTCCAGCGAGCTGCTTTGTGGATTCGCGATCGGTTGGCTCCGCCGACCGATGCTTGTCGACTCAAACCACGGCATACGCGATGCCTTCCCCACCAGCGTGGTGCTCTTTGTGACCCTCTCCCTCGGTAAGCGGCGGCGGCAACCGTCACTAAGGTGCTAGTCATCAGCCTTGAGTCACCTCGGCGAGAACACCCACGATGCCACTGCAAGCAATCTTTGCGACTGTCCGCTCCCATCTTGGCCAGCCAAGCCCAGCTGGTGAGGCCTGCTGCCTTGCCCTCATTGCAAAGGGCCAGAAGCTAGCCACCATGAGACGCCTCACTGAGGCTCACCAGCGTGAAGTCGACCGCGCCACCTTTGGCACGCCGCCTCCCGGCCAGGCGGGCCGGGCGGCTCGATCGAGCGCGCAATGCAGCCGCCATCGCCGACATCTTTGGGGCGAGCGCCCGATCTCGCCATGCCTCTTGAGAACCTCTGGCGCTGAATGGAGTGGGGGCGATGGGCTCCCTACATGACGAGCGCATCCGGCGATTGATCGGCAGCGGCCGCATAAGCGGCATGGCTGGCGTCTGCGGAAAAGCCACCCCCACAAAGAGCATGGCCAGCGTCACGAACACCGGCTAGGCGGAGCTTCGCACAAAGCAGAAAAAAGGGCTGCTAGTCGCAGTCAGACTCGAGTCACCATCGAGCGCGACACAGAAAGCCGCCCTTGAGCTATGGAGCGGCGTGGCGATCCGCCTCCTCCTCTGCCTCATGGGGAGAGATACCCCACCCCGCCGTCTGTCATGCATCCGACTCTCAGCGGCCGACTAGGTCGCCCTTGAAGGAGTTAAGCGAAAGCGATGCCGCCGGATCGACCGCCTAGGACGATCCCTGGCGCTAGAAGAGGAAGATGATGTCGGTCCGCCTTGCTTCGGCCCCGCATCTGCGATGAGCCCTTCCCCAAAGGTTTCTTGCTCCCAAGGGACATGCCCAAGTATAACGGCTCGGTGAAGCCGGAAGATTGGTTGATCGACTACTCCCCTTGATCCGCGCAGCAAGCGGCAATATCGTGTTCTTGAGTGAAATATGTTCCCACATGCTCCAAGGCAGCCTTTTGGCTCAATAACCTCAAGCCTTACAGCATCAACGGTAGCTAGACTTCACGAAGCCTTCATCCACTTAACTTCACCGGCACCTACAAGCAGGCTCCCAAGCCACAGCAGCTCTCCTTGTGTATACAAGGGCCCAGCGAATCAATCCACGACTACCTCACGTGTTGGGCCGAGCTCCGCAACTCCTGCAAGGAGGTGGCGAGTTCAAGCCATAGAGTACTTCACGCAGGGGTGCCAAGAAGGCACCCTCCTCAAGCACCGACTCTCTCTGCTTGTGAGGCGACTACCCTCGGCAGTGCTGGTCATCATGAACAAATCGCCATGGCCGACTCCTCAATGAGGCCCGAGCTCAGTAGGCGCCTCCGGGAAGGTGCTGCGCTCACGGCTTCAAGCAGCTGGTGGAGACTCCAGCCGCGCCCGTGCAGGCGACAACAAGCATAAGGCTCCTATGCGAGTTCCACCCGGTCGGCCAGTGGCCTGATCGAAACGAACAACCCGAAGGCAGCCAGCGCCAAAAAGCGAAGGCGGCATGCCATCTTGGCAGCCGGCTTTCTCCTATGAGCAAGCCCTTGATGCCCCCTGCAAGTTCCACAGCGGCACGAAGGCGTCCAACCACACTACTCGGAAATGCCATTGGCTCACATGAATCTTCAAGGGCAAAGGGCTGGTGCCGCCTCCACCTGCTGGTCAGCCGCCTCCAGCCATCAGCACCTGGCTGCTCGGCCAGCAGTCGGAGCTGTTCAAGTTGAGTTCCCCGACAAGCATGCCGCCTACGTCGTCTTTACAAGCCAACTGAAGACCGGGCGTGGCGAAGTGGCAAGCAACCTGAAAGTCAGCGTGGTGCGCCTCAACAACCCGAGTTCATGCCTTTGGAGAAGCCTATCAGCTGGAGGCGGGCTGATCACCCAGAGGTGATGCCGTCTCCCGGCTCCTATGCGTTGGTTTTGGATGCTACCCTCGCGACAGACAGGCGAGCTGCCCGATTCTCCCACGTGATGATAGATGGCGGGAGCAGCATCAACATACTGTACCGTGACACCATGGAAAAGCTAAACATCAAGATGAAGCAGCTCATGCCGAGTCGGACTGTGTTCCACGGCATCGTACCCGGCCTGTCCTGTGCACCAATTGACAAGATCAGAATAGATGTTCTCTTTGGGGACAAAGATCATTTCCGTCGAGAAGCAATATGGTTTGAAGTGGTGGATCTAGAGGGCCCTTACCACGCACTGCTTGGCCGACCTGCTCTGGCCAAGTTCATGGCTGTACCCCACTACGCCTACCTCAAGATGAAGATGCCGAGTTCAGAGGGCATCATCACCATAATAGGAGACTACAAGAAATCCTCTCGGTTCTGCGACAGCCGGCTGACCTTTGCTGGCGGAGTCCCTCGTGATTGTCGAAGAAGAAGATCTTTGGACCGATTCGTGGCCATGGCGACAAGCAGCCGACCTTGTCCCCGACCCCAAGGAATATGAGGCTCAATGTTCTTTCCGGCCGGCCAAAAGAAACAAAGAAGATACCTCTAGACACGGAGCACCAGGAGAGAGCCTGCTGTGTGTGAGCACGGGCCTTGAGAGCAAATAGGAAGCGAGCTCATCGATTTCCTCCGTGAGAATCGGGACATCTTAGCATGGTCTCCCAAAGACATGCGGGTGTCCCAGCGGATCTCGCCGAGCACAAGCTACTTGTCCGTCGGGCGCCAAGCGATCATGCAGCCCTTGCGCCGCTTTCGAGAAGAGAGAGAGAAGAGTAGTCGGAGAAGAAATAGCCCGGCTTCTAGCAGGCGGCTTCATTATGGAAGTGTTCTTCCCGAGGTAGCTTGCCAACCGGTCTGGTGTTGAAGAAGAACAAAGCGATGGCGCATGTGCATTGACTACACCGGCCTCAACAAAGCCGCCCTAAAGATCCTTTTGCTCTGCGCAAATTGATCAAGTGATAGACTCCACGACCCTAATCACGAACTATTGAGATTCTTAGATGCTTACTCGGGCTACCACGGATAAATTGGACCCGGTGACCGCTGAAGACCGCTTCGTCACACCATTAGAACTTTACGCTGCAACTATGACATTCGTCTTGAAAATGCAGTGCCACTTTTCAGCGTTGCATGCGAAATCCTCCTCAAGCAACTTCGTGAAATGCCCATGTGTATGTAGGCGATATTGTGGTGAAGAGCGGAGGCGTGACACCTCTTTGGAAGACCTCAAGAGACATTTGAAAACTTGCGCCGACTTGAGATCAAGCTCAACCCCGAAAATCGTGTTGGTGCGGCCAGCCAACTTCTAAGCTGCGAGGTATGCGCCCTCGATGCGGCTATATCTCCCGCGTGTCGAAGCACGACTTAGAAGCATAACCGCATTGAAAGCAATGTCGCAAGTGAGGTAATCTTCACACAACCCATGTAATACATAAGGAAAGAGATACATAGTTGGCTTGACAAGCCACTTCACACAATTACATGAATAAAGCATTACATCATCGGATACAATCAAGGTCCGACTCACGGAACCAAAATAAAAAGAAGAACCCCAAATCGACAAAGGTCCCCGATCGACCCCAAGCTGGGCTCCCTCTTGATCAACTAGAGCGAAACAACACAAAGGACAAGATCTTCATCGAGCTCCTCCTTGAGCTTAGTTGCGTCACCTTTCGATAACAAAGGCACACTGCAAACTGGTTTTGGAAGTATCTGGTGAGCCACGAGGACTCAGCAATCCCATTACCATGGGTATCAAGACTAGCAAAGCTTAATGGGAAAGAAAGGGGTAAAGTAGTGAGGTTGCAATGACTAAGCATGATATGGTGGCTAACATACACAAATTTGGCGAGAAGAGAAACAAAGCGGAGCAGTCGTGAAGCTAGCAATGATCAAGAGGTGATCACGAACACCTACTTACGTCAAACATAACCCGAAACCGTGTTCACTTCCGGACTCCGCGAAGAGACCATCTGACTACACACTCGGTTGATCGTTTTAATTCGGATCGGTGTCAAGTTATCTACAACGGACATTAACAAATTCCCATCGCCACATAACGCGGGCACGGCTCTCGAAAGTTTATACCTGCGAGGCGTCCCAACAGCCCATGACAAGCTCTCGCGATCATCGAAGAATAGACCTTCACCGGGAAGACCGATCAGTCTCGGAATCGGTACATCAAGACATTTCGACAATGGTAAAAACAAGACCAGCAAAGCCGCCCGATCGCCGACAATCCCGATAGGAGCTGCACATATCTCGTTCTCGAGCGACACCGGATGAGACTAGCTACGAGTAAAACCAGCCCTCGAGTTGCCCGCAGTAGCCACAACGACTTCGAGTTCGGACCAACACTTAGGCAAGCAACGGCCGGGGGCTAAAATAAAGATGACCCTTGGGTTGGCCGACCCAAGGGAAGGGTATAGGTGGTGGTGAGGCAAATGGTAAAACCAAGGTTGGGCCTTGCTGGACAAGTTTTATTCAGCGAAGCTGTCAAGGGGTCCCATAAATCACCGACAGCGTTAGGAGCATAAAATCAGGGAACATAACACCGGTATGGCCGGAAACTAGAAGCGGCAAAGTGGAACAAAACACGGGCATAAGGCGAGCCTTCCACCCTTTACCAAATATATAGATGCATTAATAATATAAGAATATTGTGATATCCCAACAAAACCACATCCACCATGGAGAAATCTTCAACTTCACTGCAGCTACAGCGCTATAAGAGGAGCTGGCCGAAAGTAACATAGCCAAACAACGGTTTGCATAGGAAAGTGTCAAAGGTTAGGGGTTCATGGCAATATGGGATGGCTGGACAAGCAGGTAATAGGTAGCAGCATAGCGAAAAAACGAGGCAACTAGCATAGCAATGATAGTAGTGAGATCCGAGGTAGCGGTCATCTTGCGAAATCCGCAAGGAAGAAGAAGCGAGTCCATGAAGAACACAAACCAGCGTAGTCGAGCGAATCCTCACAACTCGAGCGAAAGCCGAAGCTAACGAGAGAAGCAACCGGAAAGAAGCAAACAACATGGTAAACACACAAACATAATCATGGCATGATGCACAATCAAGTATGATGCATGTCGGTTTAATAAGGCATGGCATGGCAAAGTGCAAACAAACAACACTACAAATTAAGTGGAGCTCAATATGCAATGAGTTGCATATTAATGAACCTACATTCAAATATTTAGTTCACTCTCGTTTAAGCTACCCAACAATATTAAATGTTGATTAACATGGCAAGGGTGAAGCATAACAAAACTACCTACCTAGGCAAGTTTAAATAAAGTAGGAAGAACAAACAACAATTAGGAAAAACCTCATATGCAATTTATGAATTTGCTAATGTTCTGCCCTAAAACATATTTTAAAGTTTTAAACAGGAAAATAAAAGTGCACCATGTTAAAGTAGGCATTTTCCACCCCATTTACATATAAAGAACATTTAAAACCGAGCTACGGTTATTTAGTTATGAAATAAAAGCATTTTAATATGGCATTTAAGCAAATTTAAACAAACATCATTTTAAACATTTTAAACATGGATGAAAGTGGCATATGATTAAACTAGACAAAAAACTAAGCATTTTACATATATAAATCATTTTAATCCGATGCGAGTTAATGAGTTTTATATGCATGAAGATGAGGGTTTTTGTGTAAAAGCTGATTAATACAATGGATAATGTTAAAATCGCGATGTGAGGAAAAAAAAAATATACGGGCTGAAACTGCAGGCTGGCCCAATAGGAAAAAAAAAAAAGGAGGCAGGGATGGCCTCACCATGGGCCTTGGCAGTCATTGGAAAAGGTGGCGGAAGCGGCGCGCTTCGGAGGCGAGGCTTCCCGGTGGCGAGAAGTCCGTTCGGCCCGTGGCGAGCAGCGGATGAGCCTCCTTGTGTGGGAGAGGCGTGGCCGGAGCCATGGCGGCTGCGGTTTCTTCTTGGGAGGCTGCTTGGCCTTGTTGGCTAATGGGGTCTGCCAAGTGGCGCGTGGTGGTGGGGCCCGGAAAGCAGGGAGGAGGTGGATGGATCTGTCTGGTGGCCTTGATTCTGAGGATCTGGTGGTGAGGTGAGGGAAGGCTAGGGGCACCCAAAAATGTGAGGGCTTCTTAAATAAGGCGAGGTCTAGGGTTTGAGGGTTTGGAGGGTTTTGGGGCCTCGGATCGACATCAGACTGACTCGGACCCACGAGAGAACTAGGTGGGCTAGTGGGCTGTGTGTGAGAGAGAGCTTGGGCGAGAGGAGAGAAGAAGGAGTGCAGCGTGGCGGTTTGAAGCCAAAAGCGTCCAACGATTAAACCGACTTCTCTCAGCGGTTATAAATATAACGATTAGGCGATCAAGCGGACTCGAATCTGACCTGAAACATGGTGGCGGCTTGTCTACACTATAATAAGACCGCCACGACAAGTTTGCAACCCATTAGATGTCGGGACCCGACTCAATGTCACATCGATCTAGCACTGTAACACATCATATCACTTTGCGGCCTCATGCGGTATCCCAGCAGGTGCCACCTTACCTTAGGCCGGGACCGTTTGCGCCTTTTGGCTGCGTATATGATAGTGTCGCTAGCATCCATATGAAAAGGCGGGCTGACATGACTAATCGTAAACCCAAAGTGGCACAGACTTACGAGGACGAGGCATCCATGACCCGGCATCGAGCGTGTCGGTCGACAGACAAGTAAGTTAGGGCTGTAGCGGCTGGGCTAGCGAGGACTCCGATGGCAGGGCTGGCGGGCTAACGAGGACTCCGGTACTCAATGCGTGACATTTCCCGAAGGAACGAGACCACGAGAGCGAAGAAGGACACATGCCGGCCAGCCTAAGTGTTAGGAAGCGATAGCAAGCTACCATGGCTCGAGTGGAGACACTAGGAGACATTTCCGATGAAGAGGCTACTAAAGATAAACAACTAGATAGTCGGATCCCACACATACCAAGCATTTCAATCATACACACAATATGCTCGATATGTGCAAATACAACAAGGCATCACAACATGACTCTCGACACAAGTACTTTATTTAAAAGCTCGAGAGAGCCATTCATGCTATACACACAAATCAGGGTCACCACGACCCACATACAAGTCATACAAGCATACAAGCCAGCAGCGGAAGTGTCTTGTCAGATCTGAGACAACTAGTAAAATAAAAGAGGCTTGGGTAAGCCTAGCTATACTACATGGTCCTTCTCTTGCAGGATCACCACAGGCCTTAGTCTACTAAATCGATGTCAGCGTCTACAAAGAACCCGTCGGAGGGTTTGTGGCATCTTCGAAAAATGTAAATTAAGCAACATGAGTACAAAGGTACTCAGCAAGACTTATCAGACCCTACATACATGCACATTATCAAGAAGGGTTGGTGGGGTTATTGCAACAAGCCAGCTTTGACTCATGGCTAAGCTATCCTCTGAGACACCAACTTGAAATAGTTTTGCTTTTCGAGGTCCACTACTCATCATTTCAATACACCAGGGATCCAACCCCGTCTTCCCTCACGGAGGAGCCATCCTCGGCACTCACGCTATCTTGAGGCTTTTAGTAGTATCCATTTACTTGTCTATGAGGCGTATAGGCAACCAAGTAGTCCTTTACATGAGCAGACTATTCGAATAGATGATGTTAACCTGCGGGGTGTACTTCTTCATATGCGCTCTCACCACTTATCGCCGTTTACACGACATGTACTCGGCAACCTTCAGCGGAAGCCCAGCGTGGGTGTCGGCCACGACCTACCTAGAACACCTAAGTCTCTAGTCGGGTTTATCGCCTATTTGGGTTCCATCTATGAGGAGTTCGGCGAAGTCTGCTCACTGCCCCAAGCGATGTGAGCGGGGTTCGGGATAC
The DNA here is from genome assembly GCA_021437245.1 of Aegilops speltoides. NCBI lineage: Eukaryota > Viridiplantae > Streptophyta > Magnoliopsida > Poales > Poaceae > Aegilops > Aegilops speltoides. The sequence continues at coordinate 228,118,204 of CM038142.1, forward strand.
CAAACGGGCATCCGGTACACCCGGCCACGTACCTACCGCATCACAGCCCACCCCTACGGTCAGCGCTGTCCACGGCCTCCAGTAGGCTACAAACACCAGAAACTACTTGCAACTCCTGGACCGAAGACTAGGGTGAATAAGAAGTCGAGAGGGTCCATTGGTTTCGGGCCCAATGCATGGTAGTAGCTGAATCTTAAATCACACATCTGAGATCTCGATTAGCAGGGCGGCCTCAATGAAACAACCCACCATGTACTCCTACATGGCCTTTCATCGATACCTTTACCAAATCGTGTTCAACACCTTACTCTCGTGCCGACTCGATCATTTCCTCTAGCCATCACCCGATGAACCGGACGACACGACTCTAAGCATAGCGAGCATAGCAAGGTAGGAACAACACAATCATATGGCTCAATCAACTCCTACACATGCTAGTGGGTTTCATCTAATTCTTGTGGTAATGACAGGTCATCTGACGGAGAAAAGGGTTCAACTACTGCAGCACACAGCCAGTTTGAATCGCGTTGTCTTAATGCGATGGCAGGCGAGGAGCAAGAACATGGGATTTTATCGATATGATCAAATGGTTGGTTGCTTGCACGGCGGAGTGCGTTACGGTATTGTTCTTCGTCGGGGTTATCACGGTACTCCTGGGGCGAGAACACTTGCGAACACCGAAATACACAAGCATTACCAAACAAGTGGGTTGCCAGACGATCATAGTCTTCCTCGCTATACTCCATCCATTCCAATGATGTTCCTTTTGCCTCTCCTCACGACAACACGGCTGGGATTGCGCGGGTCGCTTATGAAGAAGCATTGTGTCACGTGGCTTAGCGGTACCCATGGCTCGCTTTTTTGCGATAGCTGCGTTCACGGTAGCGCCTTGGCGCCGGGTATAGTCATGGTAGTGAACATCCGCTTTCTTTTCGACATTCTTAGCCCATCCGACACGGAACATCGCTGTTGTGCAGTCCGAGTAGTCAAGCCCCGATCTCCTCGACCCTTCCATAAAATCGCTCGCCAGGTGCCGTTGTCGCCGCCGGTCATGCATTCCATCGTCACCCTCGAAGTTCGATCATCACCGCCCATATCTTTTGCCTCCGTAGAACGTGGTATCCGCTGATATCATATGCCCGATAGGTTACGAGGTTGGGCGAGGGCCATGTGCTAAGGCGATAGGAGCAATCCGTCTTAGAGCCCTCTCTCCGGGATTAGCACATATGCTTTTGAACCAATGCAGAAAGTGGAGTTGTGTTTCTAGTAACTTCAAGGCCCGGCCCCGTGATAATTTCCGGCCACGACATTTCTTATGAGCACTTTTGTGCAAAGGCTACGAAAGGATCTACTCGCCTAGGTGTTGTAGCACTACCAAGTTTGTTTCACAAAGTCGCTATGCCGATCCGAGTATGCCACGCAGTTCCTCGCGACCGCTGTAATGACCATCTCCTTCGAGCCTCCCATCGCGGCTTGTTAATGGGCAAACCAACACTAACACCAGCGCTGGTCTGCGCTATATAGAAAATTCTCACAAAGAGATGCACTCTTGTGCCAAATAGCCCTCGGACGATGCTTCCATCCGGACGGGACATGTTACTTAACGAATCCTTTGATGATCCCATTCATCCTCTCAAACGTATCATGTTGTGCAGAATGACGGCCCCAGTCTATTATGTCATCCACAATATGGACACACAGATGCACCATCACGTCAAGAACGTATGGAAGTACATCTCAAGCTCATTCAAGATCACAACGATCTCTTCCTCGTGAGCCTTTGGAGTTGCTTCACACCGATCGACTTTCAGAGATGAAGTCTAAAAAGTTGCAGAGACCAATAGATGCGGTCACGGACGTGTTTGTCCATTATCCCTCTAAGGGCAACATGTAGTATCTCAAGGCCATCATCACATGACAGTCATGAGACTTCATCCCACGAACCTTTTCTTGTCCGTGTTCTAGATATCTCGCTTATCTTGCCACAAGAATCGAACTAACTTTCACTCCGCTAAGGCACTTAAATAATCCTCTCTTTATTTTCTTGCCCTTCTTCTCCGCGGCTCGCTCTCCGCCTCGCCTCGCTCCCGACATTTTACGGGTGGCATGTGCAGATCTTCCCGATTTTCAAATCTTGCATCGCTTTTTCTGCCTTCGCCCATCCTTGGTCTTATCCGCATGTTCATCGTTGTTGCAGCAAGCTCTCAAGGACATTCTTACGATATGCATTTGATCAAGGCAATGTGGTGTATCGAAGTTTGTGCTAGTACTCCAAGTCCTGCAACACGTAGCTCGCCTTCCATACCTTCAGCAAAGGGTTCTCCGCCTTTCCTCATCGTTTTCCCAAACAAGGCACTCCTTCCGCTTTTTCAACAGCTCATCGATTTTGCACCGCCGCCACGTGGAGGCTCCGGGCGCCTGGTGGCTCCTGCGAACCATCTCCATCTCCGCCAGACTGCAGAATGCCCACTCTCCCGAGCCTGTGGATGCTTTATGAGGGCGCAAGACGCAGCCTGTGGTTCGCAAGCCGTAAGGCATGCGAACATAGCTGGGGTGGACCTTCACAGCGCCCCCACTCTGCGAGGGCCAGAGGCATTCTCGAGAGGCGGCCTCATTGAGCCTCGGTATGTCGATGCGCACGCTGCGAGCCCATCATCCTCGCCTGGATGGGGATCCACAATGCAAGCGCGCGCGCCTCATGACTTCTTGACTGTGAGTTCCTCGAATGGCCTTGCTTACTTAACCCGAGGGTTTGGCCCTCCTTGCCTTTCTCCTTCTTGAGGGAAACGTGCTTCAAACACGCCTGCGTGAGCCTCAAGTGCCTCCTCGTGACCTTGGCGAGGTCGGCGCGTCTCCAGGGGAGAGCCTTCAGCCCTCGCTCGATGAGGGCGCTCCGCCGCTCTTTGCGCGATGGAAGGAGGTTCTCTCGGCAGCGCGCTGAAGCTCGAGGGGCCTGCTCCCCGAGGGGCCGGGCCGACGATGTCTTCTTCTTCTGGGGCGGTCTCGAAGCCTCGCTTGCGCGATCCGGTCTTCCAATGATGCGCTCGACAGTGCTCGCTCCAAGGAGCACACCGCCGCCTTTTCTTCGCAGGGAACCGTGATGACTCCACCACTTCGCATCTTGAGGACGCTAGCCGTGGTCGGTTACGACTCATGAACTTGGCCAGCGCGGTACCCGAGGATGGCGCCAGGCGGCAAAGCGTAATGTGGGCGACGCCGAAGTCGGCGAGTTTGGTGCGGTAGTTGTCACGCCTCAAGGTGACAGGAGGCGACCTGCCTAATCGGGACCGTGGAGCCGCTTGGTGACTTCGGAGAAAGGCTTGGTTGGCTGAAGCCGATTCTAGGCACTTGGAGACTGTTGAATGTTTCACGGACAGACTTTGAGCCCCGCCCGCCATCGGCGAGGGTCTCGGTGATTAGCACGCTGTCGATGATTGGGGAACAAAGCATTGGGAGGACTCTGCTGTGGCCACGCACTTGAGCTGATCTGCCGAGCTGAACGCCGATGGTGCACGCCGACCACCTAAGAGGGCGGTGGCCTCGAGCTTGGGGAGGATCTGATTTACTTCGCGGGCGAACCGCTGAAGATGCGTTGAGAGGTCAGCTTGAGCCCGCCAGATGCAAAGGACGACGTGGCTCCCCGGAAGCCCCACTCTGGCCCCGATGACGGTCCTCATTTCTCCTGGTTGCGGGCGGCAATGAGGGAGGCCCGCATTGCCTTTATGGGCGATCTCGCGAGGTCGATCCTCTAATCTCTCGCAAGGCGGTCCTCGCCAATGACTCGCGAGATTGGTCGGGCCACCCTTGGCAGAAAATGATCTTCCCAAAGATCCCGAAGTTCCTTCCTCCTCGGCGTAGCTCCGTCACGCGGTCGCCACGCCCGATCCATCCTTCATGCACGACTCGGAGCTCTTGGCATTCATTGGTGTTAGGGTGTGGAGGTCGGTACACGCAGCATCGACCGCCTTGGAGGATTCGGGCTGATCTTCGCCCCTTGGTGTCCGGTTCGCCATGAGCACGTAGCCTCTTTGCGCTCACATCCTTGGCCTTGGGTTTCTTTCTTCGGGTCTCGCGCAGCAGCTGCCAAGGACGAGAGACGCTTCTTCTCAGCCATGGCGCATTGGGTCGCCAAGTTGAACAACCTAAGGAAGTGCATAGGTTCATGCATTGCCGCCTCCTTCATCTTGACGCCGCGCACGCTCGCCGGAGAAGGCTGAGATGATGGCCTCCTCGGCCACCTTGGGAATCTTGAGGCGGCGTTGTTGAAGGCCGATGTACTTCCGCAGGTTTCTCGTTGTCGCTTGATACGGCGATGTCGCCATCAAGGGTGGCTGGTCGCGAGTACCGGAAGTTGGCGGCGAAGCTGGTGCGATCTCGCCCAAGGAGTAGATCGTGCTCGAGCTAGGTTCAGAGTCAAAGGGCCCTGCTTTGAGCGCCTATGGGAAACCAGGCTATGACCTTCTTGCTCCTGCTGGCGGTGGATGCCCACTCAGAGAGCTGGAGGAACTCAAGGGGTCACCTGCACGGCCATAGCGTAGGAGGCAGGTCTGCTTGAACTTGCTTGCCACGCGACAGACAGCCTGTGGTGAATGGCGCGCGCCTGCTGTGGCTACGGAGGCCTTGGGTGACGGCGAGCTTGGTCTGCGGGTCCCATGCGCGCTTATAGCTGGAGCAGCGCTGGTGTTGACGCGGTTGAGCAGGAGCGGGTTACGACGAGCCGAGCAGGGGCGCTGGGCAGCCGCGGGCGAGGAACTTGGCAGCTATGTTTTGCCGCTACCTGTGCCCGACGGAGCGGTTCTGCCCAGGCCACGCGCTTTGGGGCCTGGGCGCTTCTTGAGGGGAGGCGGCCGAGGCGCCTCGAGCTTGCCGCCTGCCAGAGGGCGGGTGGCAGCGGACGCATAACGCAGGAGAGCGCTCGCTGCACGGACGAAGTTCGGGCGATGCGGTCGAGCCATTCTTCGTAGACGCTGCCGATGGGATTTGTAGCGCTGGAGCTCGCTTGTCGCGATGAGCGCAGCTCGAGTTTCCATGGCGCGCTGGAATGCGCGAGACGAAGAACCAGCTGGATGATGCTTGTCAGACGCTTTCACCGGGCCGGTGGCGGCGCTGATGGGAAGGTGACGGGAACGACGAGGGCGCCGCCGACGGAGCCGCTCCGCGACGCGGGAAGCGAGGGCGGCACGGGCGCGCGCGAGCCCGACGAGCGCCGCATATGGATGCGATGGTCGAGAGGAGCAGGACGACGGAAGATTTAATTCGGCGCGACTTCACCGCGCGCCAAATGTTGGATTTCGGTTCCCGACCCTTGAGGTTCAACACCGTGCACGCGAGATTTTGCCTCTACTCTACCGCTTCCTCGCCGACTCGCTAGGATCTAAACTACGAAGGAACAATACAAGAGACACAGAGTTTGTAATCGTTTAGGCCACCATTATGTGTAATACCCTACTCTAGTGTGGTGTCATGGATTGCCTCTCTGGGCTGATGATGAATAATACATGGAAGAACAGCCTCGTGAGGGTCTCTGTTTCTGGCGGGTGCAATGAACTACTAGGGGAGTTCAGCCGCCTTCTCATCGGTTTCATGGCGAGGATCCTGCCTCTTCTCTACCTTGTGGTGGCTAGTCCTATTTATAGGCAAAGGCCCCGGCCTCTTCCCAAATATTGAGCGGGAAGGGCGCCAACAATTGGCCATTTTGAAGGGGAACATCGGGTACACTTATCCCGACTAAAGTTGGTCCTCGCTGCCAAAGGCTCGTGGTGACGCTCGCTGGGCTCCACAATGACTTCCTTCCCCGCTGGGCTGGTCTTGGTCTTGTTGCACCGTGAATGGATGCCTTTGCTTGATGTTTTGCTTGCGCTTTTCTCCCTTTGCACCAAAGAGGAAAGGAGGACATCATGCGGGTCGGGCGCCTCGATCGGGCGCCTCTTGGTCATTATGGTTGCATCATGGGCACCTCGTGAGGTACCCCGCTTGATCTCTCCGCCTCGTGAGCTGCTACTCGATGAGGCCGCGGCTCGAGGAAGCCTTGTCGTCCGCCTCATGAGGCTTGGCCTCGCGAGGGTCTTGAGCTTGTGTTGATGAAGATGGCGCCGGGCCCCCTTTGAGACACGCCGAGGCCGCAAGGTGCAAGTTCTGGGACCCTGCTCCGTAACGCCGACACCAGATGTTCGTGTGTCGCCATCATGAATGTCGCACCTCACAAACCCGCCTAGGACCGCCATGATTAAGGACTAGCACGATGTCCGTGTTTCGTTCATCCTCGCAGATCGCTAAACCCAAGTGTCCGGAAGCCTGTGGTCGCGCCATTCTTGTGTAATGGCACCTCCCGTGGTCGCGGTGCCTTTGTTCGCGACATGAGGTAATCGAGAGTGGATGAGTTTGGGCGGCGACCTGGTCCGCTCGCCACTGGAGCCGCACGCCGATTGTCTTTCCTTGGGATTGTCAGATCAAAAGATTGGGCACGACGCTTGTGCTCGGGTTCGCCTCGAACATCGATAAAGCTAACGGCTTAGCTTTGTCTCAGCGGGATGGACCTGCTCATGTCACCTCCCGGGTCATGGTGTTTGGCCTTCATGTAATGTCCTTGAGATTCACCGCAGGCCACCTAAACATCTCGCAGACCTCAAAAATGTTCTAAATCAAAATTCAGCGAATCCAGCCTTGTGGCAGGCTGTGAGTCCCGCTACTGGCTCACGGGTGCCCATATACACCTCTTCTAGTCCTCGCTGCATAGCCACGTGTCGATGGGGGCTGTACATGCCCCTGAGTCTCACCCCCTATGGGAGCTCCCACCCACGCACTGGCGAAGCCCCATGCTCCATGTCATGAATGACACGGCCGTGGAGCGGCTATGCCCATGCAAGAGTGGAAGCACCATGCCCGTGGCCGGTGAATAAACAACCGAGGGCGCCCAGTCAGTAGTAACCACATGTGGGTCGCGGCTCAGCCTCTCTGGCGACGCCACCGCCATGTCCTGCACCTGGTCCTGCGCCCCTCCTGCAAAGGTTGATGGGAAAAGGTATGGAGGTTATGAGGATACTGTGACATCAAGGGGGACCCCGAGCATCGCGACTGGCCTCATCGCCACGAGAGTTCTCACCCTTGGTCTCGCCCCGGTGATCCTGGACGCCCAAATGGCAGCAGAGGTATACATGGGGCCGGGTCCCGCCGACGCAGAACCCTAAGGCAAAAGGAAATCATGGAGTCCTAGCTAATTATTACAAAGCATAATGTTCCCCAAATTTAAACAAGTTCTCATGCTCCACGAGGCACACTAAATGTTGCAGGAATGAACTAGGAGGAAGCGCCGCCATCGCCGACCGCCATTGTCGCCCACCTTATGGAGCCTCGCCGATGATAACGCCGCCACCATCTTCGCTGCCGCTTCGCTTCGAAACCATGAAGTTCGTGGATGCAAAGGAACTTTCCAAAGCAGGCTTCCACCGCTTCTTCACGGCCTTGACAACAAGCCAAGGATTCAAAAGTCACCTATTCGGACTAGGACCCTAAGGTCGAAGCTTGGCTCCCGGAGGTGGAGGTGGCTGAAGACATGCGTCGCAGCCGCAGTGAAAAGCGTGCGACACTCCCCCTCCACCATGGAGTCGTCTCCAGCAACAACGCCTTCAAGTGCCTCGACGAGTTTGGGGAGAAGCCCAGCAAGGCCACCCTCCGGAGTCGCCAACGGCTTCTCGTACCCTTCTCCATAAAGGGAGCGCAGTGTGCAAGGGACCTCACTGAGGGCAATGAAGCCAGGTCTGCGTGGTGCCGCTTTCTTGGCGGTGGCGAGGGTCTTCTTCCGTCTCCAATCGGCCGCCTCGAGACAAGCCGGGCGTGGGACACTGCCCTACCGCTTTCCTCCTTAGCTTGCCTGCATAGTCCCCGCCCACAGCTTGGGCCTTGGCCGCCTGGGCCAGCTTACGTCATGCTGGTCACGAAGCGCCTCCCCACCCTTGAGCTCCTCTTCACATTCTTGAGCCGATGGGTCTCGGTCGCCGATCCTCGCGGAGAGTTTTCATCTCGCTCCGCTGTTGCAACGCTGCTTACGGACGCTAGCGCTGACAGCCATGTCATGAGCCGTGGGCCTCGCTATCTTCCTTCCTCGCCTCGCGGGCGGGTAGCTTCGCCCGCCCTGCATAGCCTTGACAGACGCTGCTGCCTAGAGACATCCGCGAGATCAGCCCCATGTGCCACATTGCCATGCACATGTTGGTGCCCTAGAGATCGGCCAGAGCTATTCCAACAGGTGTAAGTTTCCTCCAAGACCCCAGCCTGACGGGTGGGCTGGGTCCGCCAACGGAGGGCTCGGGAGGAGGTGGCACCGACACCTAGATTGGGGGCTCCCGAGCCTCGAACCTCTGCTGGTGCGATGGGGATGGGCAGCTCTGGAGTTTACTGAGCCACAGAGGTAGCCCTTTTCTTGAGGCTCTGCCCTGCCTTGAGGGGCTCGCTTCGTCATGGGTAAGCGTGAGGCGGATTCCTTCGTCTGCGCCAAGGCCACCACGGCCATGGTGGACGGTGTCGTCCCCGGGGTCCCGGCACCCTCCTTGCTCTTCTTCACCGCGGTCTCCACCCTGGTCACCAGAAGCGGAGCTCTGTGGGCATGGCATCAAGTATGGCAAACGATAACAAGGCAAGATACTTACTCGTCAGTAGTGTCCGAGCGCACCTTCAGATCAGGGGCGACTGTGGGTGTTCTAGGAACCAGTGTATCAAGACTTGCCTACCTACGGCCCACGGCGTGGCTCCATCTACGGCCTGGTACGACCCATCTACAGCACCAACAAGAGAAGACCCTCACGAGGGGCCAAGCCTCGCGAGGCGGGCGACGTCAAGACCTTCGGAGGGAGCGGCCTCCCCGGCTGCCTCCTGAGGAGTGCAGATTTCTATGCTGGCGCTCAACCTCATGAGGTTGCGGTGACGCAAGACATGAGGATTTAAGGCTGCAGTGCACCAAACAGCGCAGAGCTGCAGTGTTTCTTGATGCTAAGGAGGCAAGTGCAAAGGGGTCACGAGGAGTCGCCCAAAGGTTTCCATTGCCGTGCAACAAGATCACGACCGCCAGGAGGATTTCATCGCTAAGCCCACCACAACACACCACACCAGGAGCTTTGCAAGAGAAGACCACCTTGTCGTCGATAAGATGTACAACTTGTCCCTGCTTTTAATTGGCCATCATCGGGATCGCCCGCCTACATCTTGGGGGAAGAGGACTAAGGCCACTATGAATATAGGCTAGCCACTACCATAGCAAGGCATGTAATCGCTCAATCCCCTCACCACATCCTCGCTGAGCAGACTCTCCCGAGCTTGTTCTTCCCTTGTACTAGTTCATCCTCACTCGTGAGGCAAATCCACCACAAAGCAGAGTAGGGTTTTACATCGCAAGGTGGCTCGAACTCGTAAACCGCCGTGTCCATTTTCTCCCTTGTTCATCGAGCTAGGCCGTGGGGGTGATGAATTGGTTGGCTAGAGAGGTTGAGTTCTTCGACCACGCCCTAGAGTTCCAACCTCTCTTGGGGTCTGTGGATCCCTGCAGAGTAAATGACCACGGGTAACCTAGCCGGCTCCCCCTGGCTCTTCAAAAAATAATAGGCCGATCGAGCCTACAAGCACCCAAGACACTGGGCCGCCTTCCCCCGGCCGGCTATCCCACCAGCCGACTATCGGAAGGTGGCCCGGCCCTAGAACCCTCATGAAGAAAGCCGTGGGAGGGCCGACTCCAAGAAGCCGGCCACGACATGACCGACTCCAAGAAGCCGGCCCTCGACAGGCGGCCAAGACCGTGCCCTCAAAGTTTGCACCCACATAACAGAGATGGGACGGGGCATGGCAACAAAGAAGCCTCGCCACTCGAATCACGTAATTCAGATGGCTACAAAGACGCCAGACGGGGCAGCCATGACCCATCCGCATGGCATCGCTGCTATGTCGACCATGACATCACCCATGGCCGTCAAAGATGGCTCCACAGGCGGCGGCCCCTTCTACGAGAGACACCCAAGGCGGCCCCGCTTCTAGTCGGCTCGATGTAGCCGCCTCACCAGCCGGGCTCCCCTCCTCAAACCAAGCGATCATTAAGAAGACATGCAGGTAAGGCTAAGGAGAACTCGCCAGCGGCGCACTATAGCCATGCTTACTCGACAAAGCCCTCATCATCAAGAGGAGGCAACAAAGAATCAGCCCCCGACAAGACCGAGCAAAGGATCTACTGTCGACCAGAGGCCGGCAATCACCCGGACCCACTACCGGGGCCCCAAAGCCGGGCGGAGAGGTCAGCGAAGGAGACACCGACGGATGGGCCAAGACTCAGCCGGATTAACATTGTACCCCTAGGGGTAGGCCTATATAAACCCCCCAGGGCACCCATGCAAATGGTTGGACTTTGATAGTTTTAGACAAAACTTTGAGAGGAGATGAGAGCTAGCCTTGCCCCTTCTTCCTCCTCTCGCCAAACAGCTCAAGGAGCCTCTTGTAGCCACTTGTTGATCTAGTGATCATGCGGAGACCTCGCAGAAAGGTGACTAGGGTGTTATCTCCATGGAGAGCCCCTGCGCATGTTCGCCTTTATCCCATTTCCAGCACCGGCGACGCCTTATTGGCTCCCACAATGATAAGCCATCCGCTGGCATATGTCGACCTACCACCCGACATTTGGGGCCCACTGGGGCCAGTTCACCGCCGTCCGGAGAACTGTTTAGACGGAACCTCTTCCTCCCCGCTGAAGAAGCTAGCCAAGCACGCCTCGATGGCGCTTTGGCTCTGGAAGCGACGCAAGGTGTCGATAACGCCGCGACGCAAGCTGCCTCGCCGATCTTCTTGGCGGCTCAGATTCCGACGAGCCCGCTGCTCGACGTGGGCACCGCTGCCTCGAGAGCCTTCGCCATTATCTCCTCGACTAACTCCACATCTCCAGCCGAGCTCGTCAGGATTTGCAGCCTGGTTGGTTCTCCACCGACCGATGCTTGTCGACCGACACAGATCGCTTGATGCCTTCCCCACCAACGTGGTGCTCTTTGACGACCCTCTCCCTCGAGCCGACAGCGGCGGCAACACCGTCACTAAGGTGCTAGTCATCAGCCACTGAGTCACCTCTGGCGAGAACACCCACGATGCCCTGCAAGCAATGCTGCACGACCTGTCCGCTCCCATCTTGGCCGACGCCGACGCTGAGGCGCTGGAGGCACACTGCCTTGCCCTCATTGCAAAGGGCCGGTTAGCCACTCATGAGACGCCTCATCGAGGCTCACCAGCGGAAGTCGATCACGCCACCTTTGGCACGCCGCTTCGACGGGCCGAGCCGGGCCGGTCGCCCGCGAAGCGCATGCAGCCATCGCCGACATGCCGGAGCAGTAACGCCTACCACGCCATGCCTCTTGAGAACCTACGCTGAATGGAGTGGGGGGCCGATGAGTCTCCCCTACATGACCAGACGCATCCGGCAGTTGATCGACGCGGCCGCAAAGCGGCATGAAGCTGGCGTCTGCGCGGAAAGCCCACCCCCACGCCGAGAGCATGACGCAACGTCACGAACACCGACTGCGGGCGGAGCTCGCACAAGGCAAGAAAAGGAGCCGGCTGCTAGTCGCAATGATTTCAGTCACCATCGAAGCGCGATACGTAAAGCCGCCCTTGAGCTATGGAGCGGCGTGGCGATCCGCCTCCTCCTCTGCCTCATGGGGAGAGATACCCCACCCCGCCGTCTGTCATGCATCCGACTCTCAGCGGCCGACTAGGTCGCCGCGAAGGAGTTGGCGAAAACGATGCCCGCCTTCAGATCGACCGCCTAGGACGATCCCTGGCGCTAGAAGAGGAAGATGATGTCGGTCCGCCTTGCTTCGGCCCCGCATCTGCGATGAGCCCTTCCCCAAAGGTTTCTTGCTCCCAAGGGACATGCCCAAGTATAACGGCTCGGTGAAGCCGGAAGATTGGTTGATCGACTACTCCACCGCAGTCCGCATAGCAAACGGCAATATGCGTGTTGCCGTGAAATATGTTCCCCACATGCTCCAAGGCACGGCGCGCACCTGGCTCAATAGCCTCAAGCCTTACAGATCAACACTGGCTAGACTTCACCGCCTTCATCCGCAACTTCACCAAAGACTCTACAAACAAAGTTCCCAAGCCCCGACAGCCTCTCCTTGTGTATACAAGGGCCCAACGAATCAATCCACGACTACCTCACGTGTTGGGCCGAGCTCCGCAACTCCTGCAAGGAGGTGACGAGGTTCGCCATAGAGTATTTCACCTGGGTGCCAAGAAGGCACCTCCTCAAGCACCGACCTTCCGGGCGAGACGACTACCTCGACGAGCTGCTGGTCATCGCAGAAGCACGCCATGGCCGATTCTCAATGAAGACCGAGTTCGAGTAGACGCCCGAAGGTGCTCGCCTGCTTCCAAGACGCTGGCCGAGACTCCAACCGACGCCTGCATTGTAACGATAACAAACGCAAGGCTCCTTATGCCGAAGTTCCACCACGGCAGTGGCCACAACCGAAGACGAACAACCCGAAGGGCAGCCCGCGCCCAAGAAGCAGAAGGGCGGCATGCCATCTTGGCAGCCGGCTTTCTCCTATGAGCAAGCCCTTGATGCCCCCTGCAAGTTCCACAGCGGCACGAAGGCGTCCAACCACACTACTCGGAAATGCCATTGGCTCACATGAATCTTCAAGGGCAAAGGGCTGGTGCCGCCCACCGCTGGTCACCGCCTGCCCACCATCAAGACCTGGTCGCCGCCGCCAATGAGCTGTTCAAGTTGAGTTCCCCGACAAGCATGCCGCCTACGTCGTCTTTACAAGCCAGCCTGAAGACCGGCGTAACCGGCGCCGACAACACCAAGAAGTCAACGTGGTCGCCTCCAACAACCCCGAAGTTCATGCACCGTCGGAGAAGCCTATCACCGGAGGCGGCTGATCACCAGAGGTGATGCCGCCTCCTGCCCTATGCGTTGGTTTTGATGCTACTCGCGACAGCACAAAGCGAGCGTCCGATTCTCCCACGTGATGATAGATGGCGGGAGCAGCATCAACATACTGTACCGTGACACCATGGAAAAGCTAAACATCAAGATGAAGCAGCTCATGCCGAAGCTGGACCGTTCCACGGCATCGCATCCGCCCGTCCCCTGCACCAATTCGACAAGATCGTAATAGATGTTCTTTGGGGACAAAGATCATTTCACGAGAAGCAATATGGTTTGAAGTGGTGGATCTAGAGGGCCCTTACCACGCACTGCTTGGCCGACCTGCTCTGGCCAAGTTCATGGCTGTACCCCACTACGCCTACCTCAAGATGAAGATGCCGAGTTCAGAGGGCATCATCACCATAGCCGGAGACTACAAGAAATCCTCTCAGTGTGCGACAGCCAGCAGCCTGCTGGCCGAGTCCCTCGTGATTGTCGAAGAGAAGAAGATGCTGGACCGATTCGTGGCCATGGCCGGCAAGCAGCCGACCTTGTCCCCCGACCCCAAGGAATATGAGGCTCAATGTTCTTTCCAGCCGGCCAAAGAAACAAAGAAGATACCTCTAGACCTGGAGCACCCAGAGAGGCACGCTGTCGTGGGCACGGGCCTTGAGAGCAAATAGGAAAGCGAGCTCATCGATTTCCTCCGTGAGAATCGGGACATCTTCGCATGGTCTCCCAAAGACATGCCGGGTGTCCCGACGGATCTCGCCGAGCACAAGCTACTTGTCCGATCAGACGCCAAGCCGATCATGCAGCCCCTTACCGCCTCGTCAAGAGAAGAGAAGAGTAGTCGAGAAGAAATAGCCCGCTTCTAGCAGCCGGCTTTATTATGGAGGTGTTCTTCCCAGAGTAGCTTGCCAACCCGGTCCCGTGTCAAGAAGAACAAACAGGGCGCATGTGCATTGACTACACCAGCCTCAACAAAGCTCTGCCCTAAAGATCCTTTTGCTCTGCCAAGGATTGATCAAGTGATAGACTCCACAGCCTAATGCGAACTATTGAGATTCTTAGATGCTTACTCAGGCTACCACCAGATAAAATTGACCCACCGATCACCAAGACCGCCACACACCATTCGAGTCACACTCCAACTATGACATTCGCCTTGAGAAATGCCAAGCACATTTTTCAGCGCATGCAGAAATCCCTCCTCAAGCAACTCGGCAGAAATGCCCATGTGTATGTAGACGATATTGTGGTGAAGACGGAGAGGCGTGACACCTTGCTGGAAGACCTCAAGGAGACATTTGAAAACTTGCGCCGACTTCAGATCAAGCTCAACCCCGAGAAATGCGTGTTCGGAGTGCCAGCCGGCCAACTTCTAAGCTGCGAGATCAGAACGCTTCGAGCAAGCGGTTATATCTCCCACGGTCAAGCACGACTTAGAGGCATAACCGCATTGAAAGCAATGTCGCAAGTGAGGTAATCTTCACACAACCCATGTAATACATAAGGGAAAGAGATACATAGTTGGCTTACAATCGCCACTTCACACAATTACATGAATAAAGCATTACATCATCCAGATACAATCAAGGTCCGACTACGGAACCAAAATAAAAGAAGAACCCCAAATGCTAATAAAGGTCCCCGATCGACCCTAACCGGGCTCCACTAATCGATCAACTAGAACGAAACAACACAAAGGACAAGATCTTCATCGAGCCCTCCTGAGCTTGGTTGCAGCCACCGCCGGTAACAAAGGCACCGCAAACTGGTTTTGAAGTATCCGTGAGCCACGAGGACTCAGAATCCCATTACCATGGGTATCAAGACTAGCAAAGCTTAATGGGAAAGAAAGGGGTAAAGTAGTGAGGTTGCAGCAGCGGCTAAGCATGATATGGTGGCTAACATACACAAATTTGAGCGAGAAGAGAAACAAGCGGAACGGTCGTGAAGCTAGCAATGATCAAGAGGTGATCCTCAACACCTACTTACGCCAAACATAACCCTTAAACCGTGGTTCACTTCCGGACTCCGCCGAGAAGAGACCATCACGGCCACACACTCTGTTGATGCGCTTTAATTTGGATCGTGTCAAGTTATCTACAACCGACATTAACAAATTCCCATCTGCCACATAACCGCTGCACGGCTCGAAAGTTTATACTTCGCAGGGCGCCCCAACTTAGCCTATGACAAGCTCTCGCGATCATCGGCGAATAGACCTTCACCCAGAAGACCCGATCAGCCTCGAATCCCTTGACATCAAGACATTTCGACAATGGTAAACAAGACAGCAAGCCGCCTCCGCGCGATACCGACAATCCCGATAGGAGCTGCACATATCTCGCTCTCGTGGCAACACCGATGAGACTAGCTACTTAGTAAAACCAGCCCTCGAGTTGCCAATGGCGGCCCCACAGCAGCTCGGGCCCGACCAACACTTAGGCAAGCAACCGCCCGGGGCTAAATAAAGATGACCTTGGGGTGGCGACCCAAGGAAGGGTATAGGTGGTGGTGAGGCAAATGGTAAAACCAAGGTTGGGCCTTGCCGACAAGTTTTATTCAAAGCTTAACCGTCAAGGGGGTCCTATAAATCACCCGACCAATTAGGAACGCAAAATCCGGGAACATAACACCGTATGACGGAAACTAGGGCGGCAAGAGTGGAATAAAACACCGGCATAAGGCCGAGCCTTCCACCCTTTACCAAATATATAGATGCATTAATAATATAAGAGATATTGTGATATCCCAACAAAACCCTGCCCACCATGGAGAAATCTTCAACTTCACCGCAGCTAGCAACGCTATAAGAGGGGCCGATAAAGCGTAACATAGCCAAACAACGGTTTGTATAGGAAAGGTGTCAAAGGTTAGGGGTTCATGGCAATATGGGATGGCTGGACAAACAGTAATAGGTAGCGCAGCATAGCGAAAGAACGAGGCAACTAGCATAGCAATGATAGTAGTGAGATCCAGAAGCGGTCATCTTGCCCAAATCCGCAAGGAAGAAGAACGAGTCCATGAAGAACACAAACCAACGTAGTCGAACTAATCCTCACAACCCGTAATCTAAACCGGTTAACGAGAGAAGCAACCCGAAAGAAGCAAACAACATGGTAAACACACAAACATAATCATGGCATGATGCACAATCAAGTATGATGCATGTCCGGTTTAATAAGGCATGGCATGGCAAAGTGCAAACAAACAACACTACAAATTAAGTGGAGCTCAATATGCAATGAGTTGCATATTGACGGAACACCACATTCAAGTATTTAGTTCACTCTCGTTTAAGCTACCCAACAATATTAAATGTTGATTAACATGGCAAGGGGTGAAGCATAACAAAACTACCTACCTAGGCAAGTTTAAATAAGGCCGGAAGAACAAACAACAATTCCGGAAAAACCTCATATGCAATTTATGAATTTGCTAATGTTCTGCCCTAAAACATATTTTAAAGTTTTTAAACAGGAAAATAAAGTGCACCATGTTAAAGTAGGCATTTTTCCACCCCATTTACATATAAAGAACATTTAAAACCGAGCTACGGTTATTTAGTTATGAAATAAAGCATTTTAATATGGCATTTAAGCAAATTTAAACAAACATCATTTTAAACATTTTAAACATGGATGAAAGTGGCATATGATTAAACTAGACAAAAAACTAAGCATTTTACATATATAAATCATTTTAATCCGATGCACGGTTAATGAGTTTTTATATGCATGAAGATGAGGGGTTTTTGTGTAAAACTGTTAATACAATGGATAATGTTAAAATCGCAGAAAGGTGAAAAAATATACACCGGCTGAAATCGCAGGCTGGCCCAATAGGAAAAAAAAGGAGGGCGCTGGGATGGTCTCACCATGGGCCTTGGCCCGGCCGGTGGAAGAGGTCATGGAGAGCGAAACGGCCGCAAGGCGTCGAGATTGCTGGGTTGGCGGGTCCGTTTGCCCGCGGCGAAGTCATGGATGGATTCTCAAGGGCGCTGGGAGAACAGGGGGTGGCTAGGCCACATGGCGGCCTCGCGGTTTGTGGGAGGTCATGCGCGCGACGGCTGGCTAATGGGTGCCGCCAAGTGGCGCTGGTGAGGTGGAGGGCGCCGAAAATGTGGGAGGAGGTGGATGGATCTGTCTGTGGCGCGATTTACGAGGGGAAGATGCGCGCGCGAGGGTAGGGGAAGGCTAGGGCACCCAAAATGGCAAGGGGGGCTTTTAAATAGGCAGGGGTCTAGGGTTTGAGGGTTTGAGGGGTTTTTGGGCCTCAGACGACATCTGGACGGCTCCTGACAGCAAAGTGGGAACTAGGTGGGCTAGTGGTCAGGAGAGAGAGGCTTGGGCCGAGGAGAGAAGAGGAGGCAGCCCACGGCAGCTTTCAGAGACCGAACGTCTGGACGATTTAAACCGACTATATCGCTGTTATAAATATAACGATTAAGGGAATAAACGGATCAATGCGATTTAAACATGGTAGGCGGCCTGTCTACACTATAATAAGACCGCACGACAAGTTGCAACCCATTCCGATGTCGACCCCGACTCAATGTCACATCGATCTAGCCTGTAACACATCATATCACTTTATGCCTCACGCACGGTATCCCAACGGGTGCCACCTTACCTTGGCCCGGACCGCTTATGCCTTTTGGCACACGATATGATAGTGTCGCTAGCATCCATATGAAAAGGAGCCCATGACTTGTTGTCGCTGCTTGGTCATGCATTCCATCGACCCCCGAAGTTCGATCATCACCGCCCATATCTTTTGCCTCCGTAGAACGTGTATCCGCTGATATCATATGCCCGATAGGTTACGAGGTTGGGCGAGGGCTGTGCTAAGGCGATAGGAGCAATCCGTCTTAGAGCCCTCCCGGGATTAGCACATTATGCTTCTTGAACCAATGCAGAAAGTGGAGTTGTGTTTCTAGTAACTTCGGCCTGGCCCCGTGACACCCCCCGCCACGACATTTCTTTATGAGTAATTTTTTGTAAAGGCTACGAAAGGATCTACTCGCCTAGGTGTTGTAGCACTACCAAGTTTGTTTCACAAAGTCGCTATGCCGATCCGAGTATGCCACGCGCTTCCTCGCACGCTGTAATGACCATCTCCTTCGAGCCTCCCATCGCGGCTTGTTAATGGGCAAACCAACACTAACACCAGCGCTGGTCCGCCATATAGAAAATTCTCACGTAAAGAGATGCACTCTTGTGCCAAATAGCCTCGACGATGCTTCCATCCGGACGGGACATGTTATTTAACGAATCCTTTGATGATCCCATTCATCCTCTCAAACGGTATCATGTTGTGCAGAATGACGGCCCCAGGTCTATTATGTCATCCACAATATGGACACACAGATGCACCATCACGTCAAGAACGTGTATGGAAGTACATCTCAAGCTCATTCAAGATCACAACGATCTTCCCCGTGAGCCTTTGGAGTTGTTTCACACCGATCGACTTTCGAGAGATGAAGCCTAAAAAGTTGCGCACCAATAGGGTCACGGACGTGCTTGTCCATTATCCCTCTAAGGGCAACATGTAGTATCTAGGCCATCATCACATGACAGTCATGAGACTTCATCCCGCTGAACCTTTTCTTGTCCGTGTCTAGATATCGCTTATCTTGCCACAAGAATCGAACTAACTTTCACCCGCTAAGGCACTTAAATAATCCTTCTCTTATTTTTTGTCTTCTTCTCCTGCGTCTCGCCTCCGCTCTGCCTCTGCCCGACATTTTACGGGTGGCATGTGCAGATCTTCCCTGATTTTCAAATCTTGCACGCTTTTTCTGCTCGCCCATCCTTGGTCTTATCCGCAAATGATCAAGGCAGCAAGCTCTCAAACACATTCTTACAGATATGCATTTGATCAAGGCAATGTGGTGTATCGAGTTTGTGCTAGTACTCCAAGTCCTGCAACACGTAGCTCGCCTTCCATACCTTCAGAAGGGCTCCGCCCTTTTCATCGCCTTCCCAAATGGGCACCTTCCAGCTTTTTCAACAGCTCATCGATTTCTGCACCGCCACACGGAGGCCCGGGCGCTGGTGGCCTGCAACCATCTCCATCTCCGCCAGATCTGCAGAATGCCCCACCTCCCCGAGCCTCCAGATGCTTTTATGAGGGCGCCGGGCGATCAGTAGCTGCAGTTCGGCAAGCCGTAAGGCATGCGAACATAGTTGTGTGGACCTTCACACGCCCCACTCTGCAGGGGCCGAGGCATTCTCGAGAGGCGGCTCATTGAGCCCTGTATGTCGATGCAGACGAGCCCATCATCCTCGCCTGGATGGGGATCCACAAGCAAGCGGCGGCCGCTCATGACTTTGACTGTAGTTCCCGAATGGCCTTGCTTACTTAACCCGAGGGTTTGGCCCTCCTTGCCTTTCTCCTTCTTGAGGGAAACGTGCTTCAAACACGCCTGGGTGTGCCTCAAGTGCTCCTCGTGACCTTGGCGAGGTCGGCGGCCCTCCAGGGGAGAGCTCTCAGCCCCGCCTCGATGAGGGCGCTGGGCGCGCTTGCGCGATGGAAGGAGGTTCTCTCGGCAGGCGCGGTCTCGAGGGGCCTGCTCCCCGAGGGGCCGGGCCGACGATGTCTTCTTCTTCTGGGGCGGTCTCGAAGCCTCTCGCTTCCGCGATCCGGTCTTCCAATGATGCGGCCCGACAGCTCGCTCCAAGGAGCACACCGCTTTTCTTCGCAGGGAACCGTGATGACTCCACCACTTCGCATCTTGAGGACGTTGTAGCCGTGGTCGGTTACGCACTCATGAACTTGGCCAGCGTTGGGTACCCGAGGATGGCGCAGTATGGCAAGTAATGTGGGCGACGCCGAAGTCGGCGAGTTTGGTGCGGTAGTTGTCACGCTACCAAGGTGACAGGAGGCGACCTGCCCAATCGGGACCGTGGAGCCGTGACTTCGGAGAAAGGCTTGGTTGGCTCAAGCCGATTCTAGGCACTTGGAGACTGTTGATGTTTCACGGACAGACTTTGAGCCCGCTCCGCCATCGATGAGGGTCCCGTGACTAGCACGCTGTCGATGATTGGGGAACAAAGCATTGGGAGGACCTGCCAGGCCACGCGCACTTGAGCTGATCTGCCGAGTGAACGCTGGTGGTGCACCACCACCTAAGAGGGCGGTGGCCTCGAGCTTGGGGAGGATCAGACGCATTTTTCGCGGGCGAATCGCTGAAGATGCGTTGAGAGGTCAGCTTGAGCCCGCCAGATGCAAAGACGACGTGGCTCCCGGAAGCCCCCCACCGCCCCGATGACGTCTCATTTCTTCCTGGTTGCGGGCGGCAAGGGACCGCATTGCCTTTGGGCGATCTCGCGAGGCTCGATCCTCTAATCTCGCAAGGCGGTCCTGCAGCGATCCTCGCGAGATTGGTCGGGCCACCTTGGCGAGGGCCGTGATCTTCCCAAAGATCCCGAAGTTCCTCCTCGGCGTAGCCCCTGCCGCGCGGTCGCCATTGCCGCCGATCCATCCTTCATGCACGACTCGGAGCTCTTGGCATTCATTGGTGTTGTGGGTGTGGAGGTCGTGGTACACGCAAAACCACCGCCCTTGGAGGATTCGGCTGATCTCCGCCCCTTGGTGTCCGGTTTCGCCATGGCACGTAGCCCTTTGCGCTCACATCCTTGGCCTTGGGTTTCTTCTCTCGGGTCTGCGCAGGCAGCTCAAGGACGAGAGACTTCTTCCTCAGCCATGGCGCATTGGTCGCAAGTTGAACAACAACTCAAGGAAGTGCATAGGTCTTCATGCATTGCCGCCTCCTTCATCTTGACGCCGCACGCCGGCCGGAGAAGGCTGAGATGATGGCCTCGGCCACCTTGGGAATCTTGAGGCGGCGCTGTTGCTACCGATGTACTCGCAGGTTTCCTCGTTGCCGCTGATACGCGCGATGTCGCCATCGGGTGGCTGGTCGCGAGTACCGGAAGTTGGCGGCGAAGCTGGTGCGCATCTCGCCCAAGGAGTAGATCGCCTCGAGCTAGGTTCAGAGTCGCAAGGGCCTGCCTTTGAGCGCCTGGGAAACCAGTTTGTTATGACCTTCTTGCTCTGCTGAGAAGCTGGATGCTCACCAGAGAGCCGAGGAACTCGGGGTCAGCCAGCACGGCCATAGCGTAGGAGGCAGGTCTGCTTGAACTTGCTTGCCACGCGACGCCGACAGCTCGCGGTGAATGCGCGGCTCGGCTGTGGCTAACGGGAGGCCTTGGGTGACGAAGAGTTGGTCTCATGGGTCCCCATGCTTATAGCTGAGCAGCGCTGGGTGTCGACGGCTGGAGCAGGAGCGGGTTACGACGAGCCGAGCAGGGGCGCTGGGCAGCCGCGGGCGAGGAACTTGGCAGCTATGTTTTGTCTACCCGTGCCTCGACGGAGCGGGTTCTGCCCAGGCCACGCGCTTTGGGGGCTGTGGCGCTTGAGGGGGGCGGCCGAGGCGCCTCGAGCTTTGCCGCCTGCCAGAGGGCGGTGCAGGCCGACGTATAACGCAGAGAGCGCTCGCTGCACGGACGAAGTTCGGGCGATGCGGTCGAGCCATTCTTCGAGACGCTGCCGATGGGATTTGAAGCGCTGGCTCGCTTTGTCGCGATGAGCGCAGCTCGAGTTTCCTGGGCGCGCTGGAATGCGCGAGACGAAGAACCAGCCGATGATGCTTGCAGACGTTTCACCGGGCCGGTGGGCGGCGTTGATGGAAGGTGACGGAACGACGAGGGCGCCTACGACGGAGCCGCTCGCGACGCGAAGCGGAGGGCACGGGCGCCGCGCGAGCCCGACGAGCGCCGCATATGGATGCGATGGTCGGAGGAGAGCAGACGACGGAAGATTTAATTCCGCGACTTTACCGGGCGCGCCAAATGTTGATTTCGGTTCCGCAGACCTTGAGGTTCAACAAGTGCACGCGAGATTTTGCCTCTACCTACCGCTTCCTCACCGACTCGCTAGGATCTAAACTACGAAGGAACAATACAAGAGACACAGAGTTTGTAATCGTTTAGGCCACCATTGCGTGTGTAATACCCTACTCTAGTGTGGTGTCATGGATTGCCTCTTGGGCTGATGATGAACAATACATGGAAGAACAGCCTCGTGAGGGTCTGTTTGGCTGGTGCAATGAACTACTAGGGAGTTCAGCCGCCTTCTCATCGTTTCTGGCAGGATCCTGCCTTTCTACCTTTGTGGTGGCTAGTCCTATTTATAGGCAAAGGCCCCGGCCTCTTCCCAAATATTGAGCGAAGGGCGCCAACAATTGGCCATTTTGAAGGGGAACATCGGTACACTTATCCCCGACTAAAGTTGGTCCTCGCCGTCAAAGGCTCGTAGACGCCGCTTGGGCTCCACAATGACTTCCTTCCCCGCCGCTGGGCTGGTCTTGGTCTTGTTGCACCGAATGGATGCCTTTGTTGATGTTTTGTTGCGCTTTTCTCCTTTGCACCAAAGAGAAAGGAGGACATCATATGGTCGGGCGCCGATCGGGCGCCTCTTGGTCATTATGGTTGCATCATGGGCACCTCGTGAGGTACCTCGCTTGATCTCTCCGCCTCGTGAGCTGCACTCGATGAGGTGCGGCCCGAGGAAGCTCTTTGTCGTCTCTCCATGAGGCTTGGCCTCATGAGGGTCTTGAGCTTGGTTGATGAAGATGGCATGCCGGGCCCCTTTGAGACACGCCAGAGGCCGCAAGGTGCAAGTCTGGGACCCCTGCTCCTGCCGACATCAGATGTTCGTGTCGCCATCATGAATGTCGTGGCACCTCACAAACCCGCCGACCGCCATGATTAAGGACTAGCACGATGTCCGTGCCGTTCATCCTCGCAGACGCTAAACCCAAGTGTCCGAAGCCTGTGGTCGCGGGCCATTCTTGTGTAACGGCACCTCCCGTGGTCGTCGGTGCCTTGTTCTGACATGAGGTAATCGAGAGTGGATGAGTTTGGGCGTGCGACCCGGTGCCTCGTCGCCGCGGGAGCCGCACGCCGATTGTCTTTCCTTGGGATTGTTGCATCAAAAGATTGGGCACGACGTTTGTGCTCGGTTCGTCTCGAACATCGAGCAAAGCTAACGGCTTAGCTTTGTCTCCGGGATGGACCTGCTCATGTCACCTCCCCGGGTCGCTGGTGTTTGGCCTTCATGTAATGTCCTTGAGATTCACCGCGAGCCACCTAAACATCTCGCAGACCTCAAAAATGTTCTAAATCAAAATTCAGCGAATCCAGCCTTGTGGCGTGGGCTCGTGAGTCCTGGCTACTCACGGGTGCCCATATACACTCCTCTAGTCCCGCTGCATAGCCACGTGTCAGGATGGGGCTGTACATGCCCCGGAGTCTACCCCCTATGGGAGCTCCCACCCACGCACCAGTTGAAGCCCCATGCTCCATGCTGGCGAATGACACGGTCGTGGAGCGGCTATGCCCATGCAAGAGTGGAAGCACCATGCTCCGTGCTGGTGAATAAACAACCGAGGGCGCCTCCAGGCTGTAGTAACCACAGGTTGCGGCTCAGCTCGCCCGCGACGCCACTCGCCATGTCCTTGCACCTGGTCCTTGCGCGCCCCTCCCATGCAAAGGTTGATGGGAAAAGGTATGGAGGTTATGAGGATACTCGTACATCAAGGGGGACCCCTGAGCATCGCGACTGGGGCCTCATGCCACGAGCTCCCTCACCCTTGGTCTCGCCCCGTGATCCTGGACGCCCAAATGGCAGAGGTAGCCATAATGGGTCCCGCCGACGCAGAACCCTAAGGCAAAAAGGAAATCATGGAGTCCTAGCTAATTATTACAAAGCATAATGTTCCCCAAATTTAAACAGAAGTTCTCATGCTCCACGAGGCAACCACAAATGTTGCAGAATGAACTAGGAGGAAGCGGCCATCGCTCGACCGCCATTGTCGCCCACCTTATGGAGCTCGTTATGATAACGCCGCCACCATCTTCGCTGCCGCCTCGCTCACGCAAACCGCGAGTTCGTGGATGCAAAGGAACTTCTTCCAAAGAGGCTTCCACCGCTTCTTCACGGCCTTGACAACAGCTGCCAAGGATTCAAAAGTCACCTATTCGGACTAGGACCCTAAGGTCAAGCTTGGCTCCCCGGAGGTGGAGGTGGTGAAGACATGCCGCAGCCCAGCGGAAAGCGCATGCACTCCCTCCACCATGGAGTCGCTTCCAAAGAACAACGCCTTCAAGTGCCTCGACGAGTTTGGGGAGAAGCCCAGGCACCTCCGAGTCGCCAACGGCTTCTCGCACTTTCTCCATAAAGGAGCGCAGGCGCAAGGGACCTCAACTGAGGGCAATGAAGCCAGGTCTCGTGGTGCCGCTTTCTTGGCGGTGGCGAGGGTCTTCCGGTCTCCAATCGCCGCCTCCTCGAGACAAGCGGGCGTGGGACACCGCTCCTACTCTCCCTCCTTAGCTTGCCCGCATAGTCCCGCCCACAGCCTTGGGCCTTGGCTTCCTGGGCTTGGCGTCATGGCTGTCGAGCGCCATTTCCGACCCTTGAGCTCCTCTTCACATTCTTGGAGCCGATGGGTCGGTGGCCCGATCCTCGCGGAGAGTTTTCATCTCGCTTCCGCCAGGTTAACGCTGCTTACGGACGCTGCTGGACAGCCATGTCATGAGCCGCCGTGGGCCTCGCTATCTTCCTTCCCCGCTCTCATGGGCGGGTAGCTTCTGCCCGCCCCTGCATAGCCTTGACAGACGCTGGCTGGCCTAGAGACTGGGCGAGATCAGCCCCATGTGCCACATTGCCATGCACATGTTGGTGCCCTAGAGATCAGTCCAGAGCTATTCCAGCGTGGTGTAAGCCTCCTCCAGCACCCCAGGCCTGACGGGTGGGCTGCAGTCCGCCAACGGGAGGGCCTGGGGAGGAGGTGGCACCGACACCTAGATTGGGGGCCCGAGTCTCGAACCTCTGCAGGGTGCGAGGGGGATGGGCAGCTCGAGTTTATCGAGCCACGAGGTAGCCCTTTCTTGAGGCTCGCCTTGAGGGGCCTGCCATGTGGTGTAAGCGAGGCGGATTCTTCGCTCACGCCAAGGCCACCACGGCCATGGTGGACGGTGTCGCCCCGGGTCCCGCACCTCCTTGCTCTTCTTCACCGCTGTCTCCACCCTGGTCACCGTGCTTGAGCTCAGGCATGGCATCAAGTATGGCAACGATAACAAGGCAAGATACTTACTCGTCAAGAGGTGTCCGAGCACCTTCGATCGTGGGGCGATCGTGGGTGTTCTAGGAACCAGTGTATCAAGACTTGCCTACCTACGGCCCACGGCGTGGCTCCATCTACGGCCTGGTACGACCCATCTACAGCACCAACAAGAGAAGACCCTCACGAGGGGCCAAGCCTCGCGAGGCGGGCGACGTCAAGACCTTCGGAGGGAGCGGCCTCCCCGGCTGCCTCCTGAGGAGTGCAGATTTCTATGCTGGCGCTCAACCTCATGAGGTTGCGGTGACGCAAGACATGAGGACGAAGGCCAGGCAGGCACCAGCAGGCGCAGAGCTGCAGGTTTCCTCTTTGATGCTAAGGAGGCAAGTGCAGGTGCGGGGTCACGAGGAGTCGCCCAAAGGTTTCCATTGCCGTGCAACAAGATCACGACCGCCAGGAGGATTTCATCGCTAAGCCCACCACAGCGTCACGACCAGGAGCTTTGCAAGAGAAGACCACCTTTGTCAGATAAGATGTACAACTTGTCCCTGCTTTAATTGGCCATCAGTGGGATCGCCCGCCTACATCTTGGGGGAAGAGGACGGCCACTATGAATATAGGCTAGCCACTACCATAGCAAGGCATGTAACGCTCAACCCTCAGCCACATCCTCGCTGAGCAGCACCTCCGAGCTTGTTCTTCCCTTGTACTAGTTCATCCTCACTCGTGAGGCAAATCCACCACAAAGCAGAGTAGGGTTTTACATCGCAAGGTGGCTCGAACTCGTAAACCGCCGTGTCCATTTTCTCCTTGTTCATCGAAGCTAGGCCGTGGGGTGATGAATTGGTTGGCTAGAGAGGTTGAGTTCCACCACGCCCTAGAGTTCCAACCTCTCTGGGGTCTGGATCCTCGCAGAGTAAATGACCACGGTAACCCAGCCGGCTCCCCGGCTCTTCAAAAATAATAGGCCGATCGAGCTTCACAAGCACCCAAGACACTGGCCGCCCCGCCGGCTATCCCACCACCGACCATCGGAAGGTGGCCCGCCCTAGAACCTCATGAAGAAAGCCGTGGAGGGCCGACTCCAAGAAGCCACGACATGACCGACTCCAAGAAGCCGCCTCGACAAAGTGCCAAGACCGCGCCCTCAAAGTTTGCAACCCACATAACAGATGGGACGGGCATGGCAAAAAGGAAGCTCGCCACCGAATCACGATCGTGATGGCTACAAAGAACCAGACGGGGCAGCCATGACCCATCCGCATGGCATCGCTGCATGTCGACTCATGACATCACCCATGAAAAGGGCCGATGATGCCCACAAAGCGCGCCCCTTCGTAGAGACACCCGGCGGCCCCGCTTCCCTAGTCGGCTCGATGTAGCCGGCCTCACCAGCCGGGCTCCCTCCTCAAACCAAGCGATCATTAAGAAGATAAGGCAGGTAAGGCTGGTTACAAGGAGAACTCGCCAGCGGCGCACTATAGCCATGCTTACCTCGACAAAGCCCTCATCATCAAGAGTGAGGCAACAAAGATCAGCCCCCGACAAGACCGAGCAGGATCTACCGCGACCAGAGGTCCGGCAATCAAGGGACCCACTACCAAGGGCCCCAAGAATGTATGGAGAGGTCAGCGAAGTGAGACACGACGGATGGGCCCTGACCCAGCCGGATTAACATTGTACCCTAGGGGTAGGCCTATATAAACCCCCTGTGGCACCCATGCAAATGGTTGGACTTTGATAGTTTTAGACAAAACTTTGAGAGGAGATGAGAGCTAGCTCGCCTCTTCTTCCTCCTCTCGCCAAACAGCTCAAGGAGCCTCTTGTAGCCACTTGTTGATCTAGTGATCATGCGGAGACCCCGCAGAGCAGGACTAGGGGTGTTATCTCCATGGAGAGCCCCGGCGTGCATGTCTTCGCCTTATCCCATTTCCAGGCACCGGCGACGTCTTATTGGCTCCCACAATGATAAGCCATCCGCTGGCATATGTCGGACCTACCACCCGACATTTGGGGCCCACTGGGGCCAGTTCACCGTCCGTCCGAGAACTGTTTAGACGGAACCTCTTTTCCTCCCCATGAAAAGCTAGCTCGCACGCCTGGCGGCGCTTTGCCCCGCGTGCCGCAAGGTGTCGATAACGCCGCGACGAAGCTGCCTCGCCGATCTTCTTGGCGGCTCGATTCCGACGAGCCCGCTGCTCGACGTGGGCACCGCTGCCTCGAGAGCCTTCGCCGCCTCTCGACTAACTCCACATCTCCAGCGAGCCTGCTGGATTTGCAATGGTTGGTTTCCACCGACCGATGCTTGTCGACCGGCACGAAGACGCTTGATGCCTTCCCCACCAACGGGTGCTCTTTTCGACGCACTCTCCTCGAGCCGACAGCGGGCAACACCGCTACTAAGGTGCTAGTCATCAGCCACGAAGTCACTTCCGCGAGAACACCCACGATGCTCCTGCAAGCAATGCCGCACGACCGTCCCGCTTCCCATCTTGGCCGACGCCGACGCTGAGGCGCTGGAGGCACACTGCCTTGCCCTCATTGCAAAGGGCCAGAAGCTAGCCACCATGAGACGCCTCACTGAGGCTCACCAGCGTGAAGTCGACCGCGCCACCTTTGGCACGCCGCCTCCCGACGGGCCGAGCCGGGCCGGCTCGTCCAGAAGCGCAATGCAGCCATCGCCGACATGCTGGGAGCAGAACGCCCAGTCTACGCCATGCCTCTTGAGAACCTACGCGCTGAATGGAGTGGGGGCCGATGAGCTCCCCTACATGACCAGACGCATCCGGCAGTTGATCGACGCGGCCGCAAAGCGGCATGAAGCTGGCGTCTGCGCGGAAAGCCCACCCCCACGCCGAGAGCATGACGCAACGCCACTTAACACCGATCAGGGCGAGCTCGACAAGGCAAGAAAAGGAGCCGGCTAGTCGCAGCCGATTTCGAAGTCACCATCGAAGCGATACGTAAAGCCGCTTGAGCTATGGAGCGGCGTGGCGATCCGCCTCCTCCTCTCTGCCTCATGGGAGAGATACCCCACCCCGCCGTCGTCATGCATCCGACTTTCGCCGACTAGGTCGCCGCCGGAGTTGGTAAAACGATGCTCGCTCAGACGACCATTTAGGACGATCCCCGCGCTAGAAGAGGAAGATGATGTCGGTCCGCTTTGCTTCGCCCCCCAGATTCTGGCGAGCCCTTCCCCAAAGGTTTCTTGTTCCCAAGGGACATGCCTAAGTATAACGGCTCGTGAAGCCGAAGATTGGTTGATCGACTACTCCACCGCAGTCCCATAGCAAACGGCAATATGCGTGTTGCCGGAAATATGTTCCCACATGCTCCAAGGCACGGCGCACTGCCCAATAGCCTCAAGCCTTACAGATCAACAGCTGGCTAGACTTCACCGAAGCCTTCATCCGCAACTTCACCAGCACCTACAAACAGGCTCCCAAGCCCTGACAGCTCTCCTTGTGTATACAAGGGCCCAACGAATCAATCCACGACTACCTCACGTGTTGGGCCGAGCTCCGCAACTCCTGCAAGGAGGTGACGAGGTTCAAGCCATAGAGTACTTCACCGCGGGGTGCCAAGAAGGCACCTCTCGCTAATCGACCAAGGGCGAGACGACTACCTCGACGAGCTGCTGGTCATCGCAGACAGCACGCCATGGCCGAATCTCAATGAAGACCGAGCTCGAGTAGACCCGGGAAGGTGCTCGCCCGCTTCCAAGACGCTGGCGGAGACTCCAACCACGCCTGCATCGTAACGACAACAAACGCAAGGTCTTTATGCCGAAGTTCCACCACAAGGTGGCTACAAATAAGACGAACAACCCGCGGGCAGCCCGCGCCAAGAAGCGTATATGCATGCCATCTTGCAGCCGCTTTCCTATGAGCAAGCCCTGATGCCTCAAGTTCCACACCGCACGGGCGCCCAACCACACTACTCGGAAATGCCATTGGCTCATGAATCTTCAAGGGCAAAGGGTGGTGCCGCCCACTGCCGGTCACCGCTTCCAAATCAAGACCTGGTCGCCGCCGCCAATGAGCTGTTCGTTGAGTTCTCGACAAGCATGCCGCCCACGCCGCCTTTTAAGCCAGCTCAAGACCGGCGAACCGGCGCCGACAACACCAAGAAGTCAACGTGGTCGCCTCCAACAACCCCGAAGTTCATGCATCGTCGAGAAGTTTATCACCGAGGCGGCTGATCACCCAGAGGTGATGCCGCCTCCGCCCTATGCGCTGGTTTTGATGCTACCTCGACAGACAAAGGAAGGCCCGATTCTCCCACGATGATAGATGGCGGAGCAGCATCAACATACTGCATGCGGACACCATGGAAAAGCTAAACATCAAGATGAAGCAGCTCATGCCGAAGCTCTGACCGTTCCACGGCATCGCATCCGCCCGTCCTGCGCACCAACCGACAAGATCAATAGATGTCTCTTTGGGGACAAAGATCATTTCACGAGAAGCAATATGGTTTGAAGTGGTGGATCTAGAGGGCCCCACACGACCGCTGGGCCGACCGCTCGCCAAGTTCATGGCTGTACCCCACCACGCCTACCTCAAGATGAAGATGCCGAAGTTCAGAGGGCATCATCACCATACGGAGACTACAAGAAATCCTCTCACAGCGACAGCCAGTCCGCTGGCCGAGTCCCTCGATTGTCAAGAGAAGAAGATGTGGACCGATTCCGGGCCATGTCGGCAAGCCGACCTTGTCCCCGACCCCAAGGAATATGAGGCTCAATGTTCTTTCCAGCCGGCCAAAGAAACAAAGAAGATACCTCTAGACCTCGAGCACCCAGAGAGGCACGCTGTCGTGGGCACGGGCCTTGAGAGCAAATAGGAAAGCGAGCTCATCGATTTCCTCCGTGAGAATCGGGACATCTTCGCATGGTCTCCCAAAGACATGCCGGGTGTCCCGACGGATCTCGCCGAGCACAAGCTACTTGTCCGATCGACGCTAAGCCGATCATGCAGCCCTTTGCGCTACTGGGTCAAGAGAAGAGAAGAGGTCGAGAAGAAATAGCCCGCTTCAGCAGCCGCTTTATTATGGAGGTGTTCTTCCCAGAGTAGCTTGCCAACCCGGCCCCGGTGTCAAGAAGAACAAAGGGCGCATGTGATTGACTACACCAGCCTCAACAAAGCTCTGCCCTAAAGATCCTTTTGCTCGCCAAGGATTGATCAAGGATAGACTCCACGTACTTAATGCGAACTATTGAGATTCTTAGATGCTTACTCAGCTACCACCAGATAAAATTGACCCAAATGATCACCAAGACCGCCATTACACCATTCGAGTCACACTCCAACTATGACATCTGCCTTGAGAAATGCCAAGGTTACTTTTCAAATACAGATGCAGAAATCCCTCCTCAAGCAACTCGCAGAAATGCCCATGTGTATGTAGACGATATTGTGAAGACGGAGAGGCGGACACCTGCCGAAGACCTCAGGAGACATTTGAAAACTTGCTCGACTCTGATCAAGCTCAACCTCAGAAATGCGGTTCGAGTGCCACCGCCAACTTCTAAGCTGCGTAGACAGATCGCCGACAAGCGGTTATATTCCCACGGTCAAGCACGACTTAGAGGCATAACCGCATTGAAAGCAATGTCGCAAGTGAGGTAATCTTCACACAACCCATGTAATACATAAGGGAGATACATAGTTGGCTTACAATCGCCACTTCACACAATTACATGAATAAAGCATTACATCATCCAGATACAATCAAGGTCCGACTACGGAACCAAAATAAAAGAAGAACCCCAAATGCATAAAGGTCCCCGATCGACCCTA
Organism: Aegilops speltoides; assembly: GCA_021437245.1. Lineage (NCBI taxonomy): Eukaryota > Viridiplantae > Streptophyta > Magnoliopsida > Poales > Poaceae > Aegilops > Aegilops speltoides. The sequence continues at coordinate 228,149,045 of CM038142.1, forward strand.
ACCGGGCTCCACTCATCGATCAACTAGAACGAAACAACACAAAGGACAAGATCTTCATCGAGCCCTCCTTGAGCTTGTCACACCGCCGGTAACAAAGGCACCGCAAACTGGTTTTGAAGTATCCGTGAGCCACGAGGACTCAAAGAATCCCATTACCATGGGTATCAAGACTAGCAAAGCTTAATGGAAAGAAAGGGGTAAAGTAGTGAGGTTGCAAAGAGCTAAGCATGATATGGTGGCTAACATACACAAATTTGAGCGAGAAGAGAAACAAGCGGAACGGTCGTGAAGCTAGCAATGATCAAGAGGTGATCCCAACACCTACTTACGCCAAACATAACCTGTAAACCGTGTTCACTTCCCCACCGAGAAGAGACCATCACGGCTACACACCCTGCTGATGCGCTTTAATTCGGATCAAGTGTCAAGTTATCTACAACCGACATTAACAAATTCCCATCTGCCACATAACCGGGCACGGCTCAGAAGATACTCGCAGGGGCCCCAACTTAGCCTATGACAAGCTCTCGCGATCATCGAAGGAATAGACCTTCACCCAGAAGACCCATCAGTCTCGAATCCGTACATCAAGACATTTCGACAATGGTAAAACAAGACCAGCAAAGCCGCCTGATGCGCCGACAATCCCGGAGAGTCATCTCGCTCTCGGGCAACACCGGATGAGACTAGCTACGAGTAAAACCAGCCCTCGAGTTGCCAATGGCGGCCCCACAGCCTGGCCTCGACCAACACTTAGGCAAGCAATCGCCCGGGGCTAAATAAAGATGACCCTAATGGCCACCCAAGGAAGGTATAGGTGGTGGTGAGGCAAATGGTAAAACCAAGGTTGCCTTGCCGACAAGTTTTATTCAAAGCTAACCGTCAAGGGGGTCCATAAATCAGACCGCTGCTAGGAACGCAAAATCCGGAACATAACACCGTATGACGGAAACTAGGCAAGAGGAATAAACACCGGCATAAGGCCGAGCCTTCCACCCTTTACCAAATATATAGATGCATTAATAATATAAGAGATATTGTGATATCCCAACAAAACCCTGCCCACCATGGAGAAATCTTCAACTTCACTCGCAGCTAGCAACGCTATAAGAGGGGCCGAGCGAAAGCGTAACATAGCCAAACAACGGTTTGTATAGGAAAGGTGTCAAAGGTTAGGGGTTCATGGCAATATGGGATGGCTGGACAAACAGTAATAGGTAGCGCAAGATAGCGAAAGAACGAGGCAACTAGCATAGCAATGATAGTAGTGAGATCCAGAAGCGGTCATCTTGCCGAAATCCCGCAGGAAGAAGAACGAGTCCATGAACACAAACCAACGTAGTCGAACGAATCCTCACAACTCCGTAATCTAAACCGGCTTAACGAGAGAAGCAACCCGAAAGAAGCAAACAACATGGTAAACACACAAACATAATCATGGCATGATGCACAATCAAGTATGATGCATGTCCGTTTAATAAGGCATGGCATGGCAAAAAACAAACAACACTATAAATTAGGAGCTCAATATGCAATGAGTTGCATATTGACTTAACACCACATTCAAGTATTTAGTTCACCTTAAGCTACCCAACAATATTAAATGTTGATTAACATGGCAAGGTGAAGTATAACAAAACTACCTACCTAGGCAAGTTTAAATAAGGCCAGAACAAACAACAATTCCGAAAACTCATATGCAATTTATGAATTTGCATGTTCTTCCTAAAACATATTTTAAAGTTTTTAAACAGGAAAATAAAGTGCACCATGTTAAAGTAGGCATTTTCCACCCCATTTACATATAAAGAACATTTAAAACCGAAAGCATGTTATTTAGTTATGAAATAAAGCATTTTAATATGGCATTTAAGCAAATTTAAACAAACATCATTTTAAACATTTTAAACATGGATGAAAGTGGCATATGATTAAACCAGAAAACTAAGCATTTTACATATATAAATCATTTTAATCCGATGCACGGTTAATGAGTTTTTATATGCATGAAGATGAGGGGTTTTTGTGTAAAACTGTTAATACAATGGATAATGTTAAAATCGCAGTAGCAGGAAAAAAATATACACGGGCTGAAACTGCAGGCTGGGCCCAATAGGAAAAAAGAAAGGCTGGGATGGCTCTCACCATGGGCCTTGGCCCGTCGTGGAAGAGGTCAAGGAGAGCGAGAAGGCCAAGGCTTTGAGATGGTCAAGGGTCGGGCCGCCCGGCGAAGTAGTCAAGGATGGATTCTCAAGCGCGCTGGGAGAACAGGGGCGGGCTGGCACATGGCGGCCGCGGTTTGTCATGAGGCTGAGGGCGACGGCTGGCTAATGGGTGCCGCAAGTGGCGCTGGTGAGGTGGAGGCGCCGAAAACAGGAGGAGGTGGATGGATCCGTCTGTGGCGCTGATTTACGAGGGATAAAGGGCCGAGGGTAGGGGAAGGCTGGCACCCAAAATGGCAAGGGGGGCTTTTTAAATAGGCAGGGGTCTAGGGTTTGAGGTTTGAGGGTTTTGGATTCAACATTTGACTTCAAGCAACTTGAATACCACAAGTAAAACAAAACAAAGGATTTGGCCTGCAGAATAAGCCGAACAAATACATATGATAGAGATTTACCCAATCCCATATCATGCATCCGTCGGAAAGATATTCTAGGAGCTACTTGAATTCCACCTATAAAACTCCCAAACTTTCTCGTTATGCAATCTGGTGTTGGGGATACAGGAAGCAATATATCTCACCCAAACTAACAATACCTACATCCAAGTCAGATCCATCCTTCAACACATAACCAAGAAACCTTCGAAATCGTGGTACCTCAACCTTCAAAAGCATCCATTATACGAAGTCATGGCAATACTCCCGCACTCACCTCAAGATCGGGTTATCGGGTTATCTCACCAACAACCGCATAAAAGAGATTTTCGATGTCGGCGATTAAACTCGTATTCCGAACTGCAACGATAACATTATGACGACAACACCTCGTAGCTCAACTCCCCGACACCTCCACTAAAAAACCCCGCCGACGGAGGCAACCAAGACAATGTTGTCATCATAAAACCATCGAACGATTCTAAGGTACCCGCGTGATCCTAAAAAAAATTTAGTGAAATTTGAGGAGAGAAGAGTCAAAACTCTACGTCAGGATACCTCACCAGAGCGACGAAGGACCGAGGAGTAAAAAGAATTCCTAACTCTCCGATATATATAATCCTAAATGACTCAAAACATTTTTCTAGACACAACTCGCCGCTAAAAACGATCAAGCAAAGCGGGCTCCTAAGGTCGGGATGGCTCGACACCAACTTGTAACGACCTCGATGCGGCTATATCTCCCACGTGTCGGGCTAACGACTTAGAGGCATAACCGCATTGAAAGCAATGTCGCAAGTGAGGTAATCTTCACACAACCGATGTAATACATAAGGGAAAGAGATACATAGTTGGCTTACAATCGCCACTTCACACAATTACATGAATAAAGCATTACATCATCCAGATACAATCAAGGTCCCACTACGGAACCAAAATAAAAGAAGAACCCCAAATGCATAAAGGTCCCCGATCGACCCTAACCGGCTCCACTCATCGATCAACTAGAACGAAACAACACAAAGGACAAGATCTTCATCGAGCTCCTCCCGAGCTTGGTTGCATCACCGCTCGTAACAAAGGCACCGCAAACTGGTTTTGAAGTATCCGTGAGCCACGAGGACTCAAAGAATCCCATTACCATGGGTATCATGACTAGCAAAGCTTAATGGGAAAGAAAGGGGTAAAGTGGTGAGGTTGCAAGAGCTGCTAAGCATGATATGGTGGCTAACATACGCAAATGAGAGCGAGAAGAGAAACAAGCGGAACGGTCGTGAAGCTAGCAATGATCAAGAGGTGATCCTCAACACCTACTTACGCCAAACATAACCCGTAAACCGTGTTCACTTCCGGACCGCCGAGAAGAGACCATCACGGCTACACACTCGGTTGATGCATTTTAATTCGGATCGTGTCAAGTTATCTACAACCGACATTAACAAATTCCCATCTGCCACATAACCGCTGGCACGACTCTCGAAAGTTTATACCCCGCAGGGTGTCCCAACTTAGCCCATGACAAGCTCTCGCGATCATCGGCGAATAGACCTTCACCCAGAAGACCCGATCAGCCTCGGAATCCCTGACATCAAGACATTTCGATAATGGTAAAACAAGACCAGCAAAGCCGCCCGATGCGCCGACAATCCCGATAGGAGCTGCACATATCTCGCTCTCGTGGCAACACCGATGAGACTAGCTACGAGTAAAACCAGCCTCGAAGTTGCCACGAGGTGGCCCTCAGTAGCCTCGGCCGACCAACACTTAGACAAGCACCGCCCGGGGCTAAATAAAGATGACCCTTGGGTTGGCCGACCCAAGGAAGGGTATAGGTGGTGGTGAGGCAAATGGTAAAACCAAGGTTGGGCCTTGCCGACAAGTTTTATTCAAAGCGAACTGTCAAGGGGGTCCCATAAATCACTGCATCGTTAGGAACGCAAAATCCGGGAACATAACACCGGTATGACGAAAACTAGGGCGGCAAGAGTGGAACAAAACATCGGGCATAAGGCCGAGCCTTCCACCCTTTACCAAATATATAGATGCATTAATAATATAAGAGATATTGTGATATCCCAACAAAACCCTGTCCACCATGGAGAAATCTTCAACTTCACCGCAGCTAGCAACGCTATAAGAGGGCTGAGCAAAGTAAAGAATATAGCCAAACAACGGTTTGCATAGGAAAGGTGTCAAAGGTTAGGGTTCATGGCAATATGGGATGGCTGGACAAACAGTAATAGGTAGCGCAAAGATAGCGAAGAACGAGGCAACTAGCATAGCAATGATAGTAGTGAGATCCAGTAGCGGTCATCTTGCTCAAATCCCGCAAGGAAGAAGAACGAGTCCATGAAGAAGACAAACCAACGTAGTCGAACGAATCCTCACAACTCCGGAACGAAACCGAAGCTAGCGAGAGAAGCAACCCGGAAAGAAGCAAACAACATGGTAAACACACAAACATAATCATGGCATGATGCACAATCAAGTATGATGCATGTCCGGTTTAATAAGGCATGGCATGGCAAAGTGCAAACAAATAACACTACAAATTAAGTGGAGCTCAATATGCAACGAGTTGCATATTGACGGAACACCACATTCAAGTATTTAGTTCACTCTCGTTTAATCTACCCAACAATATTAAATGTTGATTAACATGGCAAGGGGTGAAGCATAACAAAACTACCTACCTATGCAAGTTTAAATGAGGCCGGAAGAACAAACAACAATTCCGGAAAAACCTCATATGCAATTTATGAATTTGCTATTGTTCTTCCCTAAAACATATTTTAAAGTTGTTAAACAGGAAAATAAAGTGCACCATGTTAAACTAGGCATTTTTCCACCCCATTTACATATAAAGAACATTTAAAACCGAGCTACGATTATTTAGTTATGAAATAAAGCATTTTAATATGGCATTTGAGCAAATTTAAACAAACATCATTTTAAACATTTTAAACATGGATGAAAGTGGCATATCATTAAACTAGACGAAAAACTAAGCATTTTACATATATAAATCATTTTAATCCGATGCACGGTTAATGAGTTTTTATATGCATGAAGATGAGGGGTTTTTCTGTAAAACTGTTAATACAATGGATAATGTTAAAATCGCAGTAGCAGGAAAAAAATATACACGGGCTGAAATCGCAGGCTGGCCCAACAGAAAAAAAAAGGAGGGCGCTGGGATGGCCTCACCATGGGCCTTGGCCCTGCCGGTGGAAGAGGTCGGGCGAGAGCGAGCGCCGGGCGCGGGCCGAGGCGCTGGCTGGCGGGGCCTGCTCGCCCGACGGATGGTCATGGATGGCCTCTGGGCGTGTTCGGGAGAACAGGGGGCGTGGCCAGCAACATGGCGGCTCGCGGTTTGTCATGGGCGGCTGGCGCGGGCGACGGCTGGAGCATGGGCCGCCAAGTGGCGCGGGTGAGGTGGAGGGCGCCGGAAAACAGGGAGGAGGTGGATGGATCTGTCTGGTGGCACGATTTACGAGGGGGGATGCGGCAGCTGAGGGTAGGGGAAGGCTAGGGGCACCCAAAAATGGCAAGGGGGGCTTCTTAAATAGGCAGGGGTCTAGGGTTTGATGGTTTGGAGGGGTTCTTCGGGGCCTCAGATCGATATCAGACGGCTCCGGACAGAGGGGGGGAACTAGGTGGGCTAGTTGGCTGTGTGAGAGAGAGGCTTGGGCCGAGAGGAGAGAAGAGAAGTGCAGCCCGGCGGCAGTTTCGGAGACCGAAACGTCCGACGATTAAACCGACTATATCGCGGTTATAAATATAACGGTTGGGCAGTCAAACGGACTCCGAATGCGACGAAACTTGGTAGGCGGCCTGTCTACACTATAATAAGACCGCACGACAAGTTGCAACCCATTCCGAGAACATTTTTATGCCACTTATAAAATAATATTTCGAGAAAAAGGGCGCAAGTGCAGTGTGGTCTCAACTCCAATGCATAAACGGAGAGAACCGGGAGGAACACGAACGGATGCAAGTTTTATGAAAACGATGACGACAACGAGTGCCGATGCAATGCAAATGATGCCATGAGATGAGATGCATAACAAAAACAAAATGCAAAACAACAGACAAAAACCCAACCACGAAGGAAATAAAATATCGCATAGCCGGAAATGGCAAGAGTTGGAGTTACGATAATGGAAAGTTGCATCCGGGGCGTTACAGAGACGTCCAAAAGTTTACCGGATGCTTGGCCTCCCTCAACAGCTTCATCAGCCGGCTCGGAGAAAAGTCTCTCCCCCTCTACCGACTCATGAAGAAATCCACTCACTTCGAGTGGAATGACCAAGCAGACCAGGCTTTCCATGAGCTAAAGAAGTTGCTGCCCACGCCGCCTGTCTTGGTGGCACCAACTGAGAAAGATCTCATGCTCCTTTACATTGCCGCCACTAGCCGGGTGGTCAGCACCGTTATCATGGTTCAGCGCCCAGAAGAAGGCCGAGCTCAGTTAGCCCAGAGGGCGGTATATTATCTGAGTGAACTGTTGTCCACCTCGAAGCAGAACTACCCACACTATCAGAAGATGTGCTATGGTGTGTACTTCACAGCCAAGAAGCTCAAGCCCTACTTTCAAGAACACCCCATCACGGTCGTATGTACTCCCCGGCTGGCCAAGATCATAGGCAGCCGGGATGCATCCGGCCGGGTGGCAAAATGGGCGATTGCACTGGCTCCTTACACGATCTTCTACCAACCTCGCACCTCCATCAAGTCCCAGGCATTGGCCGCCTTCCTCGTCGACTGGGCCGATACCCAATACCTGCCGCCTGCCCCCGACTCCACTCATTGGCGAATGCATTTCGATGGATCCAAGATGCGCACCGGCTTGGGAGCCGGCATCGTCCTCACCTCTCCCAAAGGAAACAAGCTCATATACACATTGCAAATCCATTTTGCCGCCTCCAGCAATGTGGCCAAGTACGAGGCACTCATACACGAGCTCCGACTAGCCAAAGAACTCGGCATCCACAGGATCCTGTGCTATGGTGACTCAGACTTGGTAGTCCAACAATCATCCGGCGACTAGGACGCCAAGGACGCAAACATGGTGAGCTACCACTTCCTCGTTCAGCAACTCAGCGGATATTTTGAAGGATGTGAGTTCCTCCACGTGCCACGGGCCGACAATGAGCAAGCAGATGCCCTGGCATGAATAGGCTCCACCCAACAAGCTATACCAACCGGCGTCTCTCTCCAATGCCTCCTCAAGCCGTCTGTCTAGCCGTCTCCAGAATCCGATTCCATCTTCGTGCCACCTGACCCCGATGCAGTCGGATCCGGCTTGGGGAACAAAGCAGGCGGCTCGGGGACTTCGACAGCCGGCTCGGGGACTGCTGTAGTCGCACCCGGCCCGGGGACTTCAAAACCCGGCTAGGGACTACTGCAGCCGGCCCGGGGACTGCATAGACACAACAGGCGGTCGCCGACTCCAACTCTTCACCACCTAGCCCAACCACCCTGGTCACAGTAGCCGTTTTGACAATAGAAGAAGTCACAGCTCCATCATGGGACCCGCCCATCCTCAATTTCCTGGTTAACAGAGAGCTGCCGATTGACGAGATCTCGGCAAGGCAAGTCCAACGCCGAGCCGGATCATACACAATAGTGAACCGAGAGCTCATTAGGCGCAGTGTCACTGGAGTCTTCCAGCGCCGCGTTGAGCCGGAAAAGGGCATAGCAATCCTCAAGGACATCCACCAAGGCGAATGCGGCCACCACGCAGCCTTAATATCGCTCGTCGCCAAAGCTTTCCGCCATGGATTCTTCTGGCCGACTGCTTTGGAAGACGCCAAGGAATTAGTCAAACACTATAAAGGGTGCCAAGTCTTCAGCTCCAAGCAACACATGCCGGCTTCTGCACTCAAGACCATTCCCCTCACTTGGCACAGACAAAAGATCCGCCTCACGCCGGCTCGCCCCAGCCTGGCCAGGCAGGCGGCGCCTGGCTGGTCCGCCTTGACCCGTCCCGCCGACGGTGGCGGTATCTCCTCCGGAGGACTATGTCGCCTCCTCTCCATCGCCGCTGGTCATGGCGGCTTCCTCTGGCGGGGGCACTGGGATATCGGGGGCCACGGTGCGTAGGGGGATGATAAGTTGTGGAGGTTGGCTACGCAGGGCCTCCGCCTGAGCCTTGGCCACCGGCTGGCTCAAGGCTCGCCGACTCCACTGCCATCTCTCGAGCCGCTTTGGAGGCGGCTGCCCGCCTGCTCCCGCCTCCCGCCTCCCCGCCTCCCTGCTCCGCCTCGCCGCTTGGAGCTCGGCACGGGGTTCCATGCGGCGGGAGCCTGCAGATCCTCCCGCCCCCCGACTATGGAGGTGGCTGTAGTCCGCTCAAGAGAGGGCGGAGCCCTGTTTGGTAAGACAAGAAAAGGCTTAGAAGAATGCCGACTGAAGAGAAGAAAGAAAGGCGTGCGAGAATTAACACTTACGCCGAAACTGCCTGCGGCTGCTTCACCACCTTGCGGAAGTGGGCTGCCTTTGCGGCCGCCTCGTCCCGCTTGGTCGCCGCCACAGAACCCTTGGGCTTCTTCGTCCAACTGCCGAAGAGGGTCGGCGCCGCCCGGCGCTTCCGTGCAACACCCCGAGCAGTCGGCCCGGCAGAAGAGCCCGCTCCTTGATGGTCGGATGCCGGCTGGAGGCACGGAATAGGTTTGGCCTCGTCATCATCCGTCCAGTCCTCGAAAGTGGCAGAGAGCCCGGAGTCGCCTGCCTCACCGCCTCCCCCTACGGTGTCGTCGTCTAAGGCGGCCGCCCCCAAGTCGGGGTCATCAAAGTCGTCCGCCGCACGGTCGGGGGCGAACTCGTGTTCCGCCCCCACGGTTCCGGCCGACGGATGAAGGAGGGGCTTTTGATTAAAAACAAGCCAACTAGTCAGAAGCAATCCAGTGAGAACTCAGCAACAACAGAAGAAGAAAAGAAAGAAGGCTTACCAAAGGCGGGGGATCGGTGCAAGAGTACGACTCCTTGTCGTACCGCCATTCCTCGGTGAGCTTGAAGTTGGCGATATAATTCACCATGTAAAATACCTCATCATGTGGCATCTCCTTGGTGCTTAGCCAACTGGGGTCGAAGCGGCCGCTCATCTGGCAAATCAGGTTAGGGCGGCCTTGGAGCGGGAGCACTCGGCACTCCACGAAGGCGGCCACCAGGTTGGACCCAGTCAGGCCCTCCGACTGGACCAGCACCAGGAGCTGGGCGACGGCGCCGGCCCTAGCCGCGCGCCGACCGGCCCGTGAGGACCACGGGTTGCCTCCCAGCCGGGCGGGCCGCCACGTAGTCGACAGATTGACGTAGTCGCCTTGCGGAGTGACGTTCATCACGTACAAGTAGGATTTTTTCCAGAGCTTCACCGACTGGATCAGCGTGATGGGCGGAAACGGGTTGTCGGCCTTCGATCTCGCATGGCGATGAAGGCGCCGCATGGAGCCGGCATGCCCGCGACGACGGTGCCGAGCTTGGACTAGAAGAATTCCCCCCAAAGTTTGAGGGTGGGGAGGACGCCGAGGAAGCCTTCGCATAGAGTGACGAAGGCCGACAGCAGCACCACCGTGTTTGGAGTGAGGTGGTGCGGCTGGAGATGGTAAAACTCGAGGAACCAGCGGAACAAGCCGCTCGCGGGCAAGCCGACGCAGCACAGGCAGTGCGAGCGGAAGATTACCCGCTCGCCCTCCTCCGGCGCCGGCGAGATCTCCCTCTCCGGTGCAAGACGGATTCGCACGTAATCCTGGCCTGGCAGCCGCCGCGTCTTGCGGAGGAAGTCGATGTGGTCTTCATGGACGCTGGAGCCCTCCCAGGAGCTCGATGTTGGAGCCATAAGGACGGAGAAGCGACGGGCAAGGCATGGCGGCGGAGCGTGCACGATTCGGCTGCGGCAAGACTGCGGCGCGCCAAGAAGATTGGCGGAGCGGTGGTGCGGTGGAGAGCAGCTGCGGCAACGGAGAGAAGGAAGAAGAAGAGAGTGGCGGAGCGAGGGCGAGCGTGCGGGCGTCTGCCACTCCCCCTCCTCCCCCTACTTAAAGCCTCACGCGGCGAAGCCGAGGAGGCGAGGCGTGAGGGGACGTGGGATTAACTGCGCCCACTCCCCCACGCCCCGCAATTATCATGCCTTAACAGCGTGCGGAAACCGCTGCTGGAAGGCGAGCAGCCCTCTCGGGCCACAGAAGATCCACACTTGGGCCGAGCTATGGAAGTGGTGGGCCCCGGTTGTGGCGGCGTCCCGTCACGCGCGTGGGCTGGTAGGCCCTTCCAGCCGGAGTGTGTCGCATGGCGCGCAGGCAACGGGCGGCCAGCCCGCAACCTGGCTTGCACGCCAGTTGGTTCCTGCCTTTAGACTTCAAAAAAACAAAACTTCGCCGAGAAGGCACGCTTGAGTAAAGCCGGCTCCTAGCTGCCGGCTCTTCAGGATAGGAAGCTGTTTGAGCTTGTTCTTCCACCACGGCACAACCAGCTTCGGGACTATCGTTGAGTAATGACCACGGGTAGCCTAGCCGGCTCCCCTGGCTCTTCAAAACTAATAGACCGATCGAGCCTACAAGCACCCAAGACACGGGGCCGTCTTCCCCCGGCCGGCTATCCCACCAGCCGACTACCGGAAGGCGGCTCGGCCCTAGAACCCTCATGAAGAAAGCTGTGGGAGGGACGACTCCAAGAAGCCGGCCACGACATGACCGACTCCAAGAAGCCGGCCCTCGACAGGCGGCAAAGACCATGCCCTCAAAGTTTGCACCCACATAACGGAGATGGGACGGGGCGTGGCAACAGTGAAGCCTGCCACCCCCAAATCCCAGAGTATGCATGGCTAAAGTACACCATACGGGGCAGCCATGACCCGTCCGGCGTGGCACTGTTGCCATGCTGACCATGACATCACCCACAGCAGGCCGTCAGTACGGCCCACAGGCGGCGGGCCCCTTCGGTCAGAGAGACACCCGAAGGCGGCCCCGCTTCCCCTAGTCGACATGGGATGTAGCCGGCTCTCACCAGCCGGCTCACTCCCTCCCTCAAAGCAAGCGCACCATTAAGAAGACAAGGCGAGGTAAGGCTGCAGTGAGAACCCGCCAGGCGGCGGCACTGTAGCCATGCTTACCTCATCAAAGCCCTCGTCATCAAGAGTTAGGCAATAGTAACCAGCCCCCCGACAAGACCGGCAGCCGGCGGGACCCACCAGCCGGCGGGCCCCAGCAGTCGGTGGAGAAGCCGGCGAGCGTAGACACTAACGGATGGGCCCGCGCCCAGCCAGATTACCATTGTACCCCTGGGGGGTAGGCGTATATAAACCCCCCAGGGCACCCATGCAAAGGATTGGACTTTGATAGTTTTAGACACAACTTTGACAGGAGAGGAGAGCTAGCCTTGCCCCTTCTTCCTCCTCTCGCCAATCAGCTCAAGGGGCCTCTTGTAGCCACTTGCTGATCTAGTGATCATGCGGAGACCCTGCAGAGCAGGACAAGGGGTGTTATATCCATGGAGAGCCCTGAACCTGGGTAAGATTTGCCGGCGTGCATGTCTTCGCCTTATCCCGTTTCCAGGCACCGGCGATGTCTTATTGGCTCCCACAATTATAAGCCATCCGTTGGCATATGTCGCACCTACCACCCGACAAGCCCTTAATCCGACAGGCACCCAGTTCACGAGATATACGTTCATGCAGTACGTCCAAAGCCTTTGAAGCAAGGTCTCTTTCGCCTTTGTTGTGCATCCAAGGAGCAACGTATAGGCTGAGAGGATGAACATTGAAGTGTTGCGAGGGCTTAAGACAAGGACCTTTGGTAAATTGCGGAAATGCGGCAAGCCCTGGGTTGATGAATTGCTAGTAGTTCTTTGGTCAATCTGGACGACACCAAATCGAGCTACTGGCCAGAGTCGCTTCTCCCTGGTATATGATGCAGAAATGGTGCTCCCCACGGAAATCATATACGGGTCGCCTCAGGTACTTCCCTACGATGAAGTAGCGCAAGAGCAGCTACGGCATGACGATGCCATGCTCCCCGAGGAAGATCATCTCCGGGTAGCTGTACATGCTGCACGATACTAGTAGGCCCTGCGCCACTATCACATCCGCAGGGTTCATGCCCGGAGCCTTAAGGAATGTGACATTGTCCTTAGGCGTGTTCAGTCTGCCAAAGGTGCAAACAAGTTGACACTAAAGTGGGAAGGCCCTTACCGGGAAGTACGTGTCACCACACCTAGCGCAGTCCGTCTGAAGACCGAAGATGGCACCCAATGCAAAACTCATGGAATATTGAGCATCTTTGTAAGTTCTACCCATAAGGCACGATTGCCGGGCCTTGCCGTGGCAACCTGTTTACGAGCATATTCCCCAGGACTTGTAACCCTTTGTACAAAGCGAGGAGCATACCCTGTGCATAGTTAAATAAAATGAAGCGCTTTCACAAAAACTTGCATGCATGTTTTCTTAATTATGACTCTATTGGGATTATAATAGTCTTAAGATAAAATAACTAACATATTGTGAAGGGACATCTGCTATCATCTCTTGCCCTTTTTCCTTTTTTTGATGACAACAGAAAGTTTTCATCACTGATCGTTTTCCAGGAAAAAGGATGAAGGAAAGTACAATCACTAATCCCCGACAACCCCTCCTTATCAGAAACGATAAGGACAACATCGAAGATAAGTTCATCCCATCACTCCATGTTATATTTACATATCAAAAACTTGTACGAAGGAAACCTTGTTGCCTTCTCCATCACTACAAAAGAAATACACTTCCGTGATGATACGTGTTTGTCACAGTAGGTCACGTTTTCTATCATGCATGTACATCCATGATGATTTTATGACAGAATCAAGATAGTCATACCTGTGCTGTCATAGAAGTGTTCCATGATAATACCAAAATTATCATCACGGAAGTGTCCACTTCCATGATGATAAATGGCGCGTCATGGAAGTGCTTTCGTCAAGGGTAACTGACACGTGGCATCCACCTTAATGGGACGTCGTTATGCTATCGGGTCCAGTTTTCGATCCGATAACCTGTTAATAGTCCTAACCAATGGGGATTTTCCACGTGTAAAATTCTGATCTGCCGGAGCATCCACATGTCAGCTCAGCCTTGTGATAGATGTCATCCAACCAATGGACGGGATGCTCCTATGATAAGTCGACACGTGGCTCGACCCAATAGTGGCCCATTAAGGTTAAAAGACGACTCGTTTGACTTGGTCAAAAGGTGGTGGGCCGGCCCATGGAAAGCCTGTTAACGACCTGTTCGCATATAGCCCATTTATAGCCCGCTAGCTCATGACCCGTTATGGCCTATCCAAATTTATCCCAGTATCGGCATCTGGGCCATCCAATATGACTCCAGCCCGTTGTAACTTCAGGCCCATCTATGGCCCATGATTTCTTTCAGCCCATATGAGGCCCTTCGAACTCTGGGCCCATTAAAGGCATGTGGTGAAACTGGCCCATAATGAACAGTGTTTAGCTTTACACCCATTAACGACTCGTTTGTCAGCATCCCGGACTTCGGGGTATCCAGTCCTGCCTGCCTGTGGCACAACGCGTGGCTCCATCGCTGGCCTGGTACGGCCCAACTTCGACAACAACACAGCAAGACCCTGGCGAGGGGCCAAGCCTCGCGAGGCAGACGATGCCAAGACCCCCAAAGGAGCTGGCCTCCTTAGGAGGTGAGGGAGTCCTGGACTAGGGGGTGTCCGGACAGCCGGACTATCAATATCCGCCGGACTCCCAGACTACGAAGATAGAAGATTGAAGACTCCGCTCAGGTCCGAAGGTACTTTCTTGGCATGCAAGGCAAGCTTGGTGATACGGATGTGTAGATCTCCTACCATTGTAACCGACTGTAACCCTAGCCTCTCCGGTGTCTATATAAACCGGAGGGCCTTAGTCCGAGGGACAACATTACATCTCAACAATCATACCATAGGCTAGCTTCTAGGTTTAGCCTCCTTGATCTCGTGGTAGATCTACTCTTGTACTACCCATATCATCGATATTAATCAAGCAGACGAGGGTGTTACCTCCATCGAGAGGTCCTCAACCTGGTAAAACATTGTGTCCTCGCCTCCGTTACCATCCGCCTAGACGAACAGTTCGGGACCCCTACCCGACATCCGCCGGTTTTGACACCGACATTGGTGCTTTCATTGAGAGTTCTTCCGTGTCGCCGCCGATAGGCTCGATGGCATCTTCAATCATCAACGCTGTCCAGTGGTGAGACTTTTCTCCCGGACAGATCTTTGTATTCGGGCGGTTTTGTATCGCGGGCCAATTCTCTTGGCCATCCGAGCAGATCGAAGCTACGCCGCCGCCGTTGTCACGACCGTTTTCCGGGAATAAATTTCGTAAAAGACCGTCAGACTCATCAGCCCTAGGATTACTGTTAATGATGAGGCTCCAACTTGATACGAAATTCCAAGCAAAATACAAAATATGTGGTACAAGACCAGTCCGCTCGTGAGTACGACTAAATGATTTCTAGAGGTTGATGGCGAAGCGGGTTGTGGATCATCGCTGTCTATGGGACTCCAATTCCCACAGAACAGTGACCAGGTTAACTCCTATCTTCGCGAGGCTGCTATCTCCATTGCTTAGGTTCCGGTTGTCATCGCCGCTCCTCTCCGGCAAGAAAATCTGGCCAAGACAATAGCTGTGGAGCCAGTGAGTACTTTGAATGTACTCGCAAACATTTAGAACACAGTATAATATAACAATGATGTGTCGACAATATTTTATGCTCATGACGCTACCACAAAGATAAATATAACTCGATGCGTGCAAGCAAGTTATTTATAAAAATGCTATAACATGGTAGTGTTAAAATTTATAAACTAAATAACAAGCAATGTTATTACTGCAGGCGCCCGAGCGACACCACATAAAGGGCTTTAAAAGAAATGTTACAATGCAAGGCCCGAGCGACACCACATAAAGGGCTTTAAAAGAAATGTTACAATCAAGGCCTCGAGCGACACCACATAAAGGGCTTTAAAAGAAATGTTACACCGGGCGCCCGAGCGACACCACGTAAAGGGCTTTAAAAGAAATGTTACAATCAAGGCCCGAGCGACACCACATAAAGGGCTTTAAAGAAATGCCAGGCCTCGAGCGACACCACATAAAGGGCTTTAAAAGAAATGCTACAATCAAGGCCCGAGCGACACCACATAAAGGGCTTTAAAAGAAATGCCACAACCAAGGCCTCGAGCGACACCACATAAAGGGCTTTAAAAGAAATGTTATAATACCAAGGCCCGAAAGCGACACCACATGAAGGGCTTTCAAAGAAATGTTATATCAAGCGCCCGAGCGACACCACATAAAGGGCTTTAAAAGAAATGCCACAATAAGGCCCGAGCGACACCACATAAAGGGCTTTTAAAATAAACAATCATAGTGAATATCCCGGAGGTAGAACCATCCAAGAGATACTCAATAATAACAATAATATCACGGGTTATTCAACAATAATAATAATCATAATCATCATTAGTCACAAGTCACAGTCCATGTTGTTCCAGTTCTGGTTAACAGCTTCACCTCCGAAGACCGACACTAAGACCGACACTTGACCCATCCTGCATCAGTAGTCCTTAACCATGGACACGGCTATTCAATAGGTTTTAATCTCTGCAGAGGGTGTACTCTTTACCCACGAGTAACGGATTTCTTTAGTCCATCAAGACTAATTCCGCCTATGGCCTTTAGTTGAAAACACACCTAACTTGCACATACCAGCTTAACTCACACGTGTCCGAATCACCCACTACACTGCTAAGCAAACTCTAAGTGGGGAGGCTACAACCTCGCAGTAGCATGGGATCAAATTTATATCGCAAGGCCTAAGGGGTGGCCTCCTCTCGTCCCAACCGAAACACCCATGCCCTCGACCAGGTGGCTCTGCCTACCAGCTACAACCGTATCTTCCACCATGGCCTCTCTGCAGTGTGTGCTAGGAAGAGGTTGACAACTTATCGAACTGCACTCTACTTGTCAGAGAGACGAGTGGTAGTACGTAAACAAGTATGGGGTTATCGAACAAGACTCGATCTACGGTCGACTCAGAGGTCTATAGTTTCGCATGACATGTATAACAAATATATTTCAACCAATACAATCAACACTCATTATATCTTACCATGCCATACCGACATAACCGTCTCCGGACGGAGACCGGCGACAAGCTCACGCCTACCCAAGGCAGAGGCTTTCCCGGATTTCTTTCCGGTATGCATGCAAGATACATGAGGATGATTACCATCACAAGTATACTCATTTCCAACAGCATGGAAATCACCAATATGCATCCATGCAAATGATCATATCACATGAAATAACAAGTCCTTCGAAATGAGGTGGTGTTATAAACGTGTCAACGAACACACCAAAAATATTATGCCGGGGTTCAGAATGCTTGCCTTCAATGTGTGGAAAGGCAGGGTGTTCTCCAAAACTTGAAACACCTCTCCTCTCTTCAAAAATCATATTTTAGCAATATAAAGAATTAACACACAAAATAAAAACAGCACAAAAGTTGTTCTGAAATTTTTTCAAATAAATCATAAAATAAACTAGGTGAAATTTGAGAGAGGTAGGAAAAAGAATCAGTCAATTTGGAGTTATATTTAAAAAGATATAACCAGTCAAAGATTTGGTCAAAATCTGTTTTTAATAATAAAATGTAAAAGAAAACGCTTCGCAGTAAATACGCTTAAGTAGGGTTACGATTTGAGGTTTTACGACTTTACCACGTGGACCGGCGGAGTGGGTCACCGACAAGGTCATAGGTGGCCCACTAGTCAGGTTTGACTAGTCGCCCTCCTCTCCTTCCTCTCGCCCCGAGCAGAAGCGGGCTCCGGCGATCGCCGCCGGCGAACGGTTGCTCTCGGGCCCCCGAGGGTGGGGATGGATCCGCACGATCGGGGCGGTTCTCCGTGGTCGAGGGAGTGATGGGGCGGAGGAGCTGTTGGCGGCGAGCTCTGCGGCGGAGAAAGCTTCGGTGGCGAAGTGGTTTTGGGGCGAAAGTGGTTCCCGATCAAAATCAAGTAGGGGTTTGGGTTCCTGGAAGGAAGGAGATGATCTTGGCAAAGAGAAATGGGAGGGATAGGCCCTGGTGGCGCCGGAATGAACGAGGCAGTGGCGGCGGCCGGAGTTGCCGGAGATGAGGAAGACGGCCCTCTCGGGTCGATTGGCTGCCATGGGGGAACTGGAGGAGTGTACTGAGGTTGCTTGCGTGCTCAGAGGGCTCGGGGTCCCTTATATAGGCAAGGCAAGGCGGTTCGGCGGCGGCCGTGGATAAGCTCGTCGGCGACCGTCTTTCTGTAGCCGCAGGGCGTCGTGGCGACGACGAGGGCTAGGCGACGTCCTTGTGGATGAGCTTGGGCTGTGCTAGGGCCAGGTGGCGAGCCGAGGTGGCTTGGGCAGGCCGATCATGTAGAGGCGCGGCACGCGTCACGGTGTGCCGCCAAAAGCTCGCTGGCGGCGCCAGAGGCACGCTTGCAGGTGGCTTAGCGCGTGCTGCGAGCGGATGAGGTCGGGGCGCGGCTCAGAGGGCGGAAAGGGCCGGGCGTGACGCTGGCGACCCGAAAGACGACGACGCAAAACGCTAAGGCCTGGCGCGCCAGAGCACGCCCACCAGTGCTCGGCGAAATGCCATGGCATTCCGTGAGCGCTTGGTTGAGCTGGGAGTTAGCAGGTGGGGTTAAAATCTAAGGCAAAACTATTTGACATGCTGGTTGGGCCAGGGGATCAAGTCCACAGTGTAAACAAAAACTCATGTCAAAATAGTTCATGCCCATAAGGTGTTTGATAAAATGCTAAGGGCATCTAGGCTTTTCTTGGAGGGGCCAAATCTTCCATACTAGTGTCTCTGTGGATGAAAGAGAGGGTGGTGAAGTTAGTTTGCAGAAAGGAGAACTTGCTAGTGCAAGTTTTGCAAAACTTCAATTCTGGACAGAAAGCAAATGGCATTGTTGCAAGCACTTAGAATCATCCAATGGGTCCACTCTCCTGGACTTAAGGGTTTGGCAAGGGGGACTACCAGAATGGAAAAGAGGTTGTTTCACTCAAATTTTTCAAAGAACATAAATGGTTTTTTGCACAAAGTGGAATCATATGCTCCTACTGACATCCCATAATTTTGGTGGAGGCTAGAAAGAAATATTTGAAAGGGTTGTAGTGTAAAATTGCTCTCCGAACCGTAGAAGAAAAACATGTGTAGCACTCAAAATATTTCAAACGAAAAGATATTTTTGTATAAAAGTGATTTAAAAACATCACATGACATCTCCAAATTTTGTTGGATTTTAGACAAATCTATCAAATGGTTGTAGTTCAAAAAGAGCTCCAAAACTTAAAAAAAGTCATTTTAAGAAATAAAGCTCAGAGTGAAATAATTTAATAAATAAATCTCCGATTGAAAGATGTTTTAAATGAGAGAGAAAATAAGTCCAATATGTTTTGGAAGGATCCACTTGGGAAAAACTCCTTAATATTAAAAGAAAAGTTTTGAAATCCACAGATATATTCTTGCAGGCAAAAATTTTAAACTCTTGGCAAAATTATAATAACTAAAACCTGGTTAAATTTTTGGGGTGTTACAATACTACCCCCCTTAAAAAAAATCTCGTCCTCGAGATTTGCTAAGAGTTGTAAAACAAGAATATTTTTACTTGGTCAAAAGATCATTTTATACAGGCGGTAAAAAGAGGCTACAGTGAGAGGGCAATAAGTGGTGAGTAACTACAGTGTGGTACTGGCGCTACGTGGAAAAACCCATGCTTATGAACACGGGCGATTTCTACGCTGGACGCCGTGAATTTACAATAAATTCTAAATTTAACAATACGCTGGTCGTACCCGAGAGCATAGTGCTCTCTCTGGCTGACAGGTGGGACCGGGGCCCACTGTCAGTCTATCCTTCTTCCTCTGGCTCTCTCTTCTTCCTCTCGCCGCTTTCCGCCTCTTTCTCCACCGCGACGCCTAGCGCCAGAGGGCATCTAGGCCGCATTCACGGTAGTGCGCGGCGCGTGTTTGCTCCCGTGCAGTGTGCACTCACTCGCGGGCTGCTGCGCTGTCGGCATCGCCGCGGATTTGCCTCCGAACACCGGCGATCGCGACGAAGCGGCGCGGTGGACCTCGCCCACCGTGACACCAAGCTCGAGCTATAAAATGACCATGGCGTTTTCCTCTTCTTCCTCACACCTGGCCTCGCCTCCTTCTCTCTTCTTCTCCTCTCGTTCGCTGGCCGGAGCTCGAGACGAGGCTCTAATGGCGGAGGTGGTGCCGGATCGGTACGTGATCCTATTGTGCGGAGGGCTGGCGGTAGTGCTCGGGCTCTCCGTGCTCCTGTGCGCAATGATCCTTGATGATCGCCGTGATGCTGCTGCTCGGGTGCTCGCTCTCCATGGTGGCGGTAATCACGAGGAGCAGGTGGGGTGTGCCGGTGCTAACTGTTGTTAGGGGTGGTTAGTTGATGTAACACCGCTGCAAAGTTTTGCAAACAGTGTAGGTGCTCGGATGATTATGGTCGAGTGTCTGTGGTCGCAAGCTGTGTGAAATAAAATAATCCATGTCGTGAGAAATTATACGATGCAGCAATTCGTAAGAAGAAAACTCATACTAGGATTTTTCATGTTACACAAGTTTATTCACGAAGGAAATTACTCATATTAGTAGAAACTAAATACGCGACTCACCGCACAAATCTGAGGTACCACGCATAAGTTACAATGCAAATATAAATGCTGCAAAAACAAATACAGTAGTGACGTCTAAAATGAAAACAGAATCGGGTGTGGTCCCGATAAAATGACTCGTAAAGGGATACACCTCTTCTATCGGAGGCGTGGATTGACCGTCGATGTATGCGCTCTCCGGTCGGGCCTTAGTGATTCGCCGATTGCAACCGAGGATTTAAATCAGCGAGACTCGAGATAATCCATCACCCGCTGGTTCAAATGCTCTTGAGCGATGATGTAATCGGATAAGGTTGGCTAGAACTGGGTCTTTCTCAATACGCCCACCGAAAAGACGCTACTCCCGGTGTTGCACGACTCGAAAATAATAATATCCGATTCGCGGGCATAGGGTATCGCGGATCGGCGCAGCAATCGCTTCTTTCGCAAAGATCTTCTATGGCGGGCCAGGGTTGGCATAGATTTCCCCATGAAGGAAACTTCTGGATCTTGGTTGGGGTCTATGGGAGGAATGTGTCTCGCTGCCCAATATTCCGAGGTGGAAGGGGTGATCCTTGATTTGAACAGCTCGTACTAGGGTGGCTAGGTAGAACCCATGGTATCGCGGGTAAAGTCCCGCAATATTTTGACAAAGCTACGGGGTTGCATCTGGGGTTCTCGATGAATGTTGTGGCTCGCATGACAAGAGATGGTTGTGAGAGTGGTGCACGAGGTGAGGGTCTTGGGCAAGGTCACAAGGTGGCCTTCTTATATAGCATCCGGCTGGTTTATTTACCGTGGCGAAAGGTAATAAATCTGCCAGATTACCTCAAGAGTCGGGGTCCGTGCCGGAGATACACATATCTCATAAAGAGACGTGTTACTATGGTTGTCGTCGGTTGGTTTTGGTAGCTGTGCCCGGAAATCAAGCAATGGTGCGCTGACAAAATATGCAAGGCTACTATTAAAACAGAGGCACAACGACAGGCTGTGTATACATGGTCGCACGATTACAACGTAAGGATACACTGAGACTCGGTACTACTCGTACGGCTTAGTCTACCTCGTTTATGTCTAAACGGGCGTGCTTGGTGGATGTCGAGTCTTCTCCACGTGTCTCACTGCCGGGATTAGTCGGAGATGGCGGAGGAACGACAGGGTCGGGGTAGCGATGATGACCATCGCGGGGATTGTTAGCCACAACCCCATTGGAGTGTGCTCCCAAAAGGTGACGAAGCACTTTTGGGGTCATCAAAGCATCTCGGTTGATGGCTGGAGCTGAACTCCGGGTTTCGATCGGGTGTCCGAACAGCACGACTGGGTTGTCGGCGCTCGGGCTCGTCTTCTTTTTCTTCTTGCCGGGCTCGACGAACCAATCCTCTCGAGCTGCGATCGATCAATGGTGATCTGGTCGGTCAAAGGCTCTAGTGCACTTACATAGCGCACTAGGTGCAACAATGCGGATCCGTGGTCGTGATCTCCGCTGGAAACTTGGGGCGGTCTACCATACCCTTCACGCCCTGGGTAGTAGTGGAACGAGCGACGCTAACTCTAGGCGACAAGTGCCCGAGATGAACTATAGCCCTCGAGCAGCTAGTTGTATGGCTTGTGGCTCAAAGGAAGTTTTTCTTCCGTGAACTCAGAGGGCGTCGGGCGCTAGACCCCTCACCGTAGATGTGCACAATGGCCTGAATTGACGGTCTTCACCGCCATGGGTCCTTGGTACACAACATATTCCGTGGCTCCTCTAACGATAGGCACGACGGGTGAGGTTTATGAGGATGGTCACAAAACCTCCAAGGTTGGTTGTTGTGGTCTCATAGTGCACTATGGGGCCAGGCATTGTGGCTAGGTTGGGGAAGACGCTGTGCTGTGCTGGGTTGGGGTTAGCGTGCCCTTTTTATAGAAAAAGGGGACGGAGTCTTCCTTCGCACGCTCGTGGGGAGACATCTTGGGTGCTGGTTACTGGCGCGTGATCGACAAGCTAGGTCGGTAGGTTGGGCACCGACTGCCAAAAATGTCGGGGTCACTGTGTGGCTATCTTGCACGAGAAGCTTGGCTGGTGTTTTTGGTTAGGGTCTGTTGGGTTGGTTTTCCTAGGTTTTTCGACCTGGCTAAGATAGGATTAGCCAATGGTCAGCCTGGCTCTGATACCAAGTCTGTCACGACCGGTTTTCCGGGGAATAAATTTCCAGAAAAGATCGTCAGACTCATCAGCCCCTGTGATTATCGTTAATGATGAGGCTCCAACTTGATACGTAAATTCCAAGCAAAATACAAAATATGTGGTACAAGACCATTCGCCCGTGAGTACGACAAATGATTTCTAGAGGTTGATGGCGAAGCGGTTGTGGATCATCGGTGTCTATGGGACTCCAATTCCCACATGAACAGTGACTGTGTTAACTCCTATCTTCGCGAGGCTGCTATCTCCATTGCTTAGGTTCCGGTTGTCATCGCGTCGCTCCTCTCCGTGCAAGAAAATCTGCCAAGACAATAGCTGGACAAGCCAGTGAGTACTTTGAATGTACTCGCAAACATTTAGAACACATGTATAATATAACAATGATGTCTCGACAATATTTTATGCTCATGACGCTACCACAAAGATAAATATAACTCGATGCGTGCAAGCAAGTTATTTATAAAATGCTATAACATGGTAGTGTTAAAATTTATAAACTAAATAACAAGCAATGCCATTATCAAGGCCCGAGCGACACCACATAAAGGGCTTTAAAAGAAATGCCATAATGGGCCCGAGCGACACCACATAAAGGGCTTTAAAAGAAATGTTATAATGCAAGGCGTCGAGCGACACCACATAAAGGGCTTTAAAAGAAATGCCACAATCGGGCGTCGAGCGACACCACATAAAGGGCTTTAAAAGAAATGCCACAATCAAGGCGTCGAGCGACACCACATAAAGGGCTTTAAAAGAAATGCCACGGTCAAGGCGTCGAGCGACACCACATAAAGGGCTTTAAAAGAAATGCCATAATAAGGCGTCGAGCGACACCACATAAAGGGCTTTAAAAGAAATGCCACGGTCAAGGCCTCGAGCGACACCATATAAAGGGCTTTAAAAGAAATGCCACAATCAAGGTCGAGCGACACCACATATAGGGCTTTAAAAGAAATGTTATAAGGCCCGAGCGACACCACATAAAGGGCTTTAAAAGAAATGCCACAATCAAGGCCCGAGCGACACCACATAAAGGGCTTTTAAAATAAACAATCATAGTGAATATCCCGAGGTAGAACCATCCGAGATACTCAATAATAACAATAATATCACGGGTTAGTCAACAATAATAATAATAATCATCATTAGTCACAAGTCACAGTCCATGTTGTTCCAGCTCGTTAATACTTCACCTCGAAGACCGACACTAAGACCGACACTTGACCCATCCTGCATCAGTAGTCCTTAACCATGGACACGGCTATTCAAATAGGTTTTAATCTCTACAGAGGGTGTACTCTTTACCCACGAGTAACGGATTTCTTTAGCCCATCAAGACTAATTCCGTCTATGGCCTTTTAGTTGAAAACACACCTAACTTGCACATACCAGCTTAACTCACACGTGTCCGAATCACCCACGACACTGTTAAGCAAACTCTAAGTGGGAGGCTACAACCTCGCGTAGCATGGGATCAAATTTATATCGCAGGCCTAAGGGGTGGCCTCCTCTCGTCCCAACCGAAACACCCATGCCCCGGACCAGGTGGCCTACCTACCAGCTAAAACCGTATCTTCCACCATGGCCTCTCAGACGGTGTGTGCTAGGAAGAGGTTGAGAACTTATCGAACTGCACTCTACTTGTCAGAGAGACGAGTGGTAGTACTAAACAAGTATGGGGGTTATCGAACAAGACTCGATCTACGGTCGACTCAGAGGTCTATAGTTTCTGCATGACATGTATAACAAATATATTTCAACCAATACAATCAACACTCATTATATCTTACCATGCCATACCGACATAACCGTCTCCGACGGAGACCGCGACAAGCTCACGCCTACCCAAGGCGAGGCTTTCCGGATTTCTTTCCGTATGCATGCAAGATACATGAGGATGATTACCATCACAAGTATACTCATTTCCAACAGCATGGAAATCACCAATATGCATCCATGCAAATGATCATATCACATGAAATAACAAGTCCTTCGAAATGAGGTGGTGTTATAAACGTGTCAACGAACACACCAAAAATATTATGCCGGGTTCAGAATGCTTGCCTTCAATGTGTGGAAAGGCAGGGTGCACTCCAAAACTTGAAACACCTCTCCTCTCTTCAAAAATCCTATTTTAGCAATATAAAGAATTAACACACAAAATAAAAACAGCACAAAAGTTGTTCTGAATTTTTTTCAAATAAATCTTAAAATAAACTAGGTGAAATTTGAGAGAGGTAGGAAAAAGAATCAGTCAATTTGGAGTTATATTTAAAAAGATATAACCAGTCAAAGATTTGGTCAAAATCTGCTTTTAATAATAAAATGTAAAAGAAAACGCTTCGCAGTAAATACGCTTAAGTAGGGTTACATACTTGGGGTTTACGCTTTCACTTAACCACGTGGACGGCGGAGTGGGTCACCGACAAGGTCCTAGGTGGCCCACTAGTCAGGTTTGACTAGTCGTCCTCCCTCTCCTTCCTCTGCCCCGAGCGGAGCGGGGGCTCCGGCGATCGTCGCCGGCGAACGGTTGCTCCTCGCGGGCCCCCGAGGGTGGGGATGGATCCGCACGACTGGGGCGGTTCCTCCGGTGGTCGAGGGAGTGATGGGGGCGGAGTGAGCTGCCGGCGGCGAGCTCTGCGGCGGAGAAAGCTTCGGTGGCGAAGTGGTTTTGGGGCGAAAGTGGTTCCCGATCAAAATCAAGTAGGGGTTTAGGTTCCTGGAAGGAAGGATATGATCTTGGCGAAGAGAAATGGGAGGGATAGGCCCTGGTGGCGCCGGAATGAACGAGGCAGTGGCGGCGGCCGGAGTTGCCGAAGATGAGGAAGACGGCCCCCTCGGGTCGATTGGCTGCCATGGGGGAACTGGAGGAGTGTACTGAGGTTGCTTGCGTGCTCAGAGGGCTCGGGGTCCCTTATATAGCCGAGGCAAGGCGGTTCCGCGGCGGCCGTGGATAAGCTCGTCGGTGACCGTCTTCAGAGCCGCGAGGCGTCGTGGCGCACGACGAGGGCTAGGCGACGCCCTTGTGGATGAGCTCGGCTGTGCTAGGGGCCGTGGCGAGCCGAGGTGGCTTGGGCGGCGCCGACCGCGGTAGAGGCGCGCTGCGGCCGCCGGTGTGCCGCCAAAAGCTCTGTCGGCGGCGCTGTAGGCACGCCAGGGTGGCTTGGTGCATTGCTGCGAGCGGATGAGGTCGGGGGGCGCGGCTCTGTAGGCGGGAAAGGGCCGGGGCATGACGCTGGCGACCGAGCGACGACGCGTAAAACGCGCGCCTGGCGCGCCAGAGCACGCCCACCAGGTGCTCGGCGAAATTCCATGGCATTCCAAAGCGCTTGGTTGGAGCTGGGAGTTAGCAGGGTGGGGTTAAAATCTAAGGCAAAACTATTTGACATGCTGGTTGGGCCAGGGGATCAAGTCCACAGTGTAAACAAAAACTCATGTCAAAATAGTTCATGCCCATAAGGTGTTTGATAAAATGCTAAGGGCATCTAGGCTTTTCTTGGAGGGGCCAAATCTTCCATACTAGTGTCTCTGTGGATGAAAGAGAGGGTGGTGAAGTTAGTTTGCAGAAAGGAGAAACTTGCTAGTGCAAGTTTTGCAAAACTTCAATTCTGGACAGAAAGCAAATGGCATTGTTGCAAGCACTTAGAATCATCCAATGGGTCCACTCTCCTGGACTTAAGGGTTTGGCAAGGGGGACTACCAGTAGAAAAAGGAATCATGGATGTAGGATCAACTAAAATGGTGGTTGCTGTACAAATCCTCAAATTGGACCAGAATGGAAAAGAGGTTGTTTCACTCAAATTTTTCAAAGAACATAAATGGTTTTTTGCACAAAGTGGAATCATATGCTCCTACTGACATCCCATAATTTTGGTGGAGGCTAGAAAGAAATATTTGAAAGGGTTGTAGTGTAAAATTGCTCTCTGAACCAGAGAAGAAAAACATGTGTAGCACTCAAAATATTTCAAACGTAAAAGATATTTTTGTATAAAAGTGATTTAAAAACATCACATGACATCTCCAAATTTTGGTTGGATTTTTAGACAAATCTATCAAATGGTTGTAGTTCAAAAAGAGCTCCAAAACTTAAAAAAAAAAAAGTCATTTTAAGAAATAAAGCTCAGAGTGAAATAATTTAATAAATAAATCTCCTGATTGAAAGATGTTTTTAAATGAGAGAGAAAATAAGTCCAATATGTTTTGGAAGGATCCACTTGGGAAAAACTCCTTAATATTAAAAGAAAAGTTTTGAAATCCACAGATATATTCTTGCAGGCAAAAATTTTAAACTCTTGGCAAAATTATAATAACTAAAACCTGGTTAAATTTTTGGGGTGTTACAGTCAGGTCAGATTCGGAAGCTTAAACTTCACGGCCGATGACCGCGGAGACTTGATCTCCGACGGACTCGAGCCACAGCCAAGCGCGCCGCACTGTGACGATGGGCATGATCTAGCTCTGCCGCCGGACAGTGCTTTGGTGGCCGCACTCGAATCCGCTCCGGCTACTGGCCCAGATCCGATCGCCCATGACGAGGGCCGGTGGATAGACGCCGCCCTGGGGGTTTCAACATCCATGGCGATGGAGCCAAATACCGATCTTGTCCTCGCGAACTCGTGATCCCGAGGCGCCGACTCTCGCCGGACTCCGAGCCTCCCGCGCCGCCAATTAGACCAGATTAGGCGCCGGTTATGGAATTCATCGCCATGACATCTTTCGCACTCGCTTTTGGCTATATCCTGAATTCCCGAGGCATCTCTCGCTATCAGAGAATCTCGCCGGACTATGGCTGGACGGTTGGAGTTCGGACGACGAAGAAATTCAGAGCCCACCCACCACCCACTTTGTAGCCACTGCCGAGGATCTAATTGACATGCTAGACTACGACTCCGAGGACATCGACGCTATGAACGATGATGCCGAGCGAACATGACCCAAGACCCATGGGGCACCGGAAGGCCACCTCATCATACGACGCCTACATGGTGGATACCCCAAAAGAAGGGATGGCGAAAGCAGCGGAGGAGGATTCTCTAAAGAAGCAGCCCAAACGCCGGCGCGTGGCGCGCCGCCTAAATCCCGCCACAACAAGAATGGAGATTCCGCACAGAAATAACAATACCCCGAGTGTGCCGAAGACAAACCCTCCAAAGAAGACTCAGCAGAGGATGAAGAAGCAAGCCCTCACGAAAGGGCGGCGGAAGAAAAGGTCGAGGATCACAACTATATACCTCCCTCCAAGACTAAACAAGCTCAATGACGATTTAACTCGAGGAGCCCGTCGAACAAGAGCTTTTCAAACACAGGCTCATCGCATAAAGAAGAAGCTCAAGAAAGAAAAACGGAAGCTCAATACAGCGGAAGACGCGCCCAATGAGATGGAGCAAAGTACTTAAAACCGCAGATAAACACGGCAACGCCACCAATCGAAGAGCTACCCAAGCGTAAGCTGCTCCCCTGCACTGACGAGGAGGCCATAAAGCCCCCATCGTCCAATGGCGAGCCAGTCCATCTGGACCCAAAAGACAGCCCCAATAAGCAAAGGAACACGTCAAGTGTCCGATGATAGCGGCACGCATAAGCACAGGGCGCCAAGACACCCACTATGCTTCACCGACAAAGTGGTGGATCATGAATTTCAGCAGGTTTAAACCCATAAACATAGAAGCTACGATGGAACAATGCACTCGAGTCTGGATAGAAGACTATATATCGATATACATATGGCCAGAGGAGATGATCTCCACGCCATAAAATACCTACCCTCAAGCTTAAAGGGCCAGCCCGTCATTGGCTCAAAAGCCTCCCGAAAAATACTGTTGGAAGTTGGGAAGAGCTCGAGGAAGCGTTTAGAGCAAATTTTCAAGGGACTTATGTCCGCCTCCGGATGCAGATGACCTAAGTCACATAACTCAACAGCCCGGAGAGTCACCATGAAATTTTGGAACAGGTTCCTTACCAAAAGAACCAAATAGTCGATCGTCCGGACGCCAAGCCTTAGCAGCTTTTAAGCACAATGTTCGAGACGAATGGCTCGCCAGACACCTCGGTCAAGAGAAACCGAGGACAATGACCGCATTAACAAGCCTCATGACCCGCTTCAGGTAGAGAGGATAGCTGGCTGGCAAGATGCAAGACCAACACCCAAGTACATCCGAGATAAGAGATGGAAATGGAAAATCACGGCGCAGAAAAGAGCAGCGCCGGAATAAAGAGAAAAGCCCAAAGAGCACGGCAGTCAACGCCGGATTTAAAAGCTCACGGTCAAATAATAAAGCTCAGCCCCTCAAGGATGACAGCAACGAACTGTCTAACCTACACAAAATTTTGGGTCGGATATGTCAAATCCACAGTACCCCCGGAAGGCCCGCAAATCACACCCATAAGGATTATTGGGTTTTCAAACAGTCCGGCCGATTAAACGCCGAACACAAGGGGCTCGACGCCAAGCTTAAGAAGATAAACCCCACCAAATAGGCACCGAAAAAAACTTTTCCCCAAGGGGTCAAAGCAGTAAACTCACTTTATGTGAGGATACGGAAAAACAGTGCGGCACTTTCTAAAAAGAGCCCCAAACGGTCCAATGAAGCAGACCTAAGAGATTGGATATCAAAACCAATCACTTTCGACCACCTGGACTACTCCAGAAGTGTTCGAAGCATGGTACGGACTCCCCTAATATTGAATCCGGTAATAGACGGATTACAATTCACAAACGTCCTAATGGACGGAGGCAGTGACTTAAACCTGCTATATTCAAACACAATCCGTCGGATGGGGATAGACCCTACCAAAATTCGACACAGCCACACTTCCTTCAAAGGAGTAACTCCAGGCCCTTATGCCAAGTGCACAGGCTCGATATTACTAGAAGTCGTGTTCGGGTTGCCGAACAACTTTCGACGCGAAAAGTTAATTTTCCATATTGTCCCATTCAAAAGTGAATATCAAGCACTATTGGGACGAAAGGCTTTTGTCCGCTTCAACGCCATACCACATTACGCTGCCTCTTACACTTAAGATGCCCGGTCCACATGGCGCCATTTCAGCGCAAGTCATTTAAAGACCCTGCACTCGGATAGACGAATCCAACTCAGAAAGTTAGGGCTCCCTAGCCGATACCTCTCACAAGTGGCTGCGCAAGACAACTAACCGCGGTTTCATATAAACCTAGCTTTAATCATTTACACTTATTCTTTTGCATATTTTTCGCATACTAACTGTTTCTAAAACTAAAGTGTTCTCTCTTTCTCTGGTGAACAACATGCGCATTCGCCCGTGATAACGGCACAACGGAGACACAAAGCAGACGCAGAGAGGGACCCGCCGCATGATTCTTTTCAGATTAAGACCCTACGTAGACCTTTTTATTATTGTCTCTTGTTGCTAAATCTCCCTCGGCTTCTTCCTATAGCCAAGGCGGAGCCTGACGCTTTGGCATCGGCCGCATCAGAAGACAATGCCCGTACCTGGACACAAGGGGCTTAGGGCATAATTCTGCCCGTTATCATAAAGTCCGAACACCTTCGGAGTGTTCGGCGCCCTGCTAGGCATTATATGCATCAGCTCCGAATCATGTCTTTGGTCAAATGTTGGGTTTGCCTGCCCTCGTGTTTTGCTGCCTTACGCCCGTGATCACCCGCTAACGCGGCAGCAGGAGAACTATCGCGATTGTGCCCCGTTGGCCGGGCGAGCACCTCAAGAGAGAAAGCCGAAAACCGATCGTTATGATATAGCAAGAGTCTGGTCACCACTTGATCGACTACCGAATGTTTAGAATTCTCCTGACGAAGGACCGCTTCCGGTCAGCACATACGCACTCGAATCCGGAGATGTGCGGTGTCATTAGGGCTATATCGTAGCCCCACCCTCGAGCTCCATTGGCTAAGTGAAAGAAATAAAGCACCATAGTCCGGATTGCCTCGTTTCGCTACGCTACCACCTCCTTATAAAAGGACCGAGACGCCGGATTAAGTGTGAAAAGCACTATTTTGCGAACACCCCAAAGACCTTGTGCAAGGGGCCAAGTCAAGATCGCATCTTTCAAAGTTATACACAAGTATACGCAAACGGCAAGACAGAGAAGTTTTACTACTTGGAAGCACAAGTATAAAAAGCATTCATACTATAATCATTAATTTACAAGGTATTATGCTCATTTGAACGTTACATTTTTGAGCACTGTGCCTCCACTTTACGAGCACCGCGCACGACTTCTCTCGGTAGTGCTCGGCAGGAGCCGCTTCCATCCGGACTGGCAACAACGGCGTGGCATCCATCTCCGGATAATGCACCTTCACACGAGCAAGGGCCATCCGCGCGCCCTCGATGCAGGCCGACCGCTTATCTCCCTTATATGCGGCACCGCACCAAGGAATTGCTGCAATAAGCCAAAGTAGCTCGTCGCTTTGGATCTTTTCTCGCCGATATGGGCCACGATGTCACCATGGCAGTCCGGTCAGCCTATTCAGTTCGCCCATTCGCCAACTCGTCTGCCGAGGAAGAGCTTAATCCGGCTGTGGAATTGAGACCAATACAACTCTTCCGCCTCGTGATCCCTTTGGCTCCGGAAGTGTTTAACGCATCACCGACTCGCAGCCAAATCCATGTACGGATCCTCCGAACTCCTTTGCCGCCAAATTGAGCGCATTTGGCATCCATAAACCGGCGACGATAAGAAAAGGCTTGCCAGCCACGATTTCTCCGGCTTGGCGCAGCTCCTCCTTCATAGCCCGCATTGCGTAATCGGCATCCTTGGCTTCGGCGGTGGCCTTCTTCTGGTCTTCCCGCCCGATAGTCGCCTCCTTTTCAAGAGCCTCGCCACGGTCGGTAGCATCCTTTAATTTTTGGCCAATTGCCACCTCCGCCCGCTTAGGCAAAGGCGCAGCCTTTTCGCCTTTCAACTCTTGGCCGCCCTCAAGAGTAGCCAAGATCACTCCTTCGGCTTGCTCCTTAGCTTGTGCAAGCTCGCCCAAGGCTCTCCACAAGAAGCAAAGATCAGCTCAGATAAACAGCATATAACTTATCGAGGAGGGCTTTAACCCACTCAATAAAGCGGCTGTGGAGAATTTATTTACCTTGCGACTCGTCAAGTCGCCGATTGACAAGTGCGATATCGCATCCGCCATGTCCAGCTTGTCGACTCCGGCCCAAGAATCGATCAGTCCGGCTGGCCCCGGACTATCCGCCACCAGACGTAACGGCGGTATTCATTACCTGAGTTGTTTAGATTTTCGATCCTCGGCACGCTGTCGTCTTCGACAACCTACCGAGTCTCAGGGGCTACTATCTATGCAGGGCGCAATTTTTATATGCACAACTGTTAAAAAGACAAAGGGGTGCGCTATTTTCAGATACCTCAAATCCCGCCAAAGAAGCTCATGGCAGCGTTAATGAGTCCGCTTTCAGCGGATTTAAATTCTTCCAATCACCATACGCATTAACGCACGGTGATCTTCAAATGGACGCCTCTCAAGCAAACTCTTCGCCTCCCGCCGATTCTCGTGGGTGTTGAACTCTTTCGCCTGCGGACTCGGGAACGCCTCGACGACACTTCGCTCGCCTCATATGGCGGCGCGACAGACGGAGGCGATGGTTTCCATCATCTCCGGAAGAAGATCCCCGAGGATGAACTCATCTCGAGACGGCCGCAGATCCGAATCGCGATATAAATATTTCGTTACCATGAAGCATAAACGAAGGTACTTCCTTATTAAAACTTCCTCTTTCATACTCACGGCTCGTTGAGGGCTGGTCCTTCGGCGATGATTGCGCGTCCGGATTCTCTCCGACGCCGGACCCCCAAAGGAGGATTTCTTCCCACGCTTAGGGATTTGACCTCCGGATCTCCGGAGGCGGTCCTCTTCTCCTCCGAAGGAGGGATCCTTGGTTCCTCCTCTTGGTCGCCTTCTTCGGGCGTAAGTATTAGCTCCTTTATCTCCCCCGCCGCCTCTATGGGCGCAACCTCCAACATTCGACCAAAGACGGCTCTAGTGCGGTCTCGGGAGGCGGGCTCGACACCTTATCAGCCTTGATTGCGCCACCCATTCCTCAGAAAGAATAAAGGGTCGAGACGATCTTTTGAAAGGCATACAAATAGAATGTCCGGCTTTGAGCTATTTACCCGAGTATCCGGGCGATCGCGCTTAGTCCAAAGATCTCGGCCAACCGACACGCCACCGCGGGTCCGAAGAACAGCTCAGACATCTCCGAGGGTGTCGCAGCCATGAAATGCCGGAGGATACGAGGTCCCTCGGATTGAACTCCCATAAACGGAGAGGACGACGCTTGCGGTGGTAGGAGGTGCCTAGTTAGCATGACTCGCATCACCTTGACCAGGTCAATCTCCCTTGTTTGGAGGTCTCGAATCCGGCCATGTAGTGCGGGCACGTCCTTGGACGGCTCCCACTTGAGCCCTTGGTTGACCCCCGACATTAGCTGCCGTGGAGGTCCCGGGCGGAAAGAGGGCGGCGGCTTTTGCTTGCTGCCCCTAGGAACGGCGATGTAAAACCACTCCTGCTGCCACAATCTCTGCTCCTCTTGAAGGAACCTTGAGCCACGGGCGCCGACCTTCCGCTATGGTCGCCCGCCACACTCCGCTTGGCGCCCGATCATCTTCGCTCCACCTTAAATGTTTTCAGCCACAGTCAAGTGGGGGATGACGCGAGGAAGGCTTTGCATAATGATGAATGCGGAGATATGGAGGATGGACTCGGAGCCAAGTCGTGGAAGTCCAGCCCGAGTAGAACAGAGCCCTCACGAAGGATCCGTCTGGAAGCCTAATCTCGACGGAGGTGAGATGCGAAAACGACGATTCGCCGGGCTCGGAGTGGCACGGCCTGCCCGGGCAGGCAACTCAGGCGTAAACTTCATAGGCTAGGTACTTGGCCTCACGCAACTTCAATATGTCCTCCTCCGTGATGGAGGAGGGCATCCACCGCCCCGGAGGTCGGAGCGGACATTGTTGTGGATCCGGCGCCGAATCAAGCTCTAGGTGTTGGAACCGGGAGCAGAGGAAAGATTTGATGCGAGGTGGAAAGACAAGGACAGGCCTTGGTCCTCTTATAGAGGGGAAATAATACCAAGGGCCGCTCTCAGGACCGCTTGAGATTCCTTCGATAGAGGAGGCGGCGACGGAACGGTTGGGTTACCCACGCACGTATTGATGAGAATCCCGGAATAAGGGGAACACGATCTCTGCTTCAACAGGACGTGCCAAGGAAACCGCTTCGCTAAACGTGCTGAGGTGGTATGGTAATTCAAACAAGAGCTTGGTGACGGCGTGATGTCACGCCGCATAATACGTCAGCAGATTGGATCAGTATATGTGTTTTATTCTCTCTCTACGTTTGGAATGTGGAATTTATTTTGCAGAGCCGAACACTATCCTGGTGTTCATTATTTTCTCCGAATTATTCAAGGAGGGGAACCCGCCTTGCAATGCCGAACATTATGCACGCCGGACTTATCGTCATTGAAGACTGGTTCAGGGCTACCGAGGAGTCTCGACTAGGGGTGTCCGGACAGCCGGACTATCAATATCCGCCGGACTCCTGCACTATGAAGATAGAAGATTGAAGACTCGGCTCGTGTCCGAAGGTACTTTCCTTGGCGTGGAAGGCAAGCTTGGCGATACGGATGTGTAGATCTCCTACCATTGTAACCGACTGTAACCCTAGCCTCTCGGTGTCTATATAAACCGGAGGGCCTTAGTCCGTAGGACAACATTACATCTCAACAATCATACCATAGGCTAGCTTCTAGGTTTAGCCTCCTTGATCTCGTGGTAGATCTACTCTTGTACTACCCATATCATCAATATTAATCAAGCGGGACGAGGGTATTACCTCCATCGAGAGGGCTCGAACACAGGTAAAAACATTGTGTCCCTCGTCTCCTGTTACCATCCGCCTAGACGCACAGTTCGGGACCCCCTACCCGAGATCCGCCGGTTTTGACACCGACTGGAGGGCTCCTAAGGGGCGGGAGATCTATGCAGCTACCTCCTGAGGCTCAGCTGACGTGAGCCATGACGACCAAGGCCAGGTGGCGGCCAGGCGGGTACAAAGCGCAGGTTTCCTCTTTGGTGCAAGGGAGGCAAGCCAGAGGCGCGGAGTCCCGACGAATCAGCCAAAGGTTTCTATTCTGGTGCAACAAGACCAAGACCGCCAGGATGGCAGGGCGAAGGTCATCACTGAGCCCACCGCAGCATCACGACCAGAGGCTTTTCGCAGGCGAAGACTACTTTTGTCAGGATAAACTGTACTACTTGTCCCCTTTCAAATCCCGCCGTTGTGGAATCCCTTCCCGCTCATATTTGGGAGGACCAAGGCACTATATATAGGGCTTAGCCACCACCATAGAGGAGGATCGATTCCTTCCCAAGCAACACACAAGCTCAAGAACACCTCACCTCCTGAGGCTTGTTCATCCTTGTAATAGTTCATCCATAGCCCCTCGAGGCAATCCACCACACCACACTAGAGTAGGGTATTACACCACAATGGTGGCCCGAACTAGTACAAATCTCTGTGTCTTTGTGTGTCTTTGTGTCTCTTTGAGCTTTGCGCGCTAGGCTAGGGAGGATCGCGAGTAGGCAGGCTGGGCAGGTTGAGATCTCAGCACGCACCCCAGTGTTTGAACCTCTCATGGGTTGCCGGACCCATAAATCCGACATTTGGCGTGCCAAGTAGGGGTGCGTCGGATCCTCTTCTCCGTTGTTCAACTCGTCTCTGCTCCGACATCTCCATGGCGACGCGCGCAGGGCTCGGGCCGAGCGTCGGGCTGCGGTCGCCGCTCGCGTCGCTCAGACGGCTCCGGCGGGTGACGGCTGTGCCCGCCGCGCTCCTTCTCCAGTGGCCAACGCCGCCAGAGGCCCTGCCGGCCACGAGCAGCAAGCTTCATCGTTGCACCCGTGGGTGCACCGTGATGGCCGCGCCGCTACTCCGTTGCTCACCCCAGCAGCTTCATCATCCAACGCGTGCCATGGCCAGGTGGACCCGCAGGCTGCTCTGCTCACGGCGCGGGAGCTCCTTCGCTACCGTCCCGTGGGTGATCTCTACGAGGAGTGGCTCGAGCGCATCGCCGAGCTCATCAGCGTCGCGCACGGGGGCTCCGACGAGCCGGCTCGCTCGATGCCTCAACAACCACCTGCAGCGGGCGATGTCGCGCACGGGGCTCCTCCTCCTCCGCCGGCCCGGGGCGCCATTGTCGAGCCAAGGTGCATGGCACCACGGCGCGACCCGCAGCGCCCGGCGCCTGCTCGGGACGACGTGAGCTGCCAAGTGGTTCAATGTCCCCAAGG
This sequence comes from Aegilops speltoides, assembly GCA_021437245.1. NCBI lineage: Eukaryota > Viridiplantae > Streptophyta > Magnoliopsida > Poales > Poaceae > Aegilops > Aegilops speltoides. Next base: position 228,184,816 of record CM038142.1, read on the forward strand.
AGAAGCGCGCGTGCTTCCAGCGCCCCAGCACCAGGCTCGCGAGCCGCCGCAGGACGTGGCGGTGTGCATGCATCAAGATTACGTTCCACCCCATCGATGACCCCCGGTGGCCTCGGCAGGATGCCGTGTATTCACCGCAGAGCTCCGCAACGTCGTCTGGTCAAGCAAGTTCAAGCCTGACCTGCCTCCACGCTACGACGGCACCGCGGACCCCGTCGAGTTCCTGCAGCTCTACGAGCTAAGCATCGAAGCAGCCAACGGCGACGAGAAGATCATGGCAAACTGGTTCCGATGGCCCTCAAGGATGGCGCGCGTTCTTGGCTCCTGAACCTGACTGAGGGGTCGGTTTCTTCCTGGGAGGAGATGCGCAGCCGCTTCATCGCCAACTTCCAGGGCACTCGCGATCGTCCGCCGGCCACGGGCGACCTACGCCGCGTCAAGCAGCAACCTGGAGAGACCCTGCATAAATATATCCAGCGCTTCAACAACGTTCGTCTCAAGATTCCCAAGGTGTCAGACGAGGCCATCATCTATTCGTTCAATAATGGCGTCCGTGATGTCAAGATGAAGGAAGAGCTCGCCATCCACAAGGACCTCTGCACTGCTCTAGAGATGTTCAACATGGCGAACAAGTGCGCGAGGGCTAGGGAGGGACGCCTCTACCTCCTCGAGCTCCCTGATGCCGATCCAGAAGACAAGAAGACCAAGACCAAGGACACGAAGCGCAAGGGGCCAGCCGTGCTTGCGGCAGAACTAGAGACCAAGCGCGGTTGCGACCACCCCGAGTCATCCAAGGGCAAGCGACCATTCTGCTCCTTCCACAACGTCTACAGCCACAACACCAGCGACTACCAAGAGCTCAGGGCTCTCCGGGACGGGCGCCTCAGTTGACGCCCCGAGCAAAACAATCGGGGCTACGGTCATGGAGGCGTCCGAGGCGGATGTCGCTGGGACGGATGCGACCGCCGTCAGGAGTGGCGCGACCAACCTCGTGAGGACCGCTGGCAGGACCAGCCTCGCGAGGGCAAGTGGAGGGAGCAGCCTCGCGAGGATCGCCCTCAAAGCAACGCGGCCTTGCTTCCTCTGCCTCCACCGCCAAGGAACGAAGATCACCACCAGGACGAGGGGGCTCGGGGCTTCCAGGAGCCACGAGCCATCGCCTGCATCTTGGGTGGCTCACAAGCCCCAGCTTCTCACCGTGTCTTCAAGCATTTTGCATGCGAGGTAAATGTGGTGCTCCCCAAGCTTGAGGCAACTCTCCCTCTCAAGTGGTCCAAGTGCACCATCACCTCCAACTCCTCAGACCGGCTCAAGTGCGCGGCCACCGCTGGCGCGCTCCCCATGCTCTGCTCCCCCATGATCAGCAACGTAAACGTCACCAAGACTCTCATTGATGGCGGAGCATGTCTCAATGTTCTCTCTGTTCAGACATTTGACAGACTCCAAGTGCCATACTACCAGCTGCACCCCACCAAGCCATTCTCAGGAGTGACCGACAGATCGACACACCCGATCGGGCAGGTTCGCCTCCCGGTCACCTTCAGCAAGCACAACAACTACCGCACCGAGCTCATCGACTTCGACGTCGCCGACATCCGCCTGCCCTATGATACGTCTCCAACGTATCTAGAATTTTTGATTGCTCCATGCTATATTATCTACTGTTTTAGGCGATATTGGACTTTATTATCCACTTTTATATCAATTTTGGGACTAACCTATTAACCGGAGGCCCAGCCCAGATTTGCTGCTTTATGCCTATTTCAGTGTTTTGAGAAAAGGAATATCAGATGGAGTCAAAAAGGAACGAAATCAGCTGGAAAAATTATTTTTGGAAGGAAAGCCACCCGATGGACTTGGAGTGCACGTCATGGAAGAAGGAAGGTGCCCACGAGGGTGGGGGGCGCGCCCACCCCCCTGGGGCGCGCCCCCTGCCTCGTGGTCCCCCCTTTGGTCCACCGACGTACCCCCTGCACCCATATATACCTACGTATCGTAAAACTTCCAGAACAGAAGATAGATTGGGAGTTCCGCCACCGCAAGCCTCTGTAGCCACCAAAAACCCCTCGGGAGCCCTTTCCGGCGCCCTGCCGGAGGGGTTTCCCATCACTGGTGGCCATCTTCATCATCCCGGCGCTATCCATGACGAAGAGGGAGTAGTTCACCCTCGGGGCTGAGGGTATGTACCAGTAGCTATGTGTTTGATCTCTCTCTCTCGTGTTCTCTCTCGTGTTCCCTCTATGGCACGATCGTGATGTATCCCGAGCTTTGCTATTGTAGTTGGATCTTATGATGTTTCTCCCCCTCTAGTCTCTTCTGATGAATTGAGTTCCCCCTTTGATGTTATCTTATCGGATTGAGTCTTTTATGAGAACACTTGATGTATGTCTTACCGTGATTATCTGTGGTGACAATGGGATATCATGTGCCACTTGATGTATGTTTTGGTGATCAACTTGCGGGTTTCGTGACATTGGGAACCTATGCATAGGGGTTGGCACACGTTCTTGACTCTCCAATAGAAACTTTGAGGCACTCTTTGAAGTACTTTGTGTTGGTTGGATGAATCTGAGATTGTGTGATGCATATCGTATAATCATGCCCACGGATACTTGAGCTGACAATGGAGTATCTAGGTGACATTAGGGTTTTGGTTTATTTGTGTCTTAAGGTGTTATTCTAGTACGAACTCTTTTATAGATTGATCTGAAAGAATAACTTTGAGGTGGTTTCATACCCTACCATAATCTCTACATTTGTTCTCCGCTATTAGTGGCTTCGGAGTGACTCTTTGTTGCATGTTGAGGGATTGTTATAAGATCTATCTATGTTATTATTGTTGAGAGAACTTGCACTAGTGAAAGTATGAACCTAGGCCTTGTTTCCTATCATTGGAATACCGTTTACGCTCACTTTTATCATTAGTTACCTTGCTGTTTTTATTATTTCAGATTACAAATACCTATATCTACCATCCATATTGCACTTGTATCACCATCTCTTCGCCGAACTAGTGCACCTATACAATCTACCATTGTATTGGGTGTGTTGGGGACACAAGAGACTCTTTGTTATTTGGTTGCAGGGTTGCTTGAGAGAGACCATCTTCATCCTACGCCTCCTACGGATTGATAAACCTTAGGTCATCCACTTGAGGGAAATTTGCTACTGTCCTACAAACCTGTGCACTTGCAGGCCCAACAATGTCTACAAGAAGAAGGTTGTGTAGTAGACATCAAGCTCTTTTCTGGCACCGTTGCCGGGGAGGCTAGGTAAGTGAAGGTATATCTTTAGATCTTGCAAAAAAATCTTTTTGTTTCTTGTTTTAGCACTAGTTTAGTTTATAAAAGAAAACTACAAAAAATGGAATTGAGTTTTTCTCATACGCTTCATCTTTTTAATATCTTTCGTGAATATGATGGAAAGGAAAATTGTGCCCAAGTGTTAGAAGAAGAATGCATTAAAATGTTTGGCACTAAAACTTTGAATGATGAGCATGATTGCAATGTTCTTAGTATGAATTCCTTGAATATCCATGATGCTAATGATATGGAAAGCCACAAGCTTGGGGAAGCTATGCTTGATGAAGATGATATTTTTTGTCCCCCAAGCTTTGATGAGCAAATTTACTATGATGAAAGCATGCCTCCTATCTATGATGATTATTGTGATGACACGTATGCTTTAAAGAATAATGATAACCATGAAACTTGTCATCTTGATCTTAATTTTCAATCATATGATAGTTATTTTGTTGAGTTTGCTCCCACTACTATTGATGAGAAGAATTTTGATTATGTGGAGAGTAATAAAATTTCTATGCTTGTAGATCATGAAAAGAATGCTTTAGGTAATGTTTATATTGTTGACTTCATTCATGATGCTACTGAAAATTATTATGAGGGAGGAATATATGCTTGTAGGAATTGCAATAATGTCAAGTTTCCTCTCTATGTGCTTAAAGTTTTGAAGTTATGCTTGTCTTGCTTTCCTATGCTAGTTGATTATTTTTCCCATAATTTGTTTGCTCACAAAATCCCTATGCATAGGAAGAGGTTTAAACTTAAATGTGCTAGTCATATGCTTCATGATGCTCCCGTTATGTCTCAATTCGTATCTTTTATGTGAGCATCATTGCCATCATCATGCCTAGCTAGAAAGGCATTAAAGAAAAGCGCTTGTTGGGAGACAACCCAACATTTATCCTTACTTTTTTTGTGTGTTGACATGATTATGCTACTGTAGTAATCATGTTTTATAGCTTTTGTTTCAATAAAGTGCCAAGTAAGACCTTTAGGATAGCTTACGGTGATAGTTGTGTTGATCCAGCTGAAAATCAGAAACTTTTGCACCCAGTAAATTAGTTTTGTTAATTCACAGAAACGTGCTTCTGATCTTATTATTTTCGTTCTGGATTGTTACCCAAATGTCTTAGGACTTCCTAATTTGGTAGGTTTTGTGGAGTTCCGAATATCGTTTGATCTGATTACTCTGCATATTACATTTTTTGTGATTCTGTTTTCTATGTGTTGTTTGCTTATTTTGATGAATCTATGAGTAGTCGGAGGGTATTAACCCTAGATAAGTTGGATTACAGTAGATATTACACCAATATGAATTTAGAATGAGTTAATTATAGTACCAATGTGGTGGTTTTGTTTTCTTTCACTAACGGAGCTTATAAGATTTCCTGTTGAGTTTTGTGTTGTGAAGTTTTCAAGTGTTGGGTAAAGATTCGATGGACTATGGAATAAGGAGTGGCAAGAGCCTAAGCTTGGGGATGCTCAAGGCACCCCAATGTAATATTCAAGGAAAACCAAGAGACTAAGCTTGGGGATGCCCCGGATGGCATCCCCTCTTTCGTCTTCGTTCATCGGTAACTTTACTTGGAGCTATATTTTTATTCACCACATGATATGTGTTTCCCTTGGAGCGTAATTTTCTTTTATTCGTATTATCTTGATGTTATTTAGAATAATGTTTTGCATCTTTAGTTTCAATAAATAAGTCAAGGATAGCCTTTTCCATGCTTATTTTGCTAGTATACATGTTGCTGTTTGAAAGCAGAAAGTTTACCGCTGTTTGAAAAATTCCCTAGAAAAGTCAGAGAATGGTATAATGTTGAATCTTTTTGCATATTGAGATCTGATAAATTTTTACAGTGGGAATTTTATTTCATAATTTTTGGAGTTAGGGAAGTTTGATGAATGTTGCATTCTTTACAGACTGTTGTTTTGGCAGATTGCTGTTATGGTTGCATTGTTTGCATATGTTTGCTTGATTAATGATTCTATTTGGGGATAGGAGTATTAAATATGCAGAGGCATTTTGTATGAAATGTTGATAATAATGTTAGTGATTTGTTACAGTAGGAAATGATAAGTTTTTTCATTGGTCTATACTAACCTAGCTCACGAGTTTTTGTTGAGTTTGTTGTGAATGAAGCTTTTGATAAAAAGAGAAACCATGATATGAGAGGAAGTAAGGAGACACAAAAGTTCAAGCTTGGGGATGCCCAAGTGTCGGGGGAAACTGTCCGCCACGAACACCTATGGGACCGGAGCCCCTTGTCTGTGCGGTACGAGGGCGGAGGGAGCACGAAGAGCAGATCGTAGCGAGCATGCGGGCAGTTTTACCGAGGTTAAGACGCGGTGAACGCGTAAAACCCTACTCCTGCTTGATTGTATTGAGCTCGGGAGCTTGAAGAGCTACAGTAGCAGCTACACCGAGCGCGAGAGTTGCAAAGGTTTCGAACCCCCTCCACGTTGTGCATGGGCCTCCTTTTATAGTGCAAGGGGTCACCGACAGGTGTCAACGTAGGAGAAAAGGGTAAAAACGTAAAAAAGATGGTAGTTGGAACAGTGCGGGAACAGTGGAGCTACGATTGTGTGAGCGAGTGGTCGCTACCTACTTTGTGATGGGGACAAGGGCATTTAATGCCCGTCGCCGTCGACCCAAAAGTTCCGCCCTAATGTCTCCGTGCGCCGCGGCGATGGCTCCACCACCGTGGAGTGCTACCGTGTCCCCAGGCTACAGTCATCCGCCACCGTCCTGGAAAAGCCCGAGGCGCTAGCGTGGGCGATGAGCTGGGCCTTGAGCACCTGGCGCAACTCTCCGGCAAGCACCTTGCCGGGTCTTATTTTGCCGGGCAGGAGCTTGGGACTCTGTAGCTTATCGCTCCCGGGCCCTCGCCGGACGCATATAGCGCCAAGGCGTGTCTTCTATGATGTAATCTCCTAGTCTTCTGGCAAGCTCTTCTTGCGGGGCCTTGCGTGAGTGAGGTAACCTTGAGTGCAGAGCGGCCTTCCGGCAAGCTCCGCTTGCCGGGTCTCAATCTTCCGTCTTGTATACTTCGTTTTGAATGGTTTGACATGGGCAGGAAGGTCTTGGCGAGCACGTGGTAAACCCTGCAGGAAGCTGCAACCGCCCGTGCACAAGTTGGGGTACTGAGGTACCCCTACCTTAGTACACCGGCAGAGCCCGGGCTGGGCCACTGCAGTGAGCGCTGTTGGGCCAGGCCCAAAACAGTCTGCAGGCACACGCGGCCCACGGCGCGAATCCACTTCGCATCTGCCGCATCCCCCGTAGCAGCGCGTCGATTGCGGCGTCGTGGGATGGGGCGCATACGTTCTTTAATGGAAAAAGCGGCGCCCCCACTTCCCCATAAGCAGGGGAAGCGAGGCGGTTCCCTCCTTCGCTTTCATTGCATCCTCTTCCTCTTCCAGAGATCCCCTTTGCGCTCCGCCTCCAAACCTCCGCCGCCGCTTTGCATCTCCAGCGCCGCTGGCTCTTAAATCCCCTTCCTCGCCGCCTCTGCCATGGCCCGAAGACCGAGAAAGCGCGGCGGAGAAAGGCCAAGAAGGAGAAGTCGAACAAGCGGCGAGGCTCACCGAGTACGGAGCGGAACCTCGTCTTCCCGCCGAGGCTCAGGCTGCTGGGAGCTCTGGAACAAGTATTACTTGTTCTGGTCCAAGGGAACCAAGGCGCTCCCCCTCACTCGAGCTTATCCGGCCGCCGCCAAGGACAACTACCCCAACGGGTACTATTTCTTCGCAGCCTTCTTCCACTGCGGTCTTTGCCCTCCTTTTTCTGAATTCTTCTGCGACGTCATGCACACCTACGGCCTCCATCTTCTTGACTTCACCCCCAACGCCATCCTTACCATGGCGGTTTTTTTACATGTGCGAAAACTACATAAAATTCATCCCAACGTAGCGCTGTTTAGGCATTTCTTCACTCCTAGAGTAGAGGTGGCGCCCCCTCCCGGGAGGGATATCTTGGGTTTTTAAATGCGAACAAGAAGAGTCTTACTTGCGGGGAGCTCCGGCAAGTGGGAAGAATGGCGTCTTGTCTGGTGCTCGATCGTTGAAGGCGAGCGCAGCACTTCACCGCGCCAAGACAACTCCTATCGTCTTGGCGAGGATGGAGCGAGCTGGATCCGGACGGCGTCAAGCTCAACATCGCCCTCATCCGGATTCTTCGTCTTGAGTAGCAAAGTTATGCTGTCGCGAAGTAGGTGCAGACTTCCTCCGCGCCGCATCGCCCTCTCCAAGACGGAAAAAGGCCGGCTGGGAGTATGGCAACGCAGCGGATATAATGAGGCTGCGCCCGGGCTAAACTTCAACTTCACGTCGGCTGGAGCTGAAGGGATGGTCGGAGGCTGTTTACTTCGACCCGGCCCACCGGAATGGTTCAGAGTCCCCGGGGTGGTGCCCCTCTGCAACACAGACCGGGGACAACCTCCGCGCCATGATGCGCGGCGACTTCGCCTGGCGTGGACCGCACATGGATTCCGCCCAAGCCAATAGGCGTCCTCGGCTTCCGACAACCTTGTGGAGGTGGCGAAGAACAAGAACAAGACCGGGGCTGACACGGGACACCACGGACCAAGAGATAGCGTACATCGCTACCGGCTTGAAGAGCAGCTGCGGCCGTGGCGGCAGGAGAGTTCGACTACTTTGAGGAGGCGAGAGGCTGCGGGCGCGCCCTGCTAAGCGGAGGCGGAGATCCGCAGACTCTGCAGCTTCCTCCCGCGCGCTCGCGGGGTCCCCTCGTTGAGGCACTCCGGATCCCGGAATCGTGGTCGAGCCGTGGCAAGGGTGGCGCTGCGGAGGAACAAAGCGCCGCGAAGCGAGGCGCGGAGGGAGCGGAGGCGCCCGAGGAAAGAGGCGCGGCGCAGGGCGCCCGGGTCCGGCAAGCCAGCAGGAGGAGGAGGAGGAGGACGCCGAGGCCGCCGAGGACTCCGGCGGGTCCACAGAGCTTCGCCGACGACCTCTCCTCGTCGTCGGAGACCTCCCGCCCGGGCAAGCCCTGGCGTTCCCAGCGTCTCCGGAAGGCGGCGGGAGAGCGAAGCGCGGCGCCCGGCAACAACCAGCTCGCCCGGGCGTATGAGCTCCTCGAAGCCAAGCTGCACCGGGGTGACCGGTGCACCAGCCACGGCGGAGGCAGCCCGTCAGGAGGCAGCGAGCGCCCATAAGTCGGCGTCAGGCGAGACAGAGTCTTCTCGGGCGGAGGCGGCGGCTCCGCCCGCTCCCGGGCCCTCGCCGCCCACGAGGGCTGGGTCCCCGCAGCCCCAGTTCGAGGACCGCCAAGCGCCGAGGAGTCGCCGCCTCCGCTCCTCGCAGAGCGCCCAGTGTGGAGTATGACTTCTCCGCCTTGGCGAAAACGGCGAGGAGAACAGGAGTAAGTATTCGAGATCTTACATCTTCTCAAATTTCGCCTTGACTATTGTTGAAGCTAATCTTGTTTCTTGCTTTGATTTGAGGACCTTGGCGGGCGGGTGGCTAAGAAGGCCAAGGTGCACGTGGTCAATCGCAGACGACTTCGCCCTTGGCGCTGGGGGCGAATCTTGAGCCAAGCTTGCGGACCCAGCGCTTCGAGGAGCAGCCCCCAGCACAGCCCCCAGCGTAAGTCTGGGTCTTGCACTTTCGCTCGCCGGGCGCGCTTGGAGATTTTGTCTTGTTCCAATATCTTGACGTGTTTGTCTTGACTTGTCGAGAGATGGAGCCACAGTGGCGGGGGCGTCCGGAGGTCGCCCTCGAGGAGCATGAGCCCGCCGCCGTCCGCCAAGGCGAACTCCCGGCAAGGGAGGCGCTCCGCCAAGGCGGGTACTCCGCCAAGCGAGCAGCCCGGCGAGGCGGCCACTCCGCCAAGCGAGCTCCCGGCGAGGAGCCCGCCCGTGACGATGTCCGCCAAGGTAGGTTCTCGCAACTTTGTCTTCTTGGCGTTGTCTCTTTTGGATATTTGCTTGAACTTCTTTTGCTTTTCTTCTTCTTCTAGATCCTCCTCCCCGAGCAGATGGAGACGGAAGTCGTCATTATTGAGGAGGAGGGCTTGAGGCGGCGGCGGCGACGCCTGTCGCCGAGGACACTGGCGGGAGCCGCCGAGCCAACTGCGCCAAAGACCGCTCCGGCTGCGGATGCAGCGGCCGGGAGGGGACGGCGACCGCACCGCCGGCCGGGCGGCGGGAGCATCAAGTGCTGCACCGCCACCGACCCCTCCGCCCGAAAAAGGAGCGAAGCTACTATCTAAAAGCTCCCAACGGCGTCTTCATCCAGTGCCGTGGGACTCTTCGTCATGAGCCCCGGAGGGCGAGGCCTTTGACGTGGAGGTCCTCGCCTCCTGGGCTTGAAAGATCGTCGAGGCGCCAGCGGAAGCAGCGGGCCCGAGGAGGAGAAGCTTCATCAGCTCCTGGCCCTTTACGGGCCAGCGGTAACTGCTTGCTCGGGAGGCCCTTGCCGCCAAGGCCGCCGAGGAGATGGAGAAGCGTCTTGGCGGAGCTCAGCGCCGCCAACCAGGCTGCCCTCCGCGAGGTGGCGGAGAAGCGTGGCGGCTCGCCGGGAATACCAAGAGTGGTTCTTGGAGAAGGCTGAGACCGAGGAGCAGCAGCGGCTCGCGGGGTGGAGCTTTCGGCGAGAAGGAGAACTCGCCAGGTGAAGGTCAACCTCGACTCCTCGAGGAAGACCTTGCCGCTCGGGAGCAGGCCCTTGGCGGGGGCGAAGGCGAAGCCGCCCGCGCTGCTGCCTTGAGACCGCCAAGGAGGAGCTTGCCGCCAAGGTCGCGCAGCTGGAGGAGTTCTTTGAAGGCGGCGTGGAGAAGGTCGCGTGCTCAACACGGAGGCGAGAAGGACGCGCCCACCAACTCGGAACTCCAGGTGTGTCTTTCCAAGAAGGGCGACGAGTTGAAGGCCGCCAAGGACTCCATCGAGGATCTTGAGCTGAAAGTCTCTGTGCTGAGGACTCGCTTGACGCCGCCCGGGATCGGGAGACCAAGTTGAAGGAGGAGCTCCGCAAGGAGCGAACCTTGGTGGACAGCGCCAACAAAGCAGCCGAGCACTTCCGCCGTACCGTCGAGGTATGGACCGAGGACTTGGTATCTTGTGCGTCCGACATCGACCGAGAGCTCTTGGCGGCTGAAGGCTGGAGCATCTCATCTAGTCCCGGATCAAATCTCCTCCCGCGCCAAGCTCAGCCTCTTCTTGGGGATCGCGCGGCCCTTGCAGATCTGCGGAAGAAGATCAGCGCAACTTCGCCGAGGAGACTACGCCCGGCTGTGCACGGGAACCATGGGCGTGTCCGGCGAAGATTGTATACCGCAATCCGGCATAAACCTCACCAGCGTTCTTCGCAGCTTGCCGGCCGACGCGAACATGGAGGCTCTGAAGGAGCAGGTCGCCCACATCATTGCTAAAGTGAACAAGATCTCCGGGGTGGAGGCGACCCGCGTGACTAGGCCTCCTTTATCTTTATCTCTTTTGTTGCTGCATAGGGTGTTATGAACTCATTAGTCATCGCGACAAGTTATTCCTTGTAAGATATTATCTTTATTTTGATCAATTGATGCAGTGTTATCTCCTTGTTACGATCCTCAACTTTGTATGCTTCAACCCTCGCTTCTAGGAACTTGCGGCAAGAGCCCTTGCATGGCGCCGAGTCTTGAACTTCGAAGCAGCCCGCTGGCCAAGGTCTTACCGGCAAGCAACCTTGCATGACTAGTCATAGCACTTAGCTTGCTGAGCGGACTCGAAAAGCGAAACAAGGGCGCGACACTTGTCGCAGCTCACTTAAATCGTTGGCGTGCTCGAAAACAAGATAAGGGTGCGGCTATCCACGGTAGGTTCCTCCGCGCATGAGTTTTCCATACAAAGTGTGGTTGTTCAAGGAAGGCAACTTAAAATTTAAAATTTTGAACTGCTCAAATTCTAATAACTTAGCTTTAAGTGATCATGCGTTCTCCGGCAAGCTTCTCTTTCTTGAACAGCACTTGGTTCATCCTCCATTTCCTTCCCCGGCAAACTTGTGCGCGAGGAGCGTTCCTTCCGCTTAAGAGGCAAGGAAAGAGAAGAGGAAACAAGTATATGGTCTTCGGCGTGCTATTGCTTACGGATATGTGTGTCGCACAAGAGATGCCAAATAACACATGCAAATAGCAAAGAAAAGCATGGAAAAGGCAACTAGCGCAAAACACAGAAACTTTACTGATGCACGGGGTCTGCGCCCGGCTTTGTACAAAGGGTTACATGCAACAGCGGCAAAGCTTGTACAAAAGGTGGTTGCCGGAGCGGATCACGGCAACCGCGCCTTATGGGTGAAACTTGCGAAGATGCTCTATGTTCCAGGAGTTGCTCACCGGTAAGCCTTCTTCGGTCTCGAGGCGGACAGCGCCGGGCCTCGTGACTTGTCTCACCCGATAAGGGCCTTCCCACTTTGGCGTCAACTTGTTGGAATTCTTGGCGGACTAAACACGCCGAAGAACAAGGTCGCCTTCCTCGAGACTCGGCTTTGACCTTGCGGCTATGGTAGCATCGCAAGGCTTGCTGGTATCGAGCAGCTCGTACAGCAGCCTAGAGACGTCCCTCCTCAAGGAGCAATGCATCATCTTGCGCAGATTGCTCTTGCTCGAGCTCATCATAGCGAGCACTCGAGGAGATCCGTATCTGAGTTCCGTGGGGAGAACTGCCTCTGCTCCATAGACTAGAGCAAAAGGTGTCTGTCCGGTGGCTCGATTTGGTGTCGTTCTGATTGACCAAAGAGCCGCCGGTAGCTCCTCTATCCAATTTCTTCCGCATCTGCGCAGCCTATTGAAAGTTCTTGTCTTGAGTCGCGCAGCACTTCAGATTGGCCCTCTCCGCTTGACCGTTGCTCCTCGGGTGAGCAATGAGCGAAAGCAGACCTTGGCGCCAAGGTCTTGGGCGTCTTGCATGAAGGTGCGACTAGTGAATTGTGTACCGTTGTCGGTGATAATCTGTTAGGGATCGGCGGCACACAATCGATCTCCAAGAACTTGACCGCTGATTGTCTTGTCACCTTTCTCGCTGGCTCCACTTCGGCCACTTTGTGAACTTGTCGATTACTACGTACAAGTACTCAAAGCCCCGACAAGACGGGGAAGGGCCGAGATATCGAGCCCCAGACCGAGAAGGGCAGGACAAAGGGATTGTTTGGAGAGCTTGAGCTGGTGATGAATCTGCTTTGCATGGGCCTTGCACGCTTCACACTTGGTTACTAGTGCGATTGCATCTTGGAGGCTTCTTGCCAAAGAACCCTTGCGAAAGCTTTCGGCAAGCGCCCTTCTTGCGCCAATGTGGTGGCCGATATCGCCTCCGTGTATTTCGCCAGCAACCACATCCATCTTCCTGGAGATGCACTTGATCGACACCATTGAGCCTTCTTACATACAGCTCGTTATCCACGAACTGGTACATACTTATTGTCTGGTTATCTTCTCTATTTCTTACGGGTCGTTGGGAAGTTCTCCGGTTTGCAAAAAGCAGACGATCTGCTGCGCCCATGCGAGCTTGGGGCTCAGCGGCAAGGACTAAAGGCATGAGGGCGCTGCGGGAACCTCGGCTTCTCGGCAGAACCTCTGGCTCTGCCGGAGCTGAAGGTCCCCCGGCAAGCTCGCCGGGGCGAGGCTTGTCGGGAACACTTGCTTCAACTGTACAGATCCGAGGATCTGCAGGAGCAAACTGTTCCTCAGCGTTCTAGTCGTTGATCTTGGGGACCTTGGCGGCGGCCTCAGGGAGACCCGCCGGCAAGTAGTCGCCGGAGACCAACTTTCTCTTCTTGGACTGCCCAATTGATGGCGTGACGGATGGTTGAGTCAGCTTGAGCAAGAAGGTCCCCGGTTCCACAGGTAACTTCATCGAAGCACACTTTGAAAGGCCATCTGCGATTTCATTCTGAGCTCTCGGGACGTGCTCCATCTGCAAACCTTCAAAGCGCTCCTCAAGCTTCCTCACTTCATCGACATAAGCTTCCATCAAAGGGCTCGATAGCTCTTGTTAACTTGCGGACCACCAGCGAGAATCTCCCGCACAATCAACTTCGATCCCAAGTTGGCGCAATCCACGAGGCGGCGAGCAAACCTTCATATTCAGCAGTGTTGTTTGTCGCTTGCTCCCTTGGGAAGTGCATCTGGATAACATACTTGAGGTGCTCCCCGGTGGGCGCGATGAGTACCACGCCGGCACCGGCGCCTTGCAGCGAGAAGGCACCATCAAAGTACATTACCCATTCACTTGTCGCTTCTTATGCGGGTGTACTTGTTTCTTGGACTTCTTCATCGAGGCGTTGGGGTCCACTCTGCTATAAATTCTGCCAAAGCTCGGCTCTGTATGGTTGAAGTACTTTCAAACTTGAGTCCAAAGCTCGACAGCTCAGTGCCCACTCAACGATCCTGCTGTTGCTACGGGTTGTGCAATATCCTCTTCAGTGAAGCGAGTGACCTTTGTTATCTCGTGTGCACGGAAGTAATGGCGCAGCTTTCTCGAGGCCATGAGGAGGCGAAAAGCAACTTTTGCACACGGAGTATCTTGATCTAGCCCCTGGAGGGAACTTACAAAATACCTTTGGCGCTGCACCATCTTCTTCCGCACCTCATCCTGTTCTGCTTGCAGAGTTGTCCTTGTCGGGGCAGGCTTGTCGAGCAGCCCCTGCTTGTCATTGGACTCGCTTGCGGTGGTGTAGCCTCCTCGTCGGACTCCCTCTCCGCTACTAACGCAGCACTAACCACCTGGTTGGTTGCCGCTAGGTACAGCAACAACTTCTCCTGTGGTCTAGGTGCGACAAGTATTGGGGTGGAGGATAGGTACCGTTCAAATCTGCAGCGCTGCCTCCGCTTCGGAGTCCACTTCATGGGACCTGCCTTCTTCAAGATTTTGAAGAAAGGTAGGCGCGTTCGCAGACTTTGAAATGAACCTCTTGAGGGCAGCCACACAACCTGCAAGCCTTGACATCCTTGACTCGCCGGGGCTTGATCGCTCAATGGCTTTAATCTTGTCGGGGTTGGCTTCAATCCCCTCGTGACACAAAGAACCGAGAAGTTTGCGGAGGGGACTCCAAAGGCGCACTTCTCGGGGTTCAACTTAAGCTGTATCTTGCGCAGGTTCTGAAATGTCTCTTCCAAATCTTGAATTAGTGTATCCTTGCTCTTGCTCTTCACCACGATATCATCCATGTAAGCCTCTACATTTCTGTGGATCTGTGGCTCAAAAGCAGTATACACTACCCTTGCAAATGTTGATCCTGCATTCTTCAGTCCAAATGGCATGCGTATGAAGAAATAAGTGCCACATGGAGTGATAAATGCAGTCTTCTCTTCATCCTCTTTGGCCATAAAGATCTGGTGATAGCCTGAGTATGCATCAAGAAAGCAGAGTAGCTCACATCCGGCAGTGGAGTCAACAATCTGGTCAATGCGCGGCAAGGGGAATGGATCCTTGGGACATGCTTTATTCACATCGGTGAAGTCTATACACAACCTCCATTTCTCGTTGGCCTTGCGCACGACGACTGGGTTTGCTAACCACGTCGGATGGATCACACCTCTAACTAGGCCTGCTGCCTCTAGCTTCTTGATTTCTTCGTTGATGAATTCTTGGCGCTCCACGGCTTGCTTCCTCACTTTTTGCTTGATGGGCGCGCCATGAGGGCAAACAGCAAGCTTGTGCTCAATCACCTTCCTGGGAACACCGGGGATGTCGGATGGTTGCCATGCAAACACATTGACATTCGCCCATGAGAAAACAACGAGCGGCGCTTTCCTATTTGTGTCAAGTGTGGCGCGATGGTGAAGGTACCACCGGTGCCGTCCTCCTTGGCGGACACCTTCTTGGTTGCGGCGGGCGGCCATTCCCTTTTACTCTTGCGGTGGAGCTCGATGGGGCGTCCTCGGCGGCAGCAGCACTCGAAGAGTGCGGTTGCGGAGTGGGCCCCGAGCACTTGCGGACTTGGTCTTCGTCTTCTTCCCCGGAGCTTCAGCGGCAAGTGTATCCTTATCGGCGCAGCTGCCGCATCGGTAGATCTTGTCGGCGCAGAACAAGCGCATCCTTCTTGTCGCCGTGGGCGGTGATGGCGCTTATCGGCCCGGCATCTTGAGTACGTTGTAAGCATAATGGGAAGCTGCCATGAACTTGGCGAGGGCGGGGCGGCGAGTATTCCATTGTATGGCAACGGAATATCGGCGACGTCGAAAGTGATCGCTCGATCCTGAAATTGAGCTCCCGCCAAAGGTCACCGGCAGAGTGATCTTTCCCTTGGGCTTACTCCATCCGGGTTGATTCCTTGGAAAGAACCGGTCTCTTCGAGCTTCGCCATCCGAATTTGGAGTTTCTTGATCACAGCGAGAGGAGATCAAGTTCAGCCCGCCCGCCGTCAACCAACATTTTGGTGACCTTGAGGTTGCGGATGGTGGGCGAGACCAGCATCGGCAAGCACCCGACAGCGGTGGTGCGGTCGGGGTGATCCTCAAGATCAAAAATGATGGGCGTCTGGACCATTTGAGGAACTGCTTGGCGACTCCCAGGCGGCTCGCTGCATTCACCTCACGCACCTTGCTTTAGGCTGGCGGTGGGAGGTGTCAGAGGCGCCACCGTCGGCGCACAGGGACCTCCGTGGCCTTCGGAACTCCTGCCGCTATTATCCTCATCCTCCATGTCTTCGTCGTCGTCTTCTTCATCCTTGTCGCGGCCGGGGAGGTCGATCACCTTGCCGCTGCTTGGCCTGCCGCGGCGTCCTCCCGGCCATTGAGCGGCCGCTTCTTGCTCGGTTCTCCTCCGCCACCTTGGGCCTTCTCCTTGTCGCGCCTCTTGTACTCAGCTTTTTGCTGCTCGGCGAGATACTCGCAGCGCTTGCGATTGGAGAGATCGTGGCCCTTAGTGCGGTGGATTTTGCAGATTGCTTGTCGGAGCCGTCCCCGCTTGTCGGCCGCCGCTCTGAGGCAGAGCTCCTTGCGGAGCCGCCAGACTGTGTTTGCTTGGCGGGAGCCTCCTTGCCGGACTTCTCGACGGCAAGCACCTCTTCTTGTTCTTCTTTCGGTTGTTCGCCGCGGCTCTTCTTTGCGGGCGGCGTCGTCATTGTCGCTTCCTCCTGCGCCAAGCATCCTCCCGAGAGTCTCCTCCCCTCTTCAGCGTCTTGCCTTATCAACCGAGCATAGAGCTCGTGACATCCCGAATCTTGGTCATCGCCATCTCTTCTCGCATGCGGTGATTCGCTGCGTTCTGGTGGAGCAACGCGATAACCATGGCGGGGTGGACATCGAGGATGTTGTCTTTGCACACGGCTGAAGCGTTGGATATACTTGCGAGGATTCTCCTTCATACGGGCCAAAATGTGGAATCGCTCTCTGGCCGTGGGGTTTGTGGCCGCCCGGTGAAGGCGCCAACAAGCTGATGGCAAAAGTCGCCCAGAAGAAATGGAGCCTTCCGGCAAGTGCATAAGCCAGAACGAGCGTTCGGCTTAAGCCGAGCGGAAGTAGTTCGCCGAATCTTCTCGTCGCGCCCCGCAGCCTGCACGCGATGGTGTAGACACCGAGGAATTCGAGGGTCGTCTTGCCGTCGTACTTCTCCGCACGTCGGGCTTGAAATTCTTCATCTTTGGAGCCTTTGGGCCGCGCCGCAGCTTTCGCGGGTGAACGCAGGGCAGCACTGCAGCGTCTGACAAGTCGCTGGTTCACCGGCGCAGCAGCGTCGGCAGCGTTCCAGCTCTGGTCTGATTGTCGCCGAGCCTCTCGGCGGCGCTCGATAATGGTCCGGCGTCTTCTTATCGCCCGATCGTCGAGGACTGGCGTTGATCCCGGCGAGTCCGCGGATCCGGCGATGCCGTGGAGCCGTCGTCGGCGTTGTTCGGCGAAGCGGCGTCTTTTGCCTGCGGCGGGGAGTGCATGGTGGTTGCACCGGCGCTCTTGTCGCCGTCGGCCTCCGTCTTCTCAGCTTGCCGCGCCGCGAGGTCGCCGGCTGCTGTGGAGAATCGTTGTTGGCGAAGGCGATCAGGCTCTGGATGGTAGCCCTCCAGTCTTCGGCCTTGTCCGCCGCTGGAGGGAAGTCGAGGAGCAGTTGCGCCCTCGCGAGCGCTTCTGCCGGAGTGGAGGGGCGAGGCGGCGGTGCGAGGCGGGATATGCCGGACTCTAACATCGTTAGAAGGTAAGGTCTGCCCGGCGCCTTCGCTTTGCTTGTGCCGGACGGTGGTCGGAGCATCCCGCGAGCCTCCGGTGTGTCCTTGCCCAAAGCGGCGGATACCACCTCCCGTGGTATGGCGCTGCTGGGTTGTCGTGTCTTTGAGATGGGCGCTGGCGTGTCCACGGAGACCGAGGCGGTCATCCGTCTTGTCCTTGGATCTGGTGGCGCCTTGAGTGTCCTCGCCCGCGACCACCCTTCCGACAGCGTCTCCTCCGCCCACCGTTGGCTCGGTGGTGGCGGATGAGGCAGCGAGCGGGCTGCAACCTCGAAGCCTTCTTCTTGAGGCCATGGCGCAATTGTTGATGAAGTTGATGATGGCTGGAGAGGTTGATGAAAACGCGCCAGCGTGAATGCGGATCGAGTTCGCACAACCTCGGCGCCCCTACGGGCGCGCCAAAGATGTCGGGAAGCTGTCCGCCACGAACACCTATGGGACCGGGCCCTTATGCATGCGGTACGAGGGCGGAGGGAGCACGAAGAGCAGATCGTAGCGAGCACGCGGGCAGTTTTACCCAGGTTGGACGCGGTGAGCGTAAACCCTACTCCTGCTTGATTGTATTGAGCTCGGGAGCTTGAAGAGCTCTGATGGCAGCTACACCGAGCGAGAGTTGCGAAGGTTTGAACCCCTCCACGTTGTGCATGGGCCTCCTTTTATAGTGCAAGGGTCACCGACGGTGTCAGCGTGGGAGAAAAGGGTAAAAGCGTAAAAAAGATGGTAGTTGGAGCGGTGCGGAGCGGTGGAGCTACGATTGTGTGAACAAAGTGATCGCTACCTACTTTGTGATGGGGGACAAGGGCATTTAATGCCGTCGCCGTCGACCCCAAAAGTTCCCGCCCTAATGTCTCCGTCGCCGCGGCGATGGCTCCACCACCGTGGAGTGATACCGTGTCCCCAGGCTACGATCATCCGCCACGCGTCCTGGAAAGGCCGAGGCGGCAGCGTGGGCGATGAGCTGGGCAGCGGGCACACTGGCGCAACTCTCCCGGCAAGCACCTTGCGGGTCTTATTTTGCCGGGCCGGAGCTTGCCGGACTCTGTAGCTTATCGCTCCCGGGCCCTCGCCGGGACGCATATAAGCGCCGAGGCGTGTCTTCTATGATGTAATCTCCTAGTCTTCTGGCAAGCTCTTCTTGCGGGGCCTTGCGTGAGTGAGGTAACCTTGAGTGCAGAGCGGCCTTCGGCAAGCTCCGCTTGCCGGGTCTCGATCTTCCGTCTTGTATACTTCGTTTTTGAATGGTTTGACATGGAGCAGGAAGGTCTTCGGCGAGCACGTGGTAAACCCTGCCGCGGGAAGCTGCAACCGCCCGTGCACAAGTTGGGGTACTGAGGTACCCCTACCTTAGTACACCGACACCAAGGCACCCCAAGATATTATTTCAAGAAGTCTCAAGCATCTAAGCTTGGGGATGCCAACGTTGGCATCCCACTTTTCTTCTTTATTAACTATCGGTTAGTATCGGTTGAACCTAAGTTTTTTGCTTCTTCACTTGAGTTGTGCTATCCTTGCAATGTAGTTTTATTTAGCTTTGCTTGCTGTTTGAATAAAGTATCAAGATCTGAAATTCTTTAATGTTAGAGAGTCTTCACATAGTTGCACAATTATTCGACTACTCATTGATCTTCACTTATATCTTTCGGAGTAGTTTGTCATTTGCTCTAGTGCTTCACTTATATCTTTTAGAGCATGGTGGTAGTTTTATTTTGAAGAAATAGATGAACTCTCATGCTTCACTTATATTATTTTGAGAGTTCTAAATAGCATGGTAATTTGCTTAAATAATCATAATATGCTAGGTATTCAAGAATAGTAAAAACTTTCTTATGAGTGTGTTGAATACTATGAGAAGTTTGATACTTGATAATTGTTTTGAGATATGGAGGTAGTTATATTAAAGTCATGCTAGTTGGGTGATTATGAATTTAAAGAATGCTTGTGTTGAAGTTAGCAAGTCCCGTAGCAAGCACGTATGGTTAAAGTTGTGTAACAAATTTGAAACATGAAGTGTACCTGGCTTGTGCATCCTTACGAGTGGCGGTCGGGGACGAGCGATGGTCTTTTCCTACCAATCTATCCCCCTAGGAGCATGCGCGTAGTACTTGATTTTGATGACTTCTAAATTTTTCCAATAAGTATATGAGTTCTTTTTACTAATCTTGAGTCCAAGGATTATACGCACCTTTTCCTTTCCGCCTATGCTAGCCTCTTCGGTACCGTGCATTGCCCTTTCTCACCTTGAGAGTTGGTGCAAACTTCACCGGTGCATCCAAACCCCGTGATACGATACGCTCTATCACACATAAACCTCCCTATATCTTCCTCAAAACAGTCACCATACCTACCTATTTATGGCATTTCCATAGCCATTCCGAGATATATTGCCATGCAACTTTCCACCGTTCCGTTCATCATCATCATGCCATACTCTACTTTTGTCATATTTCCATTGCATGATCATGTAGTTGACATCGTATTTGTGGCAAAGCCACCATGCATTATTTTTCATACATGGAGCTCTTGATTCATTGCACCATCCTGGTACACCACCGGAGGTATTCATATAGAGTCATATCTTGTTCTAGTTTCGAGTTGTAATTCCTATGTTGTAATCAATGAAAGTGTGATGATCATCATTATTAGAGCATTGCCCAAAAAGAAAAAAAAAGAAAAAAAAGAGAAGAAAGGCCAAAAAAAAGAATGGCCAAAAAAAATAAAAAAAGAAAGAAAATAAAATAAAAGGGGGGCAATGTTACTATCTCTTTTTCCACACTTGTGCTTCAAAGTAGCACCTTGTTCTTCATATAGCGAGTCTCATATATTGTGCTTCAAAGTAGCACCTTTTTCTTCATGTAGTGAGTCTCATAAGTTGTCTTTTTATACTAGTGGGAATTTTTCAATATAGAACTTGGCTTGTATATTCCTACGATGGGCTTCCTCAAATGCCCTAGGTCTTCATGAGCAAGCGAGTTGGATGCACACCCACTAGTTTTCTTTTGTTGAGCATTCATAGCTCTAGTGCATCCGTTGCATGGTAATCCCTACTCCTCATGTTGACATCGATTAATGGGCATCTCCATAGCCCGTTGATTATCCTCGTCAATGTGAGACTTTCTCCTTTTTTGTCTTCTCCACACAATCCCCATCATCATATTCTATTCCACCCATAGTGCTATATCCATGGTTCACGCTCATGTACTGCGTGAAGGTTGAAAAAGTTTGAGATTATTTAAGTATGAAACAATTGCTTGGCTTGTCATTGGGGGTATAGAAGTTGGGAACATCTTTGTGCAACGAAAATGAAGCATGGCCAAACTATATGATTTTGTAGGGATGAACTTTCTTTTGCCATGCTATTTTGAGAAGACATGATTACTTTGATTAGTATGCTTGATGTATTATTATTTTTATGTCAATATGAACTTTTGTCTTGAATCTTTTGGATCTGAATATTCATATCACAAGTAAGAATAGTTACATTGAAATTATGCCAACTAGCATTCCACATCAAAAATTATCTTTTTTATCATTTACCTACTCGAGGACGAGTAGGAATTAAGCTTGGGGATGCTTGATACGTCTCCAACGTATCTATAATTTTTTATTGCTCCATGCTATATTATCTATTGTTTTAGGCGACATTGGGCTTTATTATCCACTTTTATATTATTTTTGGGACTAACCTATTAACCGGAGGCCCAACCCAGATTTGTTGTTTTATGCCTATTTCAGTGTTTCGAGGAAAAGGAATATCAGACGGAGTCAAAACGGAACGAAATCAACTGGAAAAGTTATTTTTGGAAGGAAAGCCACCCGATGGACTTGGAGTGCACGTCAGGGAAGGAGGGAGGTGCCCACGAGGGTGGTGGGCGCCCCCTGCCTCGTGGCCCCCCTTCGGTCCACCGATGTACCCCCTGCACCCATATATACCTATGTATCGTAAAACTTCCAGAACAGAAGATAGATCGGGAGTTCCGCCCCCGCAAGCCTCTGTAGCCACCAAAAACCTCTCGAGAGCCCTTTCTGACGCCCTGCCGGAGGGGGATCCCATCACCGGTGGCTATCATCATCATCCCGGCGCTATCCATGATGAGGAGGGAGTAGTTCACCCTCGGGGCTGAGGGTATGTACCAGTAGCTATGTGTTTGATCTCTCTCTCTCTCTCTCTCTCTCTCTCTCTCTCTCTCTCGTGTTCTCTCGTGTTCCCTCTATGGCACGATCTTGATGTATCCCGAGCTTTGCTATTGTAGTTGGATATTATGATGTTTCTCCCCCTCTACTCTCTTGTGATGAATTGAGTTTCCCCTTTGAAGTTATCTTATCGGATTGAGTCTTTTATGAGAACACTTGATGTATGTCTTGCCGTGATTATCTGTGGTGACAATGCGATATCATGTGCCACTTGATGTATGTTTTGGTGATCAACTTGCGGGTTTCGTGACATTGGGAACCTATGCATAGGGGTTGGCACACGTTCTTGACTCTCCGATAGAAACTTTGGGGCACTCTTTGAAGTACTTTGTCTTGGTTGGATGAATCTGAGATTGTGTGATGCATATTGTATAATCATGCCCACGGATACTTGAGGTGACAATGGAGTATCTAGGTGACATTAGGGTTTTGGTTGATTTTATGTCTTAAGGTGTTATTCTAGTATGAACTCTTTTATAGATTGGTCCGAAAGAATAACTTTGAGGTGGTTTCGTACCCTACAATAATCTCTACGTTTGTTCTCCGCTATTAGTGGCTTCGGAGTGACTCTTTGTTGCATGTTGAGGGATTGTTATAAGATCTATCTATGTTATTATTGTTGAGAGAACATGCACTAGTGAAAGTATGAACCCTAGGCCTTGTTTCCTATCATTTCAATACCGTTTACGCTCCCTTTTATCATTAGTTACCTTGCTGTTTTTATTATTTCAGATTACAAATACCTATATCTACCATCCATATTGCACTTGTATCACCATCTCTTCGCCGAACTAGTGCACCTATACAATCTACCATTGTATTGGGTGTGTTGGGGACACAAGAGACTCTTTGTTATTTGTTTGCAGGGTTGCTTGAGAGAGACCATCTTAATCCTATGCCTCCTACGGATTGATAAACCTTAGGTCATCCACTTGAGGGAAATTTGCTACTGTCCTACAAACCTGTGCACTTGCAGGCCCAACAACGTCTACAAGAAAAAGGTTGTGTAGTAGACATCACCCTACAATGCCATCCTTGGGTACCCAGCACTGGCCAAGTTCATGGCGGCCACGCACCACTGCTACACCATCCTCAGGATGCCAGGAAGTGGCGGCATCATCACGGTCGCCTTTCAGGAGAAGGATGTGGTGTGCTCCCTCGAGCGCACCTTCCAGGCTGCAGCAGTTGAGAACCCAGAAGACGAAAATGGCGCCCTCCCTCCTGAGGTCGCCCCCAAGACAAAGAAGCTGCAGCTGAGCCAGGGGTCTCGTGAGGAAGCATCACTTGAGGACGCAGTGCTAAGCCTTGCGTCTTCGGATGCGGCACCTTCACCCATCGCATAGGAAGGTGCGCCCGGCGCCCCTCTCAGGTTGGGCTCCGGGGCTCTCTTTTGGAGGGCCTTGGAGCTGGCCAACGCTGCGAGAGTGGCACTCAGGTACCATGTGGAAGCGCTCTTCAGAGCACGCTTCCCAGCAGAAGGCAGCAAGCGTGAGGCACCAGGCGTTCAGGAGTTCATCAGCGAGGCGATCGATGATATTTAGGAAGGAAGGGTTCTACAAGGTGATCGTCGCCTGCCACGAGGCAGAGCTCCCTGCCCTAGCAAGGGTAAGGAGTTCTAAGTCTTCATCGACAAAACTGGGCTCAACAGGGCCACATCTCGGCAGTTCATGTTGTCGTCTCGTGTCGGACGTTCCGACGGACCGCCTCACAGCTACGTCTGCATGCCTTTCGGCCTAGCGGGCAAGACTAAGGTGTTCCAGCGCTGCATGTGGGACGCTCAGGTGGCCTATGAAGCCAGGAACCAGGCGATCCTGGCGGAGATGGAGGAGCACCCTCAGGAGCCTTCTGGTCCCTCCGAGCCTCCCGAGGCCCGGCACCGGAGCGGCTAATGAGGAACGGCTTCAGCAGCACGTGTTTTTGGCAACTTCAACAACTATTCAGCGACGGTATCAGGTGACATCTCCCTAGTTCATTCTGTTTGGGCGCGCCCCTCAGGCTGCAGCATCCCCAAGCCGTGTGGGTCTGTCCCTACGGTGTGTATCTCTTTTGCATTTTATTAGAGCCAGTTACAATCGTTTCCAAACTACTTTCGACTTACCGACTGCCTGACCGGCGCTTTGTCGCTAAGAATGTCTCGCGCCCTTGCAAGACCTCCCATGACCGCCTCATGATTAAGGACTGGCATGGCGTCTGTGATCGGGTTCGTTCCTACAGCATCGGTAAACCCAATCAGCTGAGCTCTGGCTTACGGACCGGTCCTGTGTACGTCACCTCCTGTGGCTCTTGGTGCCTTGTTCTCGCATGAGCTAATCGTGATGGGTAACAAAGGGCGTGATACCTGGTGCCCCCGTGGCCATAGGAACCGCGCGCCGGTTGTTTTTCTTCAGGATCTTTGCATGAGAAGACTGGGCACGGCGCCTGTGCTCGGGTCTGTCCCTGCAGCATCGATAAATCCAGCGGTTGTGCTCTGTCTGGCGGGCCGGCCCCGTTCACGTCACCTCCTGGGGTCACTGGTGTCTGGCCTGCTCATGCAATAATCTCAGGAAACTCATTCGGCGCAGGCTGCCTAACCATCTCGCAGGACCACTCCAAGCACCCCCAAACAAGACCAGGCGCAACCCACCTTGAGGTAGGGCCTCGTAAGTCCCGCACTGGCTCACGAGTGCCCACATACACCTCCTCCAACCCTGCCATGCAAGCCACGTGTCAGGGCGGGGCTGTACACGCCCCAGGGGCTCTCCACAGAGGGAGCCCCCTCCCACGCACCAGTGGAAGCACCATGCTACGTGCTGGCCGTCGACACTGCCGAAGAGCGGCTATGCCCGTGCAAGAGCAGAAGCGTTATGCTTCGCGCTGGTTAAAAACAACTGGGGGTGGCCTCACGGCCGCATTATCCTCAGGGAGCCTCCGGGCTCAGTGACTAGCCTCGCCACACCGCTCTCCCTCGAGAAGGTAGCGCGAGGGGGCTGGGAACGGGGGCTACGCTCAGGTCACGCCTGGCGTACCCCACCTCGCCAGGCCTAATGGGCCTGGTCTTCGTGCACCCCTCCCAAGCGAGAGCTCGGCGAGGGAAAGGTAGGAGGGTCTGTTCGTACGTCAAGGGGGACTCCTGAGCATCGCGACTCACGAGCCTAACTGGTCACATAGCCCCGCACGTCTTGGGCTCGTCCTGGTGATCCGGACGACCCAACGATGACTGAGGTATGCACGGGGCCGGGCCCTACCGACGCAGAACGCCAAGACCTAGTTGTCACCCTTCTCTTTCAAGCCGTTCGTACGTCAAGGGGGACTCCTGAGCATCGTGACTCATGTGCCTAACTGGTTCCATAGCCCCTCACCTCTTGGGCTCGTCCTGGTGATCTGGACGACCCAACGATGGCTGAGGTATGCGCGGGGCCGAGCCCTACCGACGCAGAACATCAAGGCTTGCCCCTACATCTTTTCCTAAGTTGTTCCCATGTCAAGGAGGACTCCTGAGCATCGCGACTCAGGAGCCTAACTGGTTCCGTAGCCCCTCACCTCTTGGGCTCGTCCTGGTGATCCGGACGACCCAACGGTGGCTGAGGTACGCGCGGGGCCTGGCTCTGCCGACGCAGAACAATAAAGCAAACGGAAAAGCTGAAGGAGCATAATCTAGTTATTATAAGACAAATTATTCCAAGCAAATAGTTTTAAATGCCTCCCCGAGGCATGTCGCATGGTGCAGGATAAAAGGTGAAAAGCAGATTCTCCGAAACCACCTCTTCAGACTTGAGTGTCAGCACCACTCGCCAGCGGAACCTCATCACCAGGCGCGTCACTTGTCCAACCGGCTTCGCTTGAAGGGCCTATCACCGTGTACTTGTTCAGCATGGCGTCCACGAAGCTCTTCACGGCAGCAGCAGCAGCGACCCGGGAGTTGGCGTCCACCGGAGCAAGGAAGGAGGAGAGGTTGAAGCTGGCATCCCAGAGATATAGGTGGCTGAAGACGCACGTCAGAGCCGAGGAAGAAAGTGAGCGTGCTTCGCCCTCCACCAGGGACGTAAACCCGTCGACAACGCCTTCGAGCACCGCCACAACCTCAGGCAGCAGAGCAGCAGGGCTCTCCCTCAGGGTCGTTACCACCGCCTTTACTGAGGAACCCTCACAAAAGAGCACCTTGTGGGCCTTGAGGAAGCACGCATCAAGGGAGAAGAGGGTGTCGCGTCCCATGGTGACCGGTTTCTTGGCCTCGAACAGGGCTGCATGGGCTGCCTCCGCCTCCTCCTTTAGCTTCACTAGGCTATCGCGCTCCCCAGCATGCTCTGAAGCCGTCTTCTTCACCTCGGCATCCCACCTGGTGACGGCAGCCTCCCGGGCCTTCAACTTCTCCTCGCGCTCCTGGAGCTGGCTAGCCTGGGTGGCCTTCTTATCCTGGAGGGCCTTCAGCTCAGCCTTCATCGCACAGCACCGGTCCTCAGCTTCTGTGGCCTCCTTCCGCGCCAGGTCGCGCGTCGTGGCAGCCACCCCAAGTGCCTTCTGGGCCTCCTCTGCAGAGCCACAAGCTGCGCGAACAGACGCGTCGGCCCTGAGCCAACCAGAGATCAATCCCAGGCGTCCTTGCGCCGAACGACAGTCCGGGCCTTGAAGCTCACCCTGGAGGAGGTCCAGCACCGCCCTTGCCTCTTCCAGGGTCCCGGAGGGAGCAGAAGCACCATGGCTCGGCCTCGCGCTGGGCAAGCGAGGAGACGCCCTCGGCGCCAAGGCAGAAGAAACCTCAGCCTCGTGAAGGATCGGGGGCTTCGAAGAATGGCTGCCCCCAGCGGCTGCGACAAGGCTAGGCACTGGAGGGGTCAGGCCTGCCATGTCCTGAGGATGGGCATCCACATCCTCCGGATCTGGCGTTGCTCCTTGGGCTATGGGGGTTGCGGCACTCTTCTTCACCAGGGTCGCGGAGGTCGCTCCGTCGCCTGTGACTACGGCGATCTCCGTGCCTTCCCTCTGCTTCTTCACCGGCTGCTGCCTAGCGGCAAGAGAACACATTCAACGCCACTTCAAGAACTGAAAAGCAAGGATAAGGAAGGATCTTACTTGTCAACGAAGGCGTATTGCCTCTTCATGCTCAGCAGCGGGACCCGAGGATGAGCAGCTGGCGCCAAGCCCTTGGAAGCAGGGGAGCTTGCGGTTGGCGCAACCCGGGACGATGTCGGCGAAGGTGAGCTGTTGCCCAGAGAAATCACCGTGGATCTTCTCTTCTTCGTAACTGCTCGCCGGTGCTTCTTCAAGGAGGCCACCGCAGACCTTGGGGCGACCCCGGATAATGCGGAACCTCCAACACCGGGGGCTCGCCGTCATCATCGTCGTCCGGCAGATCGCGCAGGAGCTCCATTTGCTCTGGGGCAGAGGATTCGTCCACGACATCATCCTCGGTTGCCTCAGAGGATTTGCCATCGGAGGAGAGGAGCACCAAGGTAGTAGGCGTCAAGGCAGATCCCAGCCGCACAAACCCGAGGTCGTCGAACACAGGCATGGCTGCGACGACCTCCTCGGCGTCGTCGCGGTCGTACAACGGGAGCCAGCCCTCCAGAGGGTCGCTCGGATCCTTCCCCGTCAGGTAGGTCAGTACCTTGTTCAGCTCCTCCTTGGGAAGGGGATCCCGGCGCAGGTGGATCTTATCGTCATCACCGCCAAGCTTCCACAAGGGACGGGGGCGGTCTTGAAGCGGTGCGATGCGCTGCTTCAGGAACTCCCTGATGAGCATGGCCCACGTTAGCTTCGCGTCCTTCAGCTCCTTGTCCATCACCCTCACAAACGGCGTCAGGCCATGGTCGGTGATCTTCTCAGACTTCCACCACTCGTCGGAGACGGGGAATGTGGTCGGCAGCTTCAGCGAGCTCTGGGAGCTCTTGGTGTCCATTAGCACCCACCTCTTCACGGCGTCCTCCACCTTCTTCCCGGCGCGGGAGATTACGTTGCCACCCCGCGCCGCGACGAAGCCGATGCACCCGTCTGGGTTGTCGCCGGTCTTGCGAAGATAGAAGAAGTGGCAAACAGGGCGACGGAGGGCAGCACGCCTATGAACGCCTCATAATAGAAGGCGAAGAGGGACAGAAGGAGGATGGAGTTGGCTTGGATGTGGAGCGCATGGAGTCCGTATTGGTGAAGGATGGCGAAGAAGAAAGAGAAGAACGGAGGCACCAAGCCGGAGTAGATGTTGTGCATGAAGAAGGGGAAGAAGTTGCTGCCCGCGGGCTCCGAGACAGCGGTGGAGACCCGGCGTGTGGTCTCCCCCCACTCATTGTCGTCACTCGCCGTCAGGAGGAGTGTTCTCTTGAGCTTCTCTCCTGTCACACAGTGCGCCATCAGCTCTGGCTCCTACCAGGCGGCGTCGGCGGCCGAGGAGGAAGCCGTGGCCTTTTCGGCGGCCATCAGGCAGGAGATTTGGCAGAGAATCGACGGATCTGGTGAGCTCTTCTGCTGCGGGGAGAAGGGGATCTGGAGCCAGACGAAGAGGAGCAATGAAAGCCTGGTGGCACCCCTTTTGTCAGATGGGAGCAGTTGCCGAGGCAGCATGGGGAAACGGAGTCGCCCACGTCCAATCAATTGCCACGCACCATCAAGGCTGCAGGCTGTTAGGGCCCGCGGCACTCCGCCCTTAACCCTTGGCTTTGTCTGGAAGCCAAGTCTGAGCGCGCCTTGGGCAGGGGGCTACTGTCGGCGTCCTGGACTTGGGGGTATCTAGTCCTGCCTACCAGTGGCCCACTGTGTGGCTCCATCGCCGGCTTGGTACGTCCCAGCTTCGACAACAACATAGGAAGACCCTCGCGAGGGGCCAAGTCTCGCGAGGCGGATGACGCCAAGACCCCCGAAGGAGCTGGCCTCCTCAGGAGAGCTCCTGAGGGGCGGAGAGATCTATGCAGCTACCTCCTGAGGCTCAGCTTACGTGAGCCATGACGACCAAGGTCAGGCGTGCGCCAGGCGGGCACCAGGCGGGTACAAAGCGCAGGTTTCCTCGTTGGTGCAAGGGAGGCAAGCCATAGGCGCAGAGTCCCGAGGAATCAGCCAAAGGTTTCCATTCTAGTGCAATGAGACCAAGACCGCCAGGATGGCAGGGTGGAGGTCATCACCGAGCCCACCGCAGCGTCACGACCAGAGGCTTTTCGCAGGTGAAGACTACTTTTGTCAGGATAGACTGTACTACTTGTCCCCTTTCAAATCCCGCCATTGTGGAATCCCTTCCCCTCATATTTGGGAGGAGGACCAAGGAACTATATATAGGGTTTAGCCACCTGTCGGATTTCGGGTTCCGGCAGACCCTTGAGGTTCGAACACTGGGGTGCGCGCGGAGATTTTGCCCTCTACCTACCTATTCCTCATCGGCTCGCTGAGATCTAAACAACGAAAGGAACAACGCAAGAGACACAGAGTTTATACTGGTTCAGGCCACCATTGTGGTGTAATACCCTACTCCAGTGTGTGGTGTGGTGGATAGCCTCTTGGGCTGATGATGAATAATACAAGGAAGAACAGCCTCATGAGGGTCATTCTTGGTGAGACGATGAACTGCTAGGAGGAGTTCAGCCGCCCTTCTCTCTCTCTCTCTCTCTCTCTTGCTTGATTCCAGTCTCTCTACCCTGGGGGTGGCTAGTCCTATTTATAGGCAAAGGCCCTGGGCCTCTTCCCAAATATTGAGGGGAAGGGCGCCAACAATTGGCCATTTTGAAGGGGAACATCGGGTACACTTATCCTGACTAAAGTTGGTCCTCGCCTGTCAAAGGCTCTGGTGGTGACGCCTGCTTAGGCTCCACAATGATTTCCTTCCTGCCGTTGGGCTGGTCTTGGTCTTGTTGCACCGAAATGGATGCCTTTGCTTGATGCTCTCGCATGCGCTTGCTCCCTTTGCACCAAAGAGGAAAGGAGGACACTGCGTGAGCTGGCGCCCGACTGGCGCCCTTGGTCGTCATGGCTTGCATCATGGGCACCTCGCGAGGTACCCCGCCTTGATCTCTCCGCCTCCTCGTGAGCCATCCTGAAGAGGCCGTGCCTGAGGAAGCTCCTTGTCGTCCGCCCCGTGAGGCTTGGCCCTCTCGCGAGGGTCTTGAGCTTGTGTTGATGAAGATGGGCCGTGCTGGGCCCCCCTTTGAGCCACACAGCAGGCCGCAGGCAGGCAAGTCTGGGGACCCCCGTTCCGAGAACGCCCACACCACCACCATAGAGGAGGATCGATTCCTTCCCAAGCAACACACCAACTCAAGAACACCTCACCTCTTGAGGCTTGTTCATCCTTGTACTAGTTCATCCATAGCCCCTCGAGGCAATCCACCACACCACACTAGAGTAGGGTATTACACCACAACGGTGGCCCAAACTAGTATAAATCTCTGTGTCTTTGTGTCTCTTTGCGATGTGCATGCTAGTCTAGGGAGGATCGCGAGTAGGCAGGCTGGCAGGTTGAGATCTCTACACGCACCCTAGTGTTCGAACCTCTCACGGGCTGCAGGACCCAGAAATCTGACATCGTTATTCCATTGGGCCATTTCCAGCCCATATTATCTTCCAGCCTTCTAAAGGCCCATTTGTTCTTGGGCTCAGTGCCAGCCTTCGATTACATACGGTCCGATACTGGCCTGTTCCGCTTGAGGGCCAAATCCATCCCGTTGTTACAGTCGGCCCATTTGTGCCCCGTTAATCCGTTGGGATTTTTTCATATCATCATCAAATACGGCCCATTAACGACCTGTTATGCGTGTCGATAGAATTAAGCCCGTAATACATATCGGCCTATTAAGGGCCCGTTATGCTCGGGTCATAAACTGATGATTCTAGGCCGTTTACGGCCCATATTGCGGTCCAGTAATGGTCCATGAATAAGTACGACCCATGTTTGGCCAACCGGTCAGCCCGTAGAAGGCCAATTGATTCTACGGCCCGTAGAAGGCCCATTGTTTCTACGACCCTGATAGGGTCATTTTGCATCGTGTTTACCTACTGTTATTTATAATATTTTTATGCATAATAATGCTTTTTGGAGTAATTCTAATGCCTTTTCTCTCATTATATGCAAGGTTCACACAAAGAGGGAGAATTCCGGCAGCTGGAAACCTGAACCTGAAAAGGCTACGTCAGGCCACCTATTCTGCACAACTCCAAATGAGATGAAACTTCATGAAGATTTTTTGTGGAATAAATAAGAAATAATGGAGCAAATAACTACCGGAGGGGGCCACCTAGTGAGCACACGACACTAGGGCGTGCCAGGCCCCCCAGGTGTGCCCTGGTGGGTTGTGCTTAGCCCAGCCCACCTCCGATGCCCATCTTCTGGCTTAGAAAAAAATAAAGAGAGGACTTTTGGGACAGAACACTGCCGTCTCGAAGCGGAACTTGGGCAGGAGCACTTTTGCCCTACGGCGGAGCAATTCCGCCGGGGGTACTTCCCTCCCGGATGGGGAAATCATCGTCATCATCATCACCAACAACTTTCCCATCTTGGGGAGGGAAATCTCCATCAACATCTTCAACAACACCATCTCCTCTCAAGCCCTAGTTCATCTCTTGTCTTCCGTCTTTGTACCGGAACAATAGATTGGTGCTTGTGGGTGACTAGTAGTGTTGATTACATCATGTAGTTGATTACTATATGGTTTATTTGGTGGAAGATTATATGTTTAGATCCATTATGCTGTTTAATACCCCTCTGATCTTGAGCATGATTATCATTTGTGAGTAGTTACTTTTGTTCTTGAGGTCACGGGAGAAATTTTGTTGCAAGTACTCATGTGAATTTTATATGTGTTCGATATTTTGATGGTATGTATGTTGTGATTCCCTTAGTGGTGTCATGTGAATGTCGACTACATGACACTTCACCATATTTGGGCCTAAGGGAATGCATAGTGGAGTAGTTATTAGATGATGGGTTGCGAGAGTGACAGAAGCTTAAACCCTAGTTTATGCGCTATTCCATAAAGGACTGATTTGGATCCAAAAGTTTGATGCTATGGTTAAATTTATTCTTAATACTTTTCTCGTAATTGCAGATGCTTGCAATGGAGTTAATCATAAGTAGGAGGCTTGTTCAAGTAAGAACAACGCCTAAGCACTGGTCCACCCACATATCAAATTATCAAAGTAGCGAACACAAGTCAAACCAACATGATGAAAGTGACTAGATGAAATTCCCGTGTACCCTCAAGAACACTTTGCTTATCATAAGAGACCATTTGGGCTTGTCCTTTGCCTCAAAAGGATTGGGCTACTTTGCTTCACTTTTGTTACCATTACAGTTACTTTCTCGTTATGAATTATCTTGCCATCAAACTACTCATTACTTATAATTTCAGTGCTTGCAGACATTACCTTGCTGAAAACCACTTGTCATTTCTTTCTGCTCCTCGTTGGGTTCGACGCTCTTACTTATCGAAAGGGCTACGATTGATCCCCTATACCTGTGGGTCATCAAGGCTCTTTTCCGGCACCGTTTCCGGGGAGTGAAGCACTCTTGGTAAGTGGGAATTGGTAAGGAACAATTATTACTAAGTGCTGAAATTTATTGTCACTTGTTACTCTGGAGAGCAATCCTTTGAGGGGCTTGTTTGGGGTATCCTCACCTCGATCGAAACCACAATTAGTTGCCCCTCAACGCACTACACCTATTGAAAATACTTAATATGAAATTCCTTTGGGTATATGGAACAACTGCTAGCTAATCCTTATGCAGGACATGGAACCGAACATCCTGATATGCACTTGATATATGTGGAAGAAATTTGTGGATTATTTAAGCTTGCAGGTTTACATGGAGATGAAGCTAAGAAGAAGTTTTTCCCTTTGTCTTTGAAGGGAAAAGCATTGACATGGTATAGGCTATGAGATGATATTGGATCTTGGAATTGGAATCGGTTGAAATTGGAATTCCATCAAAAAATTTATCCTATGCATCTAGTTCATCGTGATCGGAATTATATATATAATTTTTGGCCTCGTGAAGGAGAAAGTATCGCTCTAGCTTGGGGGAGGCTTAAGTCAATGTTATATTAATGCCCCAATCATGAGTTCTCAAGTTAAATTATTATTCAGAATTTTTATGCTCGACTTTCTCATAACGATCTATCCATGCTCGATACTTTTTGTACTGGTTCCTTTATGAAGAAGACTAAATCCGGTGGGATTGTTCAGAAAGAATTAAACACAACTCTAAAGATTGGGAACTCGATGAAGGTAAAGAGTCAGGTATTAAGCTTAAGTTTGATTGTGCTAAATCTTTTATGAACACCAATGCTTTAAAAAAAATAGCACTAAATATGGACTAGACTCTAAGATAGTAGCCTCCTTTTGTGAATCTTTTGCTACTCATGTTGATCTCCCTAAAGAGAAGTGGTTTAAATATCATCCCCCTATTAAAGAAGAAATTATAGAATCAGTAGTTCTTAAAGAAGAAACTATCATTTACGATGTTGATCCAGTTGTTCCTACTGCTTACGTCGAGAAACCACCTTTCCCTGTTAGGTTGAAGGAACATGCTAAGGTTTCAACTGTGGTCAATAAAAGTTATATTAGAACACCTAAACCAGCTGAACAAATCAAGGTAGAACCTAGTCTTGCTATTGTTAAAGATCTCCTGGTTGAAAACACAGATGGGCATGTTATTTACTTCTGTGATGAAGCTGCTAAAATTGCCAAACCCGATGAAAAAGATAAACATAGACCTATAGTTGGCATGCCTGTTGTCTCCGTTAAGATAGGAGACCACTGTTATCATGGCTTATGTGACATAGGTGCTAGCGTGAGTGCTATTACTTTTACATTATATCAAGAAATTACGAATGACATAGCACCCGCTGAGATAGAAGACATAGATGTTACTATTAAACTTGCTAATAGAGACACCATCAGAACACTTGGGATTGTTAGAGATGTTGAAGTCTTGTGTGGGAAAATAAAATACCCTACTGATTTTCTTGTTCTTGGTTCCCCACAAGATGACTTTTGTCCCATTATCTTTGTAGACCTTTCTTGAACACCATTAATGCTAAAGTAGATTGTGAGAAACCAACTGTCGGTGTTAGTTTTGGTGATGAGTCTCATGAGTTTAATTTTCCCAAGTTTAGTAGAAAGCATCATAAGAAGGAATTGTCTAGTAAGGATGAAATTATTGGTCTTGCCTCTATTACTGTACCTCCTACTGATCCTTTAGAACAATATATGCTAGACCATTAAAATGATTTGCATATGCACGAAATAAATGAAATAGATAGAATCTTGTTCGAACAACAACCTCTGCTTAATCACAATTTGCCTATTGAAACTCTAGGAGGTCCTCCTCCACCTAAAGGTGATCCCCTGTTTGAATTAAAACAATTGCCAGACACTTTGAAATATTGTGACACCCCAAAATTTTGACCTTCTTTACTTAATTAAAATTTTGCCAGGAAATTAAACATTTATTTTCTGGGCTCCCTTTTGATTTTTTTGAACCTTTTTCTCCCTTGCCATTATGGAGTTTTCCCCAAAGTGAAAACTTTTCAAATATGTTTTGGACTTGTTTAACCTCTCAAGAAAAACTTATATTTTATTAGTAGAACTAATTACATAATTAATTTGCTTGATCTTTATTTTTTTAAATGGTTTCCCATGGTTTATGGTCCCATTTGAACTGCAACCCTTTTATAAATTCATTTAAAATTCCAACCAAAATTTGGAGATGTCAGGTGATGTTTTTAAACCACTTTTGTGCAAAAATATCCTCTGCCCATTGAATATTTTGAGCTCTACACCTTATTTGAAAATCTGGTCCAGTGGGCAGATTTGCACTACAACCTATTTATTTATTTGTTTAAAACTTCTACCAAAATTTTGGGATGCATTTGGAGCATATTATTCAGCTTTATGCAAAAAAAACAGCTATGTTCTTTGAAAAATTTGAGTGAATCATCCTCATTTGCATTCTGGTCCAACTTGAGGCTTTGTACTACAACTATATTTTAACTTGCTCCTTTTGCTGTGATTCCTTTTCCTACTTGTAGTACACCTTACCAAACCCTTAAGTCCAAGAGCATGAACCCATTGGGAGAATTTTTGTCCACGCATTGATGCCATTTACCTTACATCCCGAGGCGAAGTTCGCAAAACTTGCAATAACAAGTTTCTCCTTTTAACAAACTAGCTTCACCACCCTCTCATGCATCTAAAGAGACCCCACTCTGGAAGATTTGACCACCCCAAGCACTTCCTAGATGCCTCTGGCATTTTTGCAAACACCCTGTGTGCATGGACAGAGTTGGCATGGTCGAAGGTTTTGTGTTGTGAACTTTTCCCTTGCCCCAAACCAAGTTGTCCAGTAGCCTTCTGCATGCCTCTAACCTAGTCCTGTGAATTTGCAGTGGCTCTCTAGCAACTTTAGTCGCCCTGACATTTCGTCGAATGAGTGCCGTGCGTGCTCTGGGCGCGAGCAGAGCACGCGTTTTGCATGTGCCGCGCACGAGCCAACGCGTCGTGCCCCTGGTTTGCCACCGCTCTGCAGAGCCGCGCCACGCGCTCCCCTCCTCACTGCATCACGCCAAGCAGCCCTGGCGCCCTACAGCACCGCCGTCAGAGCCCTTGGCGGCACGGCGGCGTCTGCAGCGCGCCCCTGCCTCGGTCGGTGCCGCCCAAGCCACCAGCGCTCCCCAGCTGCCCCCTTAATCATCTCCAGATCATCCGCAGCCTCGTCCCCTAGCACGCGTCGCCGCCACATCGCCATAGCTACAGAAAGACGGTCGCCGGCAACCTTATCCCCGGCCGCCGCGAAACCGGCCCCGAGCACCTATTTAAGGAGCCCCGAGCTCATGCCCGCACACAGGCAGCCTCTCACCATCCTCCTAGTGCCCCCGTTGCCGTCAGTTGAGGGGGAAGTGGCCGTCTTCACCGACTCCGGCCAGTTCGGCCACCGCCGCCTCCCAGCTCCGTTCGGCACAACCAAAGCCTCCCCGGCCCTCCCAACGCCACCAAGCGACTCCACTACTTCTTGCGGTGCCACCCAGAACCCCAGCTGCGACGGAGAGCCGCCATAACCACAAACTCACTTCTCTCCCGAAGCCACCGGCCGCCGCGAAGCTCGTCGATGACGAATCCCTCCACCTCCAACAACCCTGCAACTACCGGAAGGATCGCCCTAGAGTCGCGGATCCATCCATGACCTCAGCTCCCCACAAGGACCCGCCGTTCGCTGGCGACGGTCGCCGGAGTCCCGCCTCCGCTCGGGACAGAGGAAGAAGAGGGGAGGTGGACCAGTCAAACCTGACCAGTGGGCCAGGCGGGCCCACTGTCAGTGACACGAGTACCGTCCACGCTGGAGTAAGTGGAAGTGTAAATCCAAAATACGCTTTCGACGTGTACGTGTTTAATTGAAATGTTTTCTTTTTCTATTTTTTTAAAAAAACAAATTTGACTAAACTTTGACTGCCTATAACTTTTTGATTATAACTCCAAATGAGTTGATTCTTTTTCCTACCTCTCCCAAATATTGTCTAGTTTATTTTAAAGTTTATTTGAAAAAATTTCAAAAAACTTTTTGTGCTGTTTTGAAATTTGTGTGTTGATTCAAATTTATTTAAAATAGGACTTTTGTCGGTGTACTAGAGTAGGGGTACCCTAGTATCCCGAACTTGTGCACGGGCAGTCGCAGCACCCCGCGGCAAGGCTTGCCGGGCGACCGCCAAGGTCCTCCGTGGTTCCTTTGGAGCCATTCAAGAAAAAAGTATTCAAGCCAAGGAGACAAGGCCCCGGCAAGAGGAGCTTGCCGGGAAGGCCAACCAAGGCATCTCAAGGAACTTGCCGCGACGCGCCACGCGTCCCGGCAAGGCCCGGCGAGCGACAAGCTTCCGGACGCGACAAGCCAACAACCGCGGCAAGGCACTTGCCGCGGCAAGCTACCACTCTGTACCCGCGCTCCAGCGCATCCACCAACGTGTCGCTCTGGGACCTTTTCAAGCACGCATGGCAGGAAGCTGTGCAGCCAGCGGTGTGCGGTGGCAAGTAGAGCTGACAAGATTGCCATCGTGGCAAGCGGTGGTGCCCCTGACGGTCCCTTTTTGCACTGTTTGGGAAACACAGACGGACATTTAATGCTTTTGTCCCCTGCCATCAGGGTTAGGTATGATACACTGTACAAGTAGTTGTACCAACCGCAACTCCTTTTCCATTTTTGCCCTTGTCTACATTGCCAACTATCGGTGACCCCTTGAGCATATAAAAGGAGGCCCATGCGCAACGTAGAGGGGGGTTCGAAGCCAGAAAGCACTCACTCTCGGTCTCGTTAGCGGCTAGTGTGTACTGTAGCACTCAGCGCTCCCGAGCAAGAACTCAATACAATCAGACAAGCAGCAGTAGGAGTATTATCTCTCCGGAGAGCTGCGAAGCTGGGTAAATCGCTCGTGTGCTTCGCCTCGATCTGCTCTTCGCGCGGTCTCCGCCCCCCGCCAAACCGAAAGGGGCTCGGTCCGCCGGTCCCATAGGTGTTCATTCCCATGACATCTTTGGCGCGCCAGGTAGGGGGCATCGAGGCGGTGTGAACCTGATCCGGCGTTCACACCAACTACATCTTCATCATCTTCACCGACATGCCACCGAAGAAGAAGGCTTCAGAGGTGGCTACTCCGTCCACGTCGATCCCACCACCACCGGAGAAAACGGGTGGTGGGGTAGACGCCGGCGGAAGAACGGGCGTCGACGAGGGAGCTCACGGTGCTGCCAGGTCCAAGGACAAGGCCCCGCAGACCTCGGTGTCCGTACATGCACCGCGCCCATCCCAGGAGGCGCAAGACCGACATCGTCATGGTACTCGCGGTACCATACGTTCGTTGGACCAAGATCGAGCTGGTGGATCTCGGAGTGCTTAAGACCAGCATGCACGCCAACATGCTGGCACGAGCAAGGCACGGTCGCCTGGACGGGATTCTGCTCCTTCTAACATAGTTAGAAGTCCGAGCATATCCTGCTCCTTGCACCGTTCGCCAATGCCACCCACCACTCCAGCAGAAGCTTTAGCACGAGCTCAACTACTCCAGGATTACCCTCCAACGGCGGACATGATCGACGAATGGAGGGCCACCATTCAGAGTCTCATTGGCTTCGCCAACGGCAACACCCCACGGCAGCCGAATACATCGCAGCCACGGCAAGATTGCCAGGCACGAGCCAATGGCGACAAGACCGGTGGGGGTGCAACCACCGTGCACTCTCCACCCCGAAGGCCAAGATCGCCGACTCGCTGGGTCAACCTCGACAGCGACTCCACCGCATCATCTGATCCTCGAGCTCGTCGCGATCAGCGCCAAGTTCTTCACGAACGACAGCAAGAAGACGCTCGTACTCGCATCGATGCCGAAGAGAAGCACGACGGCAAGACGCATCCGTCGGAGTTCCTCAGCATCTACACCATCGCGGTGCAAGCTGCCGGGGAACAGGACGACAAGATCCTTGCCAACTACTTCCCGCTAGTGCTCAAGCCCAATGTCAGATCTTGGCTCATGCACTTGCCGGACAACTCCATATCTTCATGGGAAGAACTATGCCATCAGTTTGTCGGTGCCTTTACAGGCGGCCACAAACCTCATGGCCAAGAGAGCGACCTTCATATACTCGTCCAGAAGGAAGGAGAGTCCCTGCGCAAGTACACTCAGAGATTCAGCCGTGTACAACACAACATCCCAGATGTCCACCCTGCCGCGGTCATCAGCGCGTTCCATCAGAACGTGCGTAACCGCAGGCTGCGGGAGGAGATGGCGATGTGCAAGATCAGAGATGTCAGTGAGCTATATGCCTTGGCTGACAAGTGTGCACGTGCTGAGGAAGGGAGGAGACTCCCCGGAGAGAATACAGGAGCAGGGGGATCTGACAGCGAGGATGCCGCCCGGCAAAGAAAAATCGGCGGCGGAACAACAGGAAGAAGAAAGGCAAAGATGTGCTAGTTGTTGAGCAGCCTGGCAACGGAGGTGGCGTCGAGAAAGCCAAAGCTGGTAGCTCCAGCGAGGCTGTGGCGGTCGCCGACAAGCAGGACGGCACCAACAAGCAGTACTACAAGATCCACCGCACCAAGGGCCATGACCTCCAGAGCTGCAAGAAGGTCGAGCAGCTTGTTGAGCAGCAAAAAGCCGAGTATGAGCGACGCGACAAGGAGAAAGCCCAAGAAGGTACTAGAGGATCCGGCAAGAAGCGCCCCGGCCGGGGAGGACGCCGCGGCAAGGCCAAGCAGCGGCAAGGAGACAGACCTCCCCGCGGTCGCGACAAGGATGAAGATGACGATGATGATGAAGAGATGGATGTTGACGGCGGTGCTTCTCTGCATACTTCACACCGCCAGCTCAAGCAGTGGGTGCGGGAAGTCAATGCGGCAGAACCACCCGTCGAGTCACGTAAGCCTTTGAAATGGTCCAGCACGCCTATCATCTTTGATATTGAGGACCACCCTGATCGCATAACTGCAGTCGGGTGCTTGTCGATGTTGGTTTCACCAACTATCCGCAACATCAAGGTCACTAAGATGCTAGTTGACAGCGGGGCTGGCTTGAACCTGATCTCCTCCGTGGTACTCCAGAAACTCCAGATCCCTGACAGCGAGCTCTAAGAGACCGGCACATTCCATGGAATCAATCCGGGAAGGAGCAAGCCGAAGGGAAAGATCACGTTGCCGGTGACATTTGGCAGCGAGTTGAACTTCAGGACTGAGAGGGTCACTTTTGACGTTGCTGACTTTCCATTGCCTTACAATGGGATACTTGGCCGTCCAGCACTCGCCAAACTCATGGCAGCCTCTCACTGTGCATACAACATGTTGAAGATCCCAGGTCCGATAAGTGTCATCTCTGTCCCTGGCGACAAGAAGGATGCTCTTATCTGCACCGACAAGATCTACCGGGAAGTAG
Organism: Aegilops speltoides; assembly: GCA_021437245.1. NCBI lineage: Eukaryota > Viridiplantae > Streptophyta > Magnoliopsida > Poales > Poaceae > Aegilops > Aegilops speltoides. Next base: position 228,224,315 of record CM038142.1, read on the forward strand.
TAGCCGCAACAGATCGCAAGTCACTTGCCGCTGAAGCTCCCGGGGGGAAGAAGAAGACCAAGTCCGGCAAGAGTTCTGATACCCACTCCGGCAAGCGCACCTCTTCGGAGTGCTGCACTACCGTCGAGGATGCACCATCGAGCTCCACCGGCAAGTGTAAGAAGACGAAGGGAGCTCCGCCAGAGACCAAGAAGGTGTCCGCCAAGGAGGACGGCACTGGTGGTACCTTCACCACCAGTGCCACTCTTGACCCTAAATAGGAAAGCGCCATTGCTTTCTCAAGGGCGAACGTCAACGTGTTTGCGTCGCAACCGTCTGACATCCCCGGTGTTCCCAGGAAAGTAATCGAGCACCATCTTGCCGTCTGTACTCATGCGCGGCCCGTCAAGCAGAAAGTCAGGAAACAAGCAGTGGAGCGCCAAGAATTCATCACAGAAGAAATCAAGAAGTTGGAAGCAGCAGGCCTTGTCAGAGGAGTGCTCCATCCTACGTGGTTGGCCAATCCTATAGTCGTGCGCAAGGCAAACGGGAAATGGAGGCTTTGTATCGACTTTACCGATGTTAATAAAGCTTGTCCCAAAGACCCATTTACCTTGCCGTGCATTGACAAGATTGTTGACTCCACGGCCGGATGTGACTTGCTTTCATTTCTTGATGCATACTCAGGATACCATCAGATCTTCATGGCAGAAGAGGATGAGGAAAAGACCGCATTCATCACTCCATGTGGCACGTCATCGCTTCGCATTTAATGCCTTTTGGTTTAAAGAATGCTGGTTCAACATTTGCAAGAGTAGTCCATGACGCTTTTGAGCCACAAATACACAGAAATGTGGAAGCCTACATGGATGACATAGTGGTCAAGAGCAAGGACAAGGCAACTCTAATTCAGGATTTAGATGAAACCTTTGCAAATCTGCACAAGATCAACCTCAAGATCAACCCTGAGAAGTGTGTGTTTGGAGTCCCCTCCAGCAAGCTTCTCGGGTTCTTCGTGTCTCAGCGGGGAATTGAAGCCAATCCCGACAAGATCAAGGCCATTGAGCAGATTGAAGCAACAAAGCGCATCAAGGATGTGTGAAGACTTGCCGGTTGCGTGGCTGCTCTCAGCAGGTTTATCTCTAAGTCTGCTGAGCGCGCCCTGTTGTTTTTCAAAATATTGAAAAAGGCGGGTCCGATGAAATGGACTCTGGAAGCGGAGGCTGCGCTGCAGGACTTGAAAAGATACCTGTCCTCCACTCCAACACTTGTCGCACCTAGGCCACAAGAGAAGTTGCTGCTGTATATAGCTGCAACCAATCAAGTGGTTAGTGCTGCGTTAGTAGCGGAGAGGGAGGCGGATGATGAGCCAGCAATCGCGGCAAGTGGATCCAGCGACAAGCAGGGGGCTTCACCGGCAAGCTCTGGTCCCGACAAAGGTAGATCTGCGCAGGCGCATGAGGAGATACAGAAGAAAATGGTGCAGCGCCAAGTGTACTTTGTCAGTTCCCTTCTGCAGGGGGCTAGGTCAAGGTACTCTGGTGTGCAGAAGTTGCTTTTCGGCCTTCTCATGGCCTCGAGAAAGCTGCGCCATTACTTCCAAGCACATGAGATCACAGTTGTCACTCATTTTTCACTGAAGAGGATACTGCAGAATCCAGAAGCAACAGGCAGGATTGTCGAATGGGCACTAGAACTGTCAAGCTTTGGCCTCAAGTTGGAAAGCACTTCAACTATCTAGAGCAGAGCATTGGCAGAATTCATAGCAGAGTGGACGCCAACGTCAGATGAAGAAATTCCAGAAACGAGCATCCTCGTCAAGGAAGCAAGCAAAGAGTGGTTGATGTACTTTGATGGTGCCTTCTCACTGCAAGGCGCCGGTGCGGGCGTGCTGCTTGTCGCGCCCACCGGAGAGCACCTCAAGTACATAGTCCAGATGCACTTTCCCAAGGAGCAAGCAACAAACAATACTGTAGAGTATGAAGGTTTGCTTGCCGGTCTCAGGATTGCAGCAGACCTTGGGATCAAGAAGCTCATTGTCAGGGGTGACTCGCAGCTTGTCGTCCGCCAAGTGAACAAGAACTATCCGAGTCCGTTGATGGAAGCATACGTTGATGAAGTGAGAAAGTTAGAAGAGCACTTTGACGGCTTACAGATGGAACATGTTCCAAGAGCTCAGAACGACATTGCCGATGGCCTGTCAAAGTGCGCCACACTTAAGTTACCTGTGGAACTAGGGATCTTTGTGCTCAAACTGACTCAGCCGTCCGTAACACCATCAACTGGACAGGGCAAGAAGAGAAAGTTGATTTCTGGTGACAATTTTCCGGCAGAGCTCCCCGAAGCCGCCGCCAAGAAGGTCCCCAAGATCAACACCAAGAGTGCTGAGGAGCAGTCTGCTCCGGCAAGCCCTAGGGTTTGTTCTGTTGAAGCAGACGCTCCTGACAAGTTTTGCTCCGACAAGCTTGCCAGGGAACGTCAAGCTCCGGCTGAGCCACAGGTTCTCGCCGTAGAAGCGGATGTTCCTGCAGCAGCATATGTGCCTTTAGTCCTTGTTGTTGAGCCGCAAGCTCCAGCATGGGCACAGCAGATTGTCCGTTTCCTTCAGACAGGAGAACTTCCCAAAGAGCAAGAAGAAGTGGAAAAAGTAGCCCGGCAGTCAAGTATGTACCAGTTTGTTGACAACACACTGTACAGAAGAAGACTCAATGGTGTGAAATTGAAGTGTATTCACCGGGAAGACGGGCAAAAGCTGTTGGCAGAGATACATGGACGCATATGTGGTCACCACATTGGCGCAAGAGTACTTGCCGGCAAAGCATTCCGGCAAGGTTTCTTTTGGCTGACAGCCCTCTAGGATGCAAGTGCACAAGTAACCAAGTGTGAAGCATGCCAGTTCCATACCAAGCAGATACACCAGCCAGCTCAAGCTCTCCAGACGATCCCTTTGTCCTGGCCATTTTCGGTCTAGGGGCTCGACATCCTCGGCCCCTTTCCCCGAGCTGTCGGGGACTTTGAGTACTTGTACGTTGCAATCGACAAGTTCACAAAGTGGCTGGAAGTGGAAGCAGTGAGGAAGGTGACAGCCCAGTCAGCAGTCAAGTTCTTCAGGTCGATTGTTTGCCGCTTCGAGATCCCTAACAGGATCATCACCGACAACGGCACACAATTCACGTGCCGCACCTTCATGCAGTACGTCCAAGATCTTGGCGCCAAAGTCTACTTCGCTTCTGTTGCTCATCCGAGAAGCAACGGTCAAGCGGAGAGGGCAAATGCTGAAGTGCTGCGCGGGCTCAAGACCCGGACTTTCGACAGGCTGCACAGGTGCGGAAAGAACTGGATTGAGGAGCTGCCGGTGGTTCTTTGGCCGATCTGGATGACGCCAAATCAAGCCACTGGCCAGACACCTTTCGCTCTAGTCTATGGAGCAGAGGCAGTTCTCCCCACGGAACTTGTATACGGGTCGCCTCTAGTGCTCGCTTATGATGAGTTTGAGCAAGAGCAGCTGCGACAAGATGACGCGCTGCTCCTTGAGGAAGACCGTCTTCAGGCCGCTGTACGAGCTGCTCGATACCAGCAAGCTTTGCGCCGCTACGATAGCCGCAAAGTTAATGCCAGAAGTCTCGAGGAAGGCGACCTTGTTCTTCGGCGCGTTCAGTCCGCCAAGAATTCTAACAAGTTGACGCCGAAGTGGGAAGGCCCTTACCGGGTGAAACGAGTCACTAAGCCTGGCGCTGTCCACCTTGAGACCGAAGATGGCACTCCGGTGAGCAACTCCTGGAACATTGAGCATCTTCGTAAGTTTTACCCGTAAGGCGCGGTTGCCGGAACCTGTTCCGGCAACCACCTTTTGTACAAGTCTTTCCGCTGTTGCATGTAATCCTTTGTACAAAGCCGGGCGCAGACCCCGTGCATAAATAAAGCTCATGTGCTCCGCACATCTTGTCAATTTCATGCTTTCTATTTTTTGCATGTGTTATCGACACTTTGTGCAAAGACCTACCCCGGTAAGCAATAACGAGCCGTGAGGCTCCATATCTTTATTTTCTTCTTTCTTTTCTCAAAGAAAGGAAGGTTCCTCGCCCACAAGTTTGTCGGGGAAGGAGAAGATAATGGTGTGGACGGGCATCGCTCAAGAAAGTTTCGCCTACCGGGACGCAAACAATGTAAAAGCTAAGTTGCCGAGTTTGAGCAATCAGTTTTAAATTTTTAAGTTATCTTCCTCGAACGACTGCGTGCTTTGTATGGAAAACTCTGTGCGCGGAGGAACCAACTCGTAGCTAGTTGCGCCCTTACTTTGTTTCGAGTCTGCTCAACAATTTAAGTGGGCTGCGACTAGTTGCGACAAGGTTTCTTGCCGGTAGCAGCACCGTTAGCAGGCTGCTGACGTCCCGCACTCAGCGCCATGGCTAAGGTGCCTCGTGACCGCAAGTTCCCTAAAAGCGTAGGGCAAAAACATACAAAGGAAGGAATCAAGTAAAGGAAATAACATAGCAATCGATACCCAAAATAAAAAGTTATATTACAAGATAGCTTGTCGCAGCTCTAATAGATTGTTCCCGTAACATGACCAACAGCGACAAGAAAAGGAAGAAACGGGCTGCCTAATCTGTCAACCCTCTTGACCTCGTTCACCTTGTCCACAATGGGTGCGACAAGGGCCTTGAGCGCTTCCAGATCAGCATCCGCCGGCAGCTTGTTGAGGACGTTGGTGAGGTTGAGGCCTGGGTTGCGGAAGGCCACCTTCACCAACACCTTTGCGTAACTCCCCAGCAGATCGTGGCGCAACTCGTCGACCAGCTGCTTTGGGGTCCTTTCTCGAGTCGCTGAGGGGGCCGCCACGCCTTTGAAGAACAAAGTGAGCTTGGCGCTGGGTTGGAGGTTCTCGTCGGAGGAGTACCCGAAATCCTCCATCCCCAGCTGCGCCAGCTCCCTGTCGATGGCTGCGGCAACATCCACCAGACCCTCCGTCGAGTGCTCCACATTTTCCCGAAAGGTGTTCTGGGTGGCAGCCGCACTCGCCAGCAGCGCCTCGTTGGCCTTGATCTCCTCTTTCAATGCCGCCTCCTGCTTCCTAGCGCCGTCCAGCGTCTTGGTCAAAGTAGCTAGCTTCAACTCAAGATCTGTGTTGGAGTCCTTAGCGGCGCTAAGCTCCTTGCCCTTCTCGACGAGACGACCCTGCAGCTCGCCATGGGCGTAGGCGTCCTTCTCGCGCTCATGCTTGAGAGCAGCAAGCTCTTCACCCCTCGCCTTGAGATCGGCCTCCAGCTGCGCCACCTTCGTCTCCAGCTCCTTCTTGGTGGCCTCGGGAGCTGCGGCAGCATCCTTTGCTTCCTTGAGAGCCCCGCCTAATGTTTCCTCGCGCGCAGCAAGCTCCTCCTCGTGGCTGTCAAGGTTAACCTTCCGCTGCGCCAGCTCGCCTTCCCGCGCGAACAGCTCTTCAGCTTCGGCCTTCTCGAGGAGGAAAGCTCTCCGCGCCTCGGCGAGTTGCGCCCGCTCCTCTGCAATGGACCGGAGGGCTTCCTGGTTGCGACTCCGGAGCTCCTCCGCATGCTTCTCCATGTCCACTCCCGCCCTTGCGACAAGTGCTTCTCGGGATTTCAGCTTGGCCTGCCGAGCACGGTAGAGCGACACCAGCTTGCGCAGCAGCTGCTCCTCCTCAGACTCGCCTCTGCTGCTGCTCGGCGCGTCAACCAGCGTCAACCCAGCGGAGGCGAGCACCTCTCTGTCAAAGGCTTCTCCTTCGACCGGCGCCCTGGAGCTTGACGCCCAGGGGAGCTTGATGAAGACACCATCGCCGGCCTTCAACAGGCACCGGCTGGGTTCTCCGAGCTCGACGCAAGCGGCAGCGCGGGGATCGGCGGTCGGCGTAGCGCCTTGCGCTCCTGCGGCCTCGGGGCCGTCAGTGCGATCGCCAGACCCCTTGACAGCTCCTGCGGCGCCGGCTTTGGCGACCTCTTCGCCGGCGGGATCATCAGCGCCGTCTTCTTCTTCGGTTGCGGCGGCGTCATCAGTATTGTCGCGCGCGTTCTCCTCGCCGGCGACCTCGGTCTCCATCGGCTCCATGACATGTGGATCTGAGGGCCGAAAGAGGGAGAAAAGTCAAGCAAAAATCCAAAAAGAAAATCAGAAGAACTCAAGGGAAGTTTGCAAGCAAGGGGGTTACCTGTACTGGGCTCTTCAGTCATGGGCTCCACCACTGGGGGGTCGCTGGTGCCGTCCTTTGCCAAAGAACTGTCCCTTGTCGGAAACTTCTCCCTTGCCGGAGAACGCTCCCTTGCGGGGGAGTCCTCCCTTGGCGGTGTGGTCGAAGCAGATGTCATGCCGGGGGTGGCTTCCGGACGCTCCTGGTGAGGCTGCTCTGCTCCTGCACAAACCAACAATCAGATATCAGCAAAGAAAGGGCACCCATGCACGCCTGACAGCGGGAAGTAAACCATATACTTAGGCTGGGTGCTGTGCTGGGGGCTGCTTTGGGGAATGATTGCTGGGTCCGGCAAGGTGGTCTCGGGTGCACCCCCAGTTGTCGCGGAGGGTTCGTCCTCGATGACAATCACCGGGACATTGGCTCTCTTCGCCGCTCTCTGGTCCAGAGTCCTGAAAAGGAATGAGTTCAGAGTCAAGCAAGTTAGATACAAGACAAAACAACAAGAATTGAAGAACTACAAGTACAGCAAAGGATCTGACTCTTCTTCTTCCTCGTCGGAGCTGAGCGTGGAGAGGTCGAAGTTCGGCCCACCTTTGGCGCGACGAGGCGGAGGAGTGGGTTCCCTTGACAGCTTGGCGGGGGCGGTGGCAGGATCAGAAGCGGTGGTTCGAGAGGACCCCGCTCCAGTTGCCGCAGCGGCATGAGATGCTCCCGCGGCGACAGTGCTTGCCCCGGTGGAGCGTGTCGCGCGGTGCGGCGGCTGTTGACCCCTCTGCCGCCCCGCTATGTCCCCAACCTTGCGGAGATGCCTTCTTGGTGGAGCTGGGGCTCTGCTTGCGGCGGGCTGTCTGAAGACGAGGAGGAAGAGGAGTCGGACTCCGACGAGCCGCTTGCACCCTCGGCGGGCTCGCTCGACTCAGCTTCAGACTCGGCAAGCTCTCCCTTGCCGGCAAGCTCTCCCTCACCGACAAGCTCATCTCGATCGGCAAGACTTGCCGCCTCTGCTGCCTCTGCCTCCTCCACGGTGAATCCAAACTCGCCCGCGGCGGCGGCTGCCACCGCCTCTTCCGCCCTGGTGGCGATGCGCTGCGTCTCCGCATCGGTGGTGTTGCGGGTAAGGCTCTTTTGTTCATTGGAGCAGACCGCCACTTGTACCAGGCCGTCGAAGAACTCCTGCACAATGACGTCTGCAGGCTCTTGCCAAGTTGGGACAATTCCATGCGAATCGCACAGCGCATCATTGCACGGATGCGGTCGAGCAAGGAATTGTTGCACAGCGGAACGACACCCTTCGGCAACCTGAACCATTCGGGATGTTGAGGGTTGTTCTTGAACAATTCCTTGAGCATCGCGTCCAGTTCCAGGACAGTGAAGTTGAAGTGGAGGCCCGGGCGCAGCCTCATGATGTCCGCCGGTCCCCCGAACTCCCAGGCGGGTCTCCTCCTCTCCTGCAGGGGGGCGATGCGGCGGTGAAGGAAATCTGCGCTAACAGCGCCTACAGTGAGCCCAGCAAGCCTGAGGCGAAGGATCCTGGTGATGGCAATCTTCAGCCTATCATCTTCTGGGGCCACGCTGCTCCAATCGTTGCCGCAAGACTATCGGGCTTGGCGCTGGGCGAGTGGCAGCTGCGGGTTCTCCTTGACGATCCAGCACCAGTCTGCTCTCCATTCCTCCCACTTGTCGCGGAGCTCTCCCTCCAGATAGGCTTCCTTGTTGCCGGCTCTCGAGATCTAGGCGATTCCGCCGGATAGAGGTTCCCCTCTCTCAACCCCGGGCATGAAGAAGTGGCGGAAAAGAGCTACATTTGGATGGACTCCGACAAAGTTTTCGCAGAGATGTGCGAAAACTGCCATGGTCAGGACGACATTGAGGGTGAAGTCAAGGAGGTGGAACCCATTGGTGTTCATGATATCATAGAAAAATTCAGAGAAAGGCGAGCAGAGCCCGCAGTAGAAGAACAACGCGAAGAAGGGATATCCGTACGGGGCTCGTTCCAAAGCGGCGGCGGAGAGCACCTTCGTGCGCGAATGCGCTCGCGTCTCCGTCGACAAGAAGAGGTAGTAGTACTCCCTCAGCTCCTTCGCGGCGAGCTGGGGGGAAGGTTGTCCGCTCCCTTCGCAGTTCCGCGAGCCGCTGCGCCTCGGTCGTCTTCACGGCCTTCCCCTTGCCGGCTTTCAGAGCCATGGCGGAGGTGGTGGGGGAGATCGACGGCATTGGTGGTGCTGGTGGCGATGGGGGGCGGAGCGCTGCTCTCCTTCGGCTTTGGGAAGAAGAGGGGAGCGGCGGAAGATTTCTGAGATTGGAACAGCAACTGGCGAGATGGGGGAACTGCCCCTGTTTCCTCTGCTTATAAAGATGGAGGGGAAGGGCATTCCGTCTTTCATAATAAAGAAACCACCCACGATCTCTCCCACGACGCCGCATTCAACGCGTGCCGTTAGGGGAGGGCGCGGTGGATACGGAGTAAGATACGGCGTGGCCCGAGCCGCGGCGTGCCGTCTCTGTTTTGGCCTCGCCCAACAGCTTCGGCACCGTGTGTGGCCCAGTTCGGGGCTCTGTCGGTGTACTAGAGTAGGGTACCCTAGTATCCCGAACTTGTGCACGGGCATCAAGAAGACCAGGGCAAGGCTTGCCGGGCGACCGCCAAGGTCCTCCATGGTTCCTTTGGAGCCATTCAAGAACAATGTATTCAAGCCAAGGAGACAAGGCCCCGGCAAGAGGAGCTTGCCGGGAAGGCCAACCAAGGCATCTCAAGGAACTTGCCGCGACGCGCCACACGTCTCGGCAAGGCCCGGTGAGCGACAAGCTTCCGGACGCGACAAGTCAACAACCTCGGCAAGGCGCTTGTCGCTGAAGCTACCACTGCACCGCGCTCCAAATAAGATCCACCAACGATGTCGCCTGGGTCCTTTCAGCACGCGTGGCGGGGAAGTCTGTGCAGCCAGCGGTGTGCGGTGGCAAGCGGAGCTGACAAGATTGCCATCGTGGCAAGTGGTGGTGCCCCTGACGGTCCCTTTTTGCCTTTGTTTGGGCGATACGTAAGGGCATTTAATGCTTTTGTCCCCGCCGTCAGGGTTAGGTATGATACACTGTACAAGTAGTTGTACCAACCGCAACTCCTTTTCCATTTTTGCCCTTGTCTACATTGCCACCTGTCGGTGACCCCTTCAGCATATAAAAGGAGGCCCATGCGCAATGTAGAGGGGGGTTCGAAGCCAGAAAGCACTCACTCTCGGTCTCGTTAGCGGCTAGTGTGTACTGTAGCACTCAGCGCTCCCGAGCAAGAACTCAATACAATCATACAAGCAGCAGTAGGAGTATTATCTCTCCGGAGAGCTCCGAAGCTGGGTAAATCGCTCGTGTGCTTCGCCTCGAACTGCTCTTCGCGCGGTCTCCGCCCCCATAGGTGTTCGTTCCCACAAAAACTTTGGAGAGAGAGAAGCAAACCTTCAAAAGTTTTGGAGTGCACCCTGCCTTTCCTCATATTGAAGGCAAGCATTCTGAACCCCGGCATAATATTTTTGGTGTGTTCGTTGACACGTTTATAACACCACCTCATTTCGAAGGACTTGTTATTTCATGTGATATGATCATTTGCATGGATGCATATTAGTGATTTCCATGCTGTTGGAAATGAGTATACATGTGATGGTAATCATCCTCATGTACCTTGCATGCATGCCGGAAAGGAATCCGGGAAAGCCTCTGCCTTGGGTAGGCGTGGGCTTGTCGCCAGTCTCCGTCAGGACGGTTATGTCCGGTATGGCATAGTAAGGTATAATGAGCGGTGATTCTGTTGGTTGAAATATATTTGTTACACATGTCATGCAGGAAATTCAATAAACCTCCTGAGTCGACCGTAGATCGAGTGTTGTTCCAGTAACCCCCACACTTGTTTCGTGCTACCACTTGTCCCTGCCACATGTAGGGTACGGTTCAGTAATTTTGTCAACCCCTTTCTAGCACACACCGTACAGAGGGGCCGGGATGAGGGTACCAAGGCCATGGATTAAAGCCAGTCATCCGGTCAGGGGGCATGGGTGTTTCGGTTGTAGCCGAGGGGATAGCTTCCCTAGTTTTGCGCGTGGTATAAATTTTGTGATCCCATGCTAGTTGTAGCCTCCCCACTTAGAGTTTTGCTTAACAGTGTCGCGGGTGATTCCAGACACCGGTAAGTTAAGCTGGTGTGTGCAAGTCCGGTGTGTTTTCATTTAAAAGACCATGGACGGAATTAGTCTTGATGGACTAAAGAAACCCGTTACTCGTGGGTAAAGAGTACACCCTCTGCAGAGATTAAACCTATTCGAATAGCCGTGTCCATGGTTAAGGACTACAGTCTGGGTTGGGTCAAGTGTCGGTCTTAGTGTCGGTCTTCGGAGGAGAGATTGTTAAACCAGAACTTGGATTGTGACTTGTGACTTGTGATGATTATGATATTATTATTATGGACTAACCCATTATATCATTGAGTATCCCTGGGATAGTTCTACCTCCCGGATATTCCTTGTGATTATTTACTCTATAAGCCCTTTATGTGGTGTCGCTAAGACGCCCGACTGTGGCATTGCTTGTCATTTACTTTTGATATAAGCCCTTTCTGCGATGTCGCTCAGACGTCCGACTGTGGCATGCTTGTTATTTTCTTTATATGCCCTTTATGTGGTGTCGCTCAGACACCCGACTGTGGCATGCTTGTTATTTTCTTATAAGCCCTTTATGTGGTGTCGCTCAGATGCCCGATTGTGGCATGCTTTTTATTTTCTTTATAAGCCCTTTATGTGGTGTCGCTTAGACGCCCGACTAAGGCATGCTTCATATCATGGCCCTTTCGAGGCGTCCCTCCAGACACCCGATCGGTGCATGTTATTGGTACCCCATTATTGCATATTCATGTTGCATATAAATAACTGGCTTGCATGCATCAGAGATTTTATTTTATGACTGACGATGTGATCATAGAATATTTCAGCGCACGATTATCATTTATATTATACCCGTGTTCATAATGTTTGCGAGTCCATTCAAAGTACTCACTGGCTTGTCCCTGGCTATTGTCTTGGCTAGATTTCCTGCACGGAGAGGAGCGTTGCGACGACAGCCCCTGAACCTAAGCAACGGAGATAGCAGCTTCGCGAAGATAGGAGTTAACCTGGTGAGCTGTTCCTGTTGGGAAATGGAGTCCCATAGACACTGATGATCCTCAAACCGCTTCCGCCCTCAACCACTAGAAACCATATGTTGTACTCACAGGCCAAAATGGTCTTGTACTGCACATTTTGTACTTTGCTTGGATTTTCTGTATCAAGTTGGAGCCTCATCAGCTAACAGTAATCCTGGGGCTGATGAGCACGATGGTCTTTTTCTGGAAATTGATACTCAGAAAAACCGGTCATGACAGACTTGGTATCAGAGCCAGGCTGACCATTGGCTAATCCTATCTTAGCCAGGTCGAAAAACTTAGGCAAACCAACCCACCAGACCCTAGCCAAAACCCCAGCCAAGCTTCCCATGTAAGATAGCCACACAGTGACCCCGACACTTTTGGCAGTCGGTGCCCAATCTATCAGCCTAGCCTGTCGATCACGCGCTAGTGACCGACAAATAATCTGTCTTATTTGCAAGCGTGCGAAGGAAGACTCCGTTCCCTATTTCTATAAAAAGGGCACACTAGCCTCAACAAAGCACATCCCCGGCCATCAACCAAAATACCTTGATGACCCCAAAAGTGCTTCGTCACCTTTTGGAAACAGGCTCCAACAGGATTGTGGCCAACAATCCCCGAGATGGTCATCATCGCTACCCCGACCCTTTTGCCCCTCAACCCCCTCCAATAGATCACGACAGTGAAAACCGTGGAGAAACCTCGACGTCCGCAAGGCAAGCCCGCTTAGAATGACCTCACCTTGTAATCTTGTGACCCTGTGTAACCGTAATTAAATGTTGTTTGCTTGTGCGCTCCTATTTTTAATAGTAGCCATGCATGAGTATGTTGATGTGCGATTGCATTTTTTTAATCCCGGGCGTAGCTGCCAACCTCGACGACGCAAGTTTGTGCTATGAATAAATCTTTCGGTTCCAGCTCATAGGAAAGATTTTTTTAAAACAACTCTTAACAAATCTCGAGGACGAGATTTCTTTTAAGAGGGGTAGTGTTGTGACACCCCCAAATTTTGACCTTGTTTATTTAATTAAAATTTTGCCAGGAAATTAAACTTTTATTTTCTGGGCTCCCTTTTGATTTTTTTTGAACCTTTTTCTCCCTTGCCATTATGGAGTTTTCCCCAAAGTGAAAACTTTTCAAATATGTTTTGGACTTGTTTAACCTCTCAAGAAAAACTTATATTTTATTAGTAGAACTAATTACATAATTAATTTGCTTGATCTTTATTTTTTTGAAAAATGGTTTCCCATGGTTTATGGTCCCATTTGAACTGCAACCCTTTTATAAATTAATTTAAATTCCAACCAAAATTTGGAGATGTCAGGTAATGTTTTTAAACCACTTTTGTGCAAAAATATCCTCTGCCCATTGAATATTTTGAGCTCTACACCTTATTTGAAAATCTGGTCCAGTGGGCAGATTTGCACTACAACCTATTTATTTATTTCTTTAAGTTTCTACCAAAATTTTGGGATGTCAGTAGGAGCGTATTATTCAGCTTTATGCAAAAAAACCAGCTATGTTCTTTCAAAAATTTGAGTGAATCATCCTCATTTCCATTCTGGTCCAACTTGAGGCTTTGTACTACAACTATATTTTAACTTGCTCCTTTTGCTGTGATTCCTTTTCCTACTTGTAGTACACCTTACCAAACCCTTAAGTCCAAGGGCATGAACCCATTGGGAGAATTTTTGTCCATGCATTGATGCCATTTACCTTCTGTCCAGAACTGAAGTTGTGCAAAACTTGCAATAACAAGTTTCTCCTTTTAACAAACTAGCTTCACCACCCTCTCATGCATCTAAAGAGACCCCACTCTGGAAGATTTGACCACCCCAAGCACTTTCTAGATGCCTCTGGCATTTTGTCTAACACCCTGTGTGCATGGACAGAGTTGGCATGGTCGAAGATTTTGTGTTGTGAACTTTTCCCTTGCCCCAAACCAAGTTGTCCAGTAGCCTTCTGCATGCCTCTAACCTAGTCCTGTGAATTTGCAGTGGCTCTCTAGCAACTTTAGTCGCCCTGGCATTTCGTCAAATGAGTGCCATGCGTGCTCTGGGCGCGAGCAGAGCACGCGTTTTGCACGTGCCGCGCCCGAGCCGACGCGTCGCGCCCCTGGTTTGCCACCGCTCTGCAGAGCCGTGCCACGTGCTCCCCTCCTCACCGCATCACGCCAAGCAGCCCTGGCGCCCTACAACACCGCCGTCAGAGCCCTTGGCGGCATGCCGGCGTCTGCAGCGCGCCCCTACCTCGGTCGGTGCCGCCCAAGCCACCAGCGCTCGCCAGCTGCCCCCTTAGGCATCTCCAGCTCATCCGCAGCCTCGTCCCCTAGCACGCGTCGCCGCCACGTCGCCATAGCTACAGAAAGACGGTCGCCGGCAACCTTATCCCCGGCCGCCGCGGGACCGGCCCGAGCGCCTATTTAAGGAGCCCTGAGCTCATCCCCGCACGCAGGCAGCCTCTCACCATCCTCCTAGTCCCCCCGTTGACGTCAATTGAGGGGGAAGAGGCTCTTTTCACCGACTCCGGCCAGTTCGGCCACCGCCGCCTCCCGGCTCCGTTTGGCACAACCAGAGCCTCCCCGGCCCTCCCAACGCCACCAAGCAACTCCACTACTTCTTGCGGTGCCACCCAGAACCCCAGCTGCGACGGAGAGCCGCCATAACCACAAACTCACTTTGCTCCCGAAGCCACCGGCCGCCGCGAAGCTCGTTGACGGCGAATCCCTCCACCTCCAACAACCCTGCAACTACCGGAAGGATCGCCCTAGATTTGCGGATCCATCCCTGACCTCAGCTCCCCACAAGGACCGCTGTCACGGCGACAGTCATCGAGTCCGCCTCCGCCGGGACGAGAGAAGAAGAGGGGAGGTGGACCAGTCAAACTTGACCAGTGGGCCAGGCGGGCCCACTGTCAGTGACACGAATACCGTCCACGCTGGAGTAAGTGGAAGCGTAAATCCAAAATATGCTTTCGACGTGTACGTGTTTAATTGAAACGTTTTCTTTTCTGTTTTTTTTAAATAACAGATTTGACTGAACTTTGACTGCCTATAACTTTTTAATTATAACTCCAAATGAGTTGATTCTTTTTCCTACCTATCCCAAATATTGTCTAGTTTATTTTAAAATTTATTTGGAAAATTTTCAGACAACTTTTTGTGCTGTTTTGAAATTTGTGTGTTGATTCAAATTTATTTAAAATAGGACTTTGGAGAGAGAGAAGCAAACCTTCAAAAGTTTTGGAGTGCACCCTGCCTTTCCTCATATTGAAGGCAAGCATTCTGAACCCCGACATAATATTTTTGGTGTGTTCGTTGACACGTTTATAACAGCACCTCATTTTGAAGGACTTGTTATTTCATGTGATATGATCATTTGCATGGATGCATATTAGTGATTTCCATGCTGTTGGAAATGAGTATACTTGTGATGGTAATCATCTTCATGTACCTTGCATGCATGCCGGAAAGGAATCCGGGAAAGCCTCTGCCTTGGGTAGGCGTGGGCTTGTCGCCGGTCTCCGTCGGGACGGTTATGTCCGGTATGCATAGTAAGGTATAATGAGCGGTGATTCTGTTGGTTGAAATATATTTGTTACACATGTCATGCAGGAAATTCAATAAACCTCCTGAGTCAACCGTAGATTGAGTCTTGTTCCAGTAACCCCCACACTTGTTTCGTGCTACCACTTGTCCCTGCCACAGGTAGGGTACGGTTCAGTAATTTGTCAACCCCTTTCTAGCACACACCGTACAGAGGGGCCGGGATGAGGGTACCAAGGCCATGGATTAAGGCCAGTCATCCGGTTAGGGGGCATGGATGTTTCGGTTGTAGCCGACGGGATAGCTTCCCCAGTTTTGCGCATGGTATAAACTTTGTGATCCCATGCTAATCGAGTTGTAGCCTCCCCACTTATAGTTTTGCTTAACAGTGTCGTGGGTGATTCCAGACACCGGTAAGTTAAGTTGGTGTGTGCAAGTCAGGTGTGTTTTCATTTAAAAGACAGTGGACGGAATTAGTCTTGATGGACTAAAGAAATCCGTTACTCGTGGGTAAAGAGTACACCCTCTGTAGAGATTAAACCTATTCGAATAGCCGTGTCCATGGTTAAGGACTACAGTCTGGGTTGGGTCAAGTGTCGGTCTTAGTGTCGGTCTTCGGAGGAGAGATTGTTAAACCAGAACTTGGATTGTGACTTGTGACTTGTGATGATTATGATTATTATTATTATGGACTAACCCATTATATCATTGAGTATCCCTGGGATGGTTCTACCTCCTGGATATTCCTTGTGATTATTTACTCTATAAGCCCTTTATGTGGTGTCGCTGAGACGCCCGATTGTGGCATTGCTTGTCATTTACTTTTGATATAAGCCCTTTCTGCGATGTCGCTCAGACGTCCGACTGTGGCATGCTTGTTATTTTCTTTATAAGCCCTTTATGTGGTGTCGCTCAGACGCCCGACTGTGGCATGCTTGTTATTTTCTTATAAGCCCTTTATGTGGTGTCGCTCAGACGCCCGATTGTGGCATGCTTGTTATTTTCTTTATAAGCCCTTTATGTGGTGTCGCTTAGACGCCCGACTGAGGCATGCTTCATATCATGGCCCTTTCGAGGCGTCGCTTCAGACACCCGATCGGTGCATGCTATTGCTACCCCATTATTGCATATTCATGTTGCATATAAATAACTGGCTTGCATGCATCAAAGTTTTTATTTTATGACTGACGATGTGATCATAGAATATTTCAGCGCACGATTATCATTTATATTATACCCGTGTTCATAATGTTTGCGAGTACATTCAAAGTACTCACTGGCTTGTCCCTGGCTATTGTCTTGGCCAGATTTCCTGCTCGGAGAGGAGCGTTGCAACGACAGCCCCAGAACCTAAGCAACGGAGATAGCAGCTTCGCGAAGATAGGAGTTAACCTGGTCAACTGTTCATGTTGGGAAATGGAGTCCCATAGACACTGATGATCCTCAAACCGCTTCCGCCCTCAACCACTAGAAACCATTTGTTGTACTCACAGGCCAAAATGGTCTTGTACTGCACATTTTGTAATTTGCTTGGATTTTCTGTATCAAGTTGGAGCCTCATCAGCTAACAGTAATCCTGGGGCTGATGAGCACGACGGTCTTTTTCTGGAAATTGATACCCGGAAAAACCGGCCGTGACAAATATGCATATATTGATTAGAAGACGATATATTCTATTATTATTAGTGCTAACCTTTCAGAACATGAATAAGAAAGATTATTGAATGGTCTAAGGAAGCACCGAGCTGCTATTGGATATAATCTTAATGATCTTAAGGGCATCAGTCCCACTCTATGTCGCCCCAAGATTAATATGGAACTTGATGCTAAACCCGTTGTTGATCACAAAGGTCGGTTGAATGCGGAGATGAAAGAAGTGCTAAGGAGGGAAATATTAAAACTTCTGGAAGAAGGTATAATGTATCCTATAGGTGATAGTAGATGGGTAAGTCCTGTCCATTGTGTCTCTAAGAAAGGAGGTATTACTGTTGTTCCTAATGATAAGAATGAACTTATTCCACAAAGAATTGTTACATGCTATAGAATGGTAATTGATTTAAAAAATTAAACAAAGCAAGTTGAAAAGATCATTACCCTTTGCCTTCTATTGATCGAATGCTAGAAAGATTATCTAAACATACACATTTTTCTGCTTCCTTGATGGATATTCTGGTTTTTCACAAATACATGTTTCTAAACCTGATCAAGAAAACGCCACTTTTACTTGTCCTTTTGGAACATATGCTTATAGACGCATGCCTTTTGGTTTGTGCAATGCACCTGCTACCTTTCAAAGATGTATGACTGCTATATTCTCTGACTTTTGTGAAAAGATTGTTGAGGTTTTCATGGATGACTTTTCTATTTATGGGAAGTCTTTTAATGATTGTTTAAGCAATCTTGATCGAGTTCTGCAGAGATAAGAGCAAAAGAATCTTGTCTTGAATTGGGAGAAGTGCCACTTTATGGTTAAGGAAGGTACTGTTTTGGTCCATAATATTTCTGAAAGAGGTATTGAGGTGGACAAAGCTAAGGTTGATGCAATGGAGAAAATGCCATGTCCTAAAGATATCAAAGGTATTCGTAGTTTCCTTGGTCATGCTAGTTTCTATAGGAGATTTATCAAAGACTTTTCTAAAATTTCTAGGCATCTTACAAATCTTTTGCAAAAGTATATTCGTTTATGTTTTGATGATGATTGTTAGAAGCCTTCGAACACTCAAAGAAAGCCTTAATTTCTGCACCTATTGTTCAACCACCTGATTGGAACTTGCCTTTTGAAATTATGTGTGGTGCTAGTGATTATGCTGTTGGTGTTGTTCTAGGACAAAAAGTTGATAAGAAACTAAATGTTATTCACTATGCAAGTAAAACTCTAGACAGTGCACAAAAAATTATGCTACTACTAAAAAGGAATTTCTAATGGTGTTGTTTGCTTGTGATAAATTTAGATCCTATATTGTAGATTCAAAAGTAATTTTTTCACACTGATCATGCTACAATAAAGTATCTTATGGAAAATAAAGATGCCAAGCCTAGGCTTATTCGATGGGTTCTCTTGCTACAAGAATTTGATTTGCATATCACTAATAGAAAAGGAGTGGAGAACCCCGTAGCTGATAAATTGTCTAGGTTGGAGAATGTTCTTGATGACCCACTACCTATTGACGATAGATTTTCCTGGTGAGCAATTAGCTGTAATAAATGTTGCTAATAGTACACCTTGATATGTTGACTATGCTAATTATATTGTTCCTAAATACACCCCCCTAGCTTTACATACCAACAAAAGAAAAAATTCTTCTATGATTTAAGACATTAATTTTGGGATGAACCATGTCGGTGTACTAAGGTAGGGGTACCTCAAGACTTCAACTTGTGCAGGCGATTCTGACTTCAGCGGCGGGGTTTACCACGTGCTCGCCGGGACCTTCCTACTCCATATCAAGCCATTCAAGAACAAAGTATACAAGACAGAAGATCGAGACCCCGGCAAGTGGAGCTTGCCGGGAAGGCCGTTCCAGGCTCAAGGTTACATCACTCACGCAAGGCCCTGGAGAGAGGAGCTCGCCGGGAAGACTAGAAGATTACATCATAGAAGACACGCCTCGGCGCTACATGCGTCGGCGAGGGCCCGAAGCTTACAAGTTAAAGAGCCCGCAAGCTCCGGGCCCGCAGAGTCAAGACCCGGCAAGGTGCTTGCCGGAGAGTTCTGTTGTGCTGCTGCGCCCAGCTCATCAGCCCGCACGCCGCCAGGGCCTTTCGAGGACGCGTGGCGGATGGCTGTGCAGCCCGGGGACACGGTGGCACTTCACGGTGGTGGATCCATCGCTGTGGCGAGACGGAGACGCAAGGGCGGAGCTTTTGGGGTCGACGGCGACGGGCATTAAATGCCCTTGTCCCCCATCACAAAGTAGGTGGCGACCATCGCTCACGACCGTAGCTTCACTGCTCCCGCGACTGCTCCAACTACCACCTCTTTTACATTTTTACCCTTTCTCCCACGCTGACACTGTCGGTGACCCTTGCACTATAAAAGGAGGCCCATGCACAACGAGAGGAGGTTCGGTTCATTCGACACACGCAACGCCACTATACGCCGATTCTCGAGCAAGATCAAATACAAACACAAAGCAGCAGAGGAGTTTTATCTCTCCGGAGAGCTCCGGCTGGGTAAAATCCGCCCGCGTGCCGCCTCGATCTGCTCTCTCAGGCCTCCTCCGCCTCGCATCAAGACAGAGACAAGGGCCCTGCCCCATAGGTGTCCATGGCGGCAGCCTCCCTCGACATCTCTGGCGCGCGCCAGTAGGGGCGCCGAGGTTGTGCGGACCTGATCCGGCGTCAGGCGGCGGATTCTTCGTCAACCTCTCCGGTTTCATCAAGAACTCCATCAACAATTGCGCCATGGCCCAAGAAGAAGGCTTGGGGTGGTTGTAGGTCGCGTCTGCGTCTCATCCGCCGCCACCGGAGCCAACGGTGGGCGGAGGAGACGCTGTCGGAGGGGTGGTCATTGGCGAGACTTTCGCGCGCCGCCAGATCCAAGGACAAGACGGACGATCGCGCCGGTCTCCGTGGACATACTCGCCCATCTCAAGACACGACAACCCCAGCAGCGCCATACCACGGAGGTGGTATCCGCATGCTGGGGCAAGGACACACCGGAGGCTCGCGGGATGTTCCGGACCACCGTCCGAGCACAAGCAAAGCGAAGGCGCCGGGGCAGGACCCTGCTCCTTCTAACGCTGTTAGGAGTCCGAGCACATCCTGCTCGCACCGCCGCCTTCGCTCCCTCCAATCCGGAAAGAAGACGAAGACCAAGCCCGCAAGTGCTCGGGGCCCACTCCGCAACCGCACCTCTTCGAGTGTGCGCTGCCGCCGAGGACGCTTTCATCGAGCTCCGCCGCAAGTACGAGGAAACAAAGGCAGATCTGCCAAAGACTAAGCCCGCAAGAACAGCTCTGGTGCCTACTCCGCAAGCGCACCTCCCGAGTGCTTGCGCCGCCGTCGAGGACGCGCCATCGAGCTCCACCGCAAGTAAAGCAAAGAAAGCGATCGGTTTCAAACTTTTGAGCCAGATCCTTGAAAGTCCGTACCTTGTATGGAAGACCTGTGCGCAAAGGGGACGAATCGTGGCTAAGTTGCACCCCTAATCTGTTTCGAGTCCACTCAACGATGAAGGCGCGCTGCAACTAGCCCGACAAGTTCTTCCTACCGCAGGGAACACCGCCAGCGGGCTGCTGATGTTCCGCACTCAGCGAGAGTGTTTATACTGCAGGTTCCTCGAAGCGTGAGGGTGAAAACGTACAAGGGAGGAAATCAAGGGAGAAGTGCGGCCTTGCCGGGTCGCAGAAGACGGAAAAGCTAAGTCGTCCGAGCTTTTGTGCAGAGCACTTCTTAGTTCCATGTTTTTTTATGTTACGTTCCTCGTGCGCTCGTCCTTTGTACGCATAATACGGCGCTGGAGGAACCTACCCATGATAGCCGCACCCTTATCTTGCTTTCGAGCACGCCAACGACTTAAGTGAGCTGCGACAAGTGTCGCGCCTTTGCTTCGTTTTCGAGCCCGCCAGCAAGCTAAGTGCGCTCGCGACTAGTCAAGGCAAGGTTGCTTGCCGGTAGGACCTTGGCGGCAGCAGGAGCTTCGAAGTTCAAGACTCAGCCGCGACAAGTGCCCCTTGCCGCAAGTTCCCTAGAAGCGAGGGTAAAAGCACACAAAGGGTGTAAAGTAGAGGGCGAACTTAGCAAGCCCTGCCAGAAGATGCCCTTCGATGAGAAACTTGTGCGCGGAGGAGTTGTGTCGTGGCCGATTCGCCCTTTTTTGGTTTGTTTCCGAGTCCGCTCAACAAACACTAGTGCGCCAGAATCGCCCGCAAGGTTGCTTGTCGGAAGCAACACCGCCACTGGCTGCTGATGTTCCAAGACTCAGCAAGCGTGTTAGCACCGCAAGTTTCTAGCAGCGAGAGTATAAACATACGAAGGGCAAAGCACGGCATCGACATGTAAGTCGCATGTAAAGGATTTATATACATATACACGTAAATAATGAAACTGTTGCAGATTTATCTCAGCTGTTTCCATGGCTGAAATTACAGCAACAAGGAGAAACCAGAAGAACACACCAGCACCTGGATTTTGGCGGAGCCAGGGTCGCCGGGGGCTGCGAGTACCAAGATCCCTCTGCGACAAGCCAGGGTCGCCGGGGGCCGCGAGTACCGAGATCCCTTCGCGGCAAGCCAGGGTCGCCGGGGGGCTGCGATGCCAGGACGCATCTAGCAGCGACAAGAACGAAGAAAGGAGCACCAGCACCTGGGTCCCGGCGAGCCAGTGTTGCTGGGGGCTGCGAACAACAAGATTCATCCCCGGCAAGCCATAGTTGCCGGGGGGCTGCGATATCAGATAAGTTTTTCATCCCTCATCATGCATCCTCTTATGGACTAGGGAATGCAAAACCGTGTCTCTTCCCAGAAACTGTCGTACCTTGTATGAAAGACCCATGCGTGGAAGGAACGGCGTCGTGGCTAAGTTGCGCCTTGATTCGCTTTCGAGTCCGCCACGATCCAAGTGCGCCAGAACTAGCCCCGCAAGGTTCTTGCTGGAGCAGACCGCCACTGGCTGCTGATGTTCCAAGACTCAGAAGTGTGCTTCCTCCGACAAGGTTCCTCGACGCGTAGGGGGAAATCATACAAAGGATACAACAGAGCAAAGGATATGACCCGGCAAGCATTCCCCCCTTTTTCATTAAAAAACATCTTAGTTTAGTACAAGTCCATAGAGGATGAAAAACATGATAGAGAGGGTTACATATTTTAAACGCAACTAAGGCCCGAGGGCTTACAAATTGAAAGGTAAGATGCCCGTAATCCCCCTCCTGTTTCTCTGTTAAGGAGTTCAGGAGGTAGGTCAAGGAGGCCCCGGCAAGAGAAGCTTGCCGGGGAGGGCAAAAGGGGCGCCTAGGAGAGCTACGGGCGCCAGAAGACACCAAGAGAACTTCCCGGGGGCCGGCCAGGAGCTTGGCGGAGACAGAGGCGCCGGAGGCAGAGCTTGAAGATGGGGTGGTGGGACGTCAGCACGCTGTCGAGGGCTCCTCGCCCTCGTACTCCGATTTGACGGCCTTGCCGCCACCCCTCTTCCTCTTCCGCAGCCTCCCTATGCCAGCCGCCCAAGGAGACGGCCCCGGGGAGTTCAGAAGGCCGGCGACCCGGATGATGGGGTCGCCGGTGGCGCGCGAGGCAGCGTCCGACGCCTAGTCGGACCCGCCATCCTCCTCGTCACCGCTGCGCTCCCTCCTCCTCGCTACTCGCCGAGGAGGGACCTTCGCTATCGGAGGAGCTGTCCACACAAGATCTCGCCGGATCCCGAGTCCTCAAGACCTTGACGGCGAGAAGGTCGCCTCCATTAACTTGAAATGGAGGGTAAACCCCGCCGCCAAGCTGTGGATCCGGCGAACGCCTTCCACCCTCGATCGAAGTACATCACGCGGGGCTGGGGACACGACACTCACTCGAAAGTGCCGCTGATCCCGCAGCCCCTCATGCGCAACTCCATCACCTCGGGCAGATCCGTTCCATCGCCGCGAACGGGCCGGCAGCCGAGGCGGCGACGAGGCGCCGGGCGCAGCTTGATGAAGAACTCCGAGGATCGCTCTCAAGATGGACCGCCTCGAGGAAAGGGGCCGCCGGAGGAGACGGGGGAGGCACATCACCACGACCGCCCCTCCCCCGTCCGCCTCGACCACGCCCTCGGCCTCATCCGCGGCCTCGCCCTCTCCCTCTCCCCCTCGTGGCCGGCTCCGCCGCCACGGGTGCGGGATAGGGAGAAGTGCGCTGGCTGGAGGCGACCCTCGCTGCCACCGTTGAAGAACTAGGGTTTCCTCTTTCCATGGCAGAAAGAGGAACGGAAGCTGAAGACGAAGGGAGAAGAAGAGGTGTGAGACCATTGTGCTCCCCTTTCGCCCTTTTTAAAGGGCAAGGTGGGGGCTCAACCGCCCTGCCCGGCCAATCGGGAAGCGAGGAGAGCAGAGGAGCGGGGCCGACTCACCATCTCCGCCCGTGACGGCTCGGTCTCCCACCTTCGCCGCCCACGACCCCCGTGCATGAGGGCCGCGTGGCGAAAAAGCGGGGCCGGAGCGACGGGTGAAATGACCTCGCCCTGCACCACGATCACGGGGGTGGATGCCTTAAAGACCGCACGCGCCGCCCACTTCTCCCACGACGCCGCAATCGACGCTGCGTGCCGTTACGGGGGATGCGGCGATCTGAAGTGGATTCGGCGCGGTGATGGGCGCGTGTGCCCTGCAGACTGTTTTGGGCCTGGCCCAACAGCTTCGGCACCGTGTGTGGCCCAGCCCGGGGCTCTGTCGGTGTAGCTAAGGTAGGGGTACCTCAAGACCCAACTTGTGCACGGCATTGCAGCTTCCAGCGGCAGGGTTTACCACGCCTCGCCGGGGACCTTCCTACTCCATATCAAGCCATTCAAGAACAAAGTATACAAGACAGAAGATCGAGACCCCGGCAAGCGGAGCTTGCCGGGAAGGCCGTTCCAGGCTCAAGGTTACATCACTCACGCAAGGCCCTGGCGAGAGGAGCTCGCCGGGAAGACTAGAAGATTACATCATAGAAGACACGCCTCGGCTCTACATGCGTCCCGGCGAGGGCCCGGGAAGCGACAAGTTAAAGAGCCCGGCAAGCTCCCGGGCCCGGCAAGGTCAAGACCCCGGCAAGGTGCTTGCCGGGAGAGTTGCGCCTGTGTGCCCGCGGCCCAGCTCATCAGCCCACGCCGCCTCAGGGCCTTTCCAGGACGCGTGGCGGATGGCTGTGCAGCCTGGGGACACGGTGGCACTTCACGGTGGTGGATCCATCGCCGTGGCGACGGAGACGCAAGGGCGGAGCTTTTGGGGTCGACGGCGACGGGCATTAAATGCCCTTGTCCCCATCACAAAGTAGGTGGCGACCACTATTCACGACCGTAGCTTCACTGCGTTGTCAAGACTGCTCCAACTACCACCTCTTTTACATTTTTACCCCTTTCTCCTACGTTGACACCTGTCGGTGACCCCTTGCACTATAAAAGGAGGCCCATGCACAACGTAGAGGAGGTTCGGTTCATTCGACACACGCAACGCCACTATACGCTCGCATTCTCGAGCAAGATCAAATACAAACACAAAGCAGCAGTAGGAGTTTTATCTCTCCGGAGAGCTCCGGCTGGGTAAAATCCGGCGTGCTCCGCTCGATCTGCTCTCTCAGGCCTCCTCCGCCTCAGATCAAGATGCATAAGGGCCCTGCCCCATAGGTGTCCGCGGCGGGCAGCCTCCCCCCGCGACAAACCACATCTTTATAAAGAAGGAGTAGATGGTATTATTAGTCGTTGTGTACCTGAGCATGAATAGGGAAAAATCCTACGGAAATGTCACTTCGAAGCTTATGGAGGACATCATGCAGGAGACAAAACTACTCACAAGGTATTGCAATCTGGTTTTTATTGGCCTACTCTCTTCAAGATGGACATAAGTTCATCTTATCTTGTGATAAATGTCAAAGAATAGGTAATATCAGTAAGCGTCAACAAATGCCTATGAAGTATTCACTTGCTGTTGAACCATTTGATGTTTGGGGATTTCATTACATGGGACCTTTTCCTTCCTCTTATGGGTATACTCATATTTTGGTCGCTATTGATTATGTTACTAATTGGGTAGAAGTCATTCCAACTAGTAGTGCCTATCACAGCACCTCTATTAAAATGCTTAAAGAAGTTATTTTCCTAAGGTTTGGAGTCCCTAGATATTTAATGAATGATGGTGGTTCACACTTTATTCATGGTGCTTTCCGTAACATGCTTGCCAAGTATGATGTTAACCATACAATCGCATCACCCTATCATCCTCAGTCTAGTGGTCAGGTTGAACTTAGCAATAGAGAAATAAATTAATTTTACAAAATACTGTCAATAGGTCCTGGAAGAATTGGTCTAAGAAATTAGATGATGTGCTTTGGGCTTATAGAACAACATATAAAAATCCTATGTGTATGTCTCCCTATAAAATGGTTTATAGAAAAGCTTGTCATTTGCCTCTTGAGTTAGAACATAAAGCCTATTGGGTAATTAAATAACTCAACTATGATTTCAAACTTGCTGGTGAAAAGAGGTTATTTGATATTAACTCATAAAATGAATGGAGAACCCAAGCTTATGAAATTGCCAAGTTATTTAAAGAAAAAGTTAAAAGATGGCATGATAAAAGAATCCAATCAGAAGAGGAGTGAGGCAGGGAGACCCATGTTCCCCTTTAATTTTCGTGCTAGCTGCTGATCTGCTACAATCTATCCTTAACGAAGCAACGAGGCTCAATCTAATCACTCCCCCAATTCAAGTTAACTCCTGCCCTCATTTCCCAATTGTTCAATATGCAGATGACACTCTGGTAATTATGCAAGCAAATGCTAGATAACTCATCTGCTTGAAAGCTCTGCTCAATACTTTTTGCATCAGCTACTGGGCTCAAAGTCAATAATGGGAAATCAATTATGGTCCCTTTGAACATGGCTGAAGAAAGGGTAGACATCTTTACAAACACTCTATACTGTGCCATAGGGCAATTCCCCTTTACATATCTGGGTCTTCCATTGGGAATTTATAAACCAACTGTGGAACAATGTCTACCACTAGTGAACAGGATTGCAAAGAGGCTAGCAGGCATAGCTATCTTCTTGACTCAAGTAGGCAAGATACTGCTGGTCAAATCAGTGCTGACATGTTTATCAGTTTTCATGTGCTATTTGGACATCCCTGTCACTATAAAGAAACAAATCATAAAATATTTGAGACATTGCCTTTGTAGAAGCCCTGATATGGAGGACCGTAGACCAGCTTTGGTGGCTTGGCACATAGTTTGTAGGCCTAAAGAACAGGGAGGACTAGGTTTTCGACATTTATACACACAACAAAACACTGCTCATGAAGAACTTACACAAATTCTTCAACAGACATGACATTCCTTGGGTCAAACTCATCTCGGAGACTTATTATAGTGATGGGAAGTTACCAGGAGAAAGCATGGTAGGCTCATTTTGGTGGAAATCAAATCTAGCTCTCATTGATCATTACAAAGCTATTGCAAGATGCAATGTGGGTGATGGGATCAGTGCTTTATTTTGGGATGGTTTATGGCATGACTCAGTTCTCAAGCACAAATTTCACCACTTATACTCCTTTGTAAAAAAACCACAGCTAAACATCCATCAAGTGGTGCACACTAAATATTTGCAAGACCTTTTCTACCTGCCACTCACCACAGAAGCTTATTAAGAATTCCTACAAATGGAGGATATTTGCATCTCTCTAAGACATTCTGAATTTCTGGAATCATCAGACACATGGAGTTACATTTGGGGGAATGAATTCTACTCATCAATCAAAGCATATAAGGTTCTGATTGGACACAAGCAAGCACCTCCACACTTCAACTGGATTTGGAAAAGCTCATGCCAACCTAAACACAAGGTGTTCTACTAGAAACTGCTCCATGATAGAGTAAATACAAGAAACCTACTGAGAAGAAAGAGTTTTGTGCTAGAGGCATATAACTGTGCAATAGGAGCCTGCCAACAAGAGGAAACACTACATCATCTATTTTGGGGATGCCCCTTTGGGCAACAGTGCTGGGATTTTATTTGCCCAACAAGAACACTGTCAGATTTCGGGTTCCGGCAGACCCTTGAGGTTCGAACACTGGGGTGCGCATGGAGATTTTGCCCTCTGCCTACCTGCTCCTCGCTGAATCGCTAGGATCTAAACTACGAAAAGAACAGCACAAGAGACATAGGGTTTATACTGGTTCAGGCCACCATTGTGGTGTAATACCCTACTCCAGTGTGTGGTGTGGTGGATTGCCTCTCGGGCTGATGATGAACAATACAAGGAAGAACAGCCTCATGAGGGTCTCAAGATTGATCGATGCGATTTAACTGCTAGGAGGAGTTCAGTCGCTCTATCTACTGGTTTCTTGGTGAGGATCCAGATGCCTCTACCGTGGGGGTGGCTAGTCCTATTTATAGGCAAAGGCCCTGGGCCTCTCCCCAAATATTGAGCGGGAAGGGCGCCAACAATTGGCCATTTTGAAGGGGAACAGCTGGTACACCTATCCTGACTAAAGTTGGTCCTCGCCTGTCAAAGGCTCTGGTGGTGACGCCTCCTTGGGCTCCACAATGACTTCCTCCCTGCTGTTGGCCTAGTATTGGTCTCGTTGACCCGAAATGGATGCCTTTGCTTGATGCTCTCTCCTGCGCTTGCTCCCTTTGCACCAAAGAGGAAAGGAGGACACTGCGCGGGCTGGCGCCCGACTGGCGCCCTTGGTCGTCATGGCTTGCGTCATGGGCACCTCACGAGGTACCCCGCCTTGAACTCTCCGCCTCCTCGTGAGACAGCCTGATGAGGCTGTGCCTGAAGAAGCTCCTTGTCGTCCGCCCTGCGAGGCTTGGCCCCTCGTGAGGGTCTTGAGCTTGTGTTGATGAAGATGGGACGCGCTAGGCCCCCTTTGAGCCAGGCCGCAGCCAGGCAATTCTGGGGACCCCCGTTCCCAGAACGCCGACAAACACCAAATCTATCAGTGTTAGAAGCATTCCAGGATCTGAAGGATAAGCTCAACTATCCTTTCTTTATGGAGATCATCATCCTTGGATCATGGGCCATTTGGATAACCAGAAACAATAAGATCTTCGAAAATATTGCTCCTTCTTTCCAAGGATGGAAGTTCATTTACATGGAGGAACTGAAGCTTCTATGATTCAGAATGAAACAGAAACATGTGGGCAATTTTCTGCTTGGCTACAAGCCTTGTTCTAATTTTATTTCTTCTAGGTTTTTTTCCTTTTTGTTCTGTTCTTTTCTTTTTTAGCTTTTCTTTTTCTTAGTTTTATTTTTGATTTTTCTTAAGGCTTATCTCAAGCCTGACAGACTTTGTGTTGAGCTTTGCTCTCTTTATTTATAAAAATTGCAGTGGGGTTTTACCCTACTGTTTATTGTCAAAAAAAAGAATCCAAAAGCGTGAGTTCAACGTTAGAGAATATGTTCATTTGTACAATTCTAATTTCAGTTTCTTTGCAAGAAAAATCCTCTCCAAATGGGAAGGACCCTATGTTATCGAGGAGGTTTATCGATTTGGAGCTATCAAAATAAATAATGCCGAAGGTACTAACCAGAAGGTTGTTAATGGGAAATGAATAAAACATTATATCTCAATTACGTCCATTAATGTTGAAAGCAATATTATCCAAACTACGACACAAGAGGAACACATAAAAGAAACCTTCCACAACACTCTAGAATCGTGAAAGAAAGGAGGTACATGATATGGTAAGTAAATGGACTCCGAAAAACCTACAAAAATATTTTCTGTCTGTTTTGGAATATAACAAAAACTAGGATAATAAGAAACAACTAGGAAGGAACCCCTAGTGGGAACAACACACCAGGGCCATGCGCACCCAGGTGGGTTGTTCCCACCTTGGGTACCTTCTGGACTCTGTTTTCCTTATGTTTGCTTGTCTCCCAAGATAAAAGATCTGCCGTTTTCTTTTCTTTGCTGTTTTCTGACAGATTTAATCCACCATGGCCTCTTCAAGCTCCTCCAAGGACAAGTTCTTAGAGAACGTCATCAACCCATATTTGCGGGAGGCGATGCAGCACCCTCAAGCTATCCAGATGCGTGAAGGGGTGCTCCACATCCGCGATGTGCAAGGCCCCAAGGGGCTGGATCTGTGGAGGCTAGGCTTGAAGCGATGGAGCAGGAAGTCTTCTGGTGCAAGGGGATGGTGGAATGTGGACTCAATGCAAATCACCTAATGATCGCGGACTACACCCATGATCTCAAGGTGGATGGCACGTCCCTGAAGGACATCGTCTTCTCCTTCAGTGAGCAAATCAACTTCTTCTGGAGCCAGATCTACAACCTGCAAAACCAAGTCTTTGAATATGAGGCAAGGTTTAAAGGTATGAGTTTGTCTCCCACTTGTAGGACCCGAGAGACTCACTCCTCCTCTATGGCGGTGAGCCTCTGCCATGGCAACCCGAGGACAAGATCGCTACCACTTGATCACCACCACCTCCTTCTTCATCACCAAAAGAAATTTGAGTATTGGGTATGGGCACTCCCCTTGACTTGTGCAAATCTTGGGGAGGAGCCCCAGTATCGTATCACCTCCACTATTTTTACCTTTATTTACCTTAGTTCGATCCATAGTTATATTTTGCTTTAGATAAATAAAAGTTTAGTTCAATCCTTTCTTTTGAAAGTTTGCTTAGTGAACTATCCTTGTAATTGTATGCAATATATATAGTTTGAGTTTTGCTTTCTTTACTTTCATGTTTGAATAAAAAGAAAGGAAATAGATGAAAAAGATCATACGCTAATCTTATGGTAAGTAATGACACCACATAAGGAAAAGTATAAGTAGAAAATTTTATTGGAGATTGACAAACATAGCATTGGTCAATGATGCAATTCATGAAAGAACTAATAAGGGAAGAGAAGATTCACATGCAAATACACTATCATGGAAATCTTTTGTGATTGTGAGCCCCCATCAAAATATTATATGCCAAAATTGTTGATGTTGGACAAGAAAGACAGCATAATGATTTATGTTTGTTCATATTCACACAGAAGTTATATTGTCATAGATCCTTCAACATGTGGTGCTTGCCCCCCATCTTTGCTAGCCAAAAATTCAGCACCAAGTAGAGATACTACTTGTGCATCCAAAAACCCTTAAACCCAAATCTTATTTTAAAGAGTCCACCATACCTACCTAAGGATTGAGTAAGATCCTTCAAGTAAGTTGTCATCGGTGCAATAAGGCAATAAAAATTGCTTCTAAAAGTGTTAGATAATTTAGTGTAAGAGAAAATTGAGCGTTGTACGAACTTGTGATGGCAAGGAATAAAAGAGACATACTGCATAATAGAGGTTGCTATCATAAGGCACAATATAACGTGACGTTCTTTTGCACTAAGGGATTGAGCATACAAACAATAAGTGCATGGAAACCTCTGCTTCCCTCTGTGAAGGGCCTATCTTTTACTTTTATATATTTACTTTCATGCAAGAGTCAAAGTTTTTCTCTCTATTCCTTTTTATTTTTCTCTTTTGGCAAGCATCATGTGGTGAGGCAAGATCTAGGAACATATATCCTGTTGGATATGGGTAGCATGAGTTATTATTGTTGACATCACCCTCGAGGTGAGTATGTTGGGAGGCTAAACTATAAGCCCTTATCTTCCTATGTGTCCAGATGAAACGTTTTGCTCATGTGTATGCGGCGAGTGTTAGCAATCATAGAAGACTATATGATGGTTGAGTATGTGGACTTGCCAAAAAGGCTCCGATACGTGACCCTTCCTGAAAAGATGATGAATTGTAGTTGCAAAGTTCACTGAGAACATAGTTTGTTGGTTTTCAATAGAGTTTATGCTTTATACTTCGATGTTGTGATGAATTGTTACTTGTTCATGATAATCTATGATAAAAGTTTTATTTTAAAGTTGTAGCTGTTATAATAATTTACATGATGCTTCTATGTCTGTATTTTGTTTTATCGACACATCTCTCTCTCTCTCTCTCTAAGCATGTGGACATGTTTTTCGATTTCGGTTTTCGCTTGATGACTAACGAGGTCTAAGCTTGGGGGAGTTGAGCATCATGTTTACCTACTGTTATTTATAATATTTTTATGCATAATAATGCTTTTTGGAGTTATTCTAATGAGTTTTCTCTCATAATATGCAAAGTTCGCACAAAGAGGGAGAATTCCGGCAGCTGGAAATCTGAACCTAAAGAGGCTATGTCAGGCCACCTATTCTGCTCAACTCCAAATGAGTTGAAACTTCACGAGGAATGTTTATGT
Organism: Aegilops speltoides; assembly: GCA_021437245.1. NCBI lineage: Eukaryota > Viridiplantae > Streptophyta > Magnoliopsida > Poales > Poaceae > Aegilops > Aegilops speltoides. Next base: position 228,255,049 of record CM038142.1, read on the forward strand.
AATAAATAAGAAATAATGGAGCAAATAACTACCGGAGGGGGGCCAGCTGGTGAGCACAAGACACCAGGGCGCGCTAGGCCCCCTAGGCCCGCCCTGGTGGGTTGTGCTCAGCCCAGCCCACCTCCAGTGCCCATCTTATGGTATATAAGTCATTTTGACCTATAAAAAAATAAAGAGAGGACTTTCAGGATGGAGCGCTGCCGCCTCGAGGCGGAACTTGGCCAGGAGCACTTTTGCCCTCCGGCGGAGCGATTCTGTCAGGGGAACTTCCCTCCCGGAGGGGGAAATCATCGTCATCATCATCACCAACAACTCTCCCATCTTGGGGAGGGAAATCTCCATCAACACCTTCAATAGCACCATCTTCTCTCAAATCCTAGTTCATCTCTTGTGTTCACTCTTTGTACCGCAACTATAGATTGGTGCTTGTGGGTGACTAGTAGTGTTGATTACATCTTGTAGTTGATTACTATGTGATTTATTTGGTGGAAGATTATATGTTCTGATCCATTATGCTATTTAATAACCCTCTAATCTTGAGCATGATTATCATTTGTGAGTAGTTACTTTTGTTCTTGACGTCACGGGAGAAATCTTATTGCAAGTAATCATTTGAATTTTATGTGTTCGATATTTTGATGGTATGTATGTTGTGATTCCCTTAGTGCTGTCAAGTGAACATCGACTACATGACACCTCACCATATTTGGGCCTAAGGGAATGCAGTGTGGAGTAGTTATTAGATGATGGGTTGCGAGAGTGATAGAAGCTTAAACCCTAGTTTATGCGCTATTCCCTGAGGGACTGATTTGGATCCAAAAGTTTAATGCTATGGTTAGATTTATTCTTAATACTTTTCTCGTAGTTATGGATGCTTGCAAGGGGGTTAATCATAAGTAGGAGGTTTGTTTAAGTAAGAACAACACCTAAGCACCGGTCCTCCCACATATCAAATTATCAAAGTAGCGAACACAAATTAAACCAACATGATGAAAGTGACTAGATGAAATTCCCGTGTACCCTCAAGAACACTTTGCTTATCATAAGAGACCGTTTTGGCCTATCATTTGCCTCAAAAGGATTGGGACACCTTGCTGCTTTTGTTACCATTAATGTTACTTGCTCGTTACAAATTATCTTGCTATTAAACTACTCGTTACTTATAATTTCAGTGCTTGCAGACATTACCTTGCTGAAAACCGCTTGTCATTTCCTTCCGCTCCTCGTTGGGTTTGACACTCTCACTTATCGAAAGGACTATGATTGATCCCCTATACTTGTGGGTCATTAGGCCCGTAGAAGGCCCATGGATCCTATGACCCGTAGAAGGCCCATGGATACTACAACCAATGGTCACGACAACAGGTAGCGGGACCATGGTTACAACGGTCCGTATGTTTCCCATGGTTATTGTGGCCTAGTTTTTAATAATATTTTATAGTGGCCACTAGCAAACCGCGGAAAAATAACTGCAGTGACTACAACCAAACAAATATATAAGACAATTAGGAAAAAAAATAAGCAAGCAACTTACGCTAGGATATTACAGCTATTACACATATTACATCCACTTGGCATCAAAGTTCACCACCAGTGCGAATATGGGTAACAAAGCAACATATTACATACACCGGGCGTCGAAATTGGCCACTAGTGCAATTAAACGCGGCAGAAAAACAAGTCCAGAAGAAGCTCAAGATACGATATCCTGGATACCCACCATGCTGACAAGGCGCTTGGCAAGTTTATTAGCTTTCTCTTGTTTGGCGCTTAAATCCTCCAGCGCTTGTTGTTGCACTAGAAAGGATGCATCTGAATTCTGCAGGGACTTCCTTAGTCCTTCGGCTTCCTGTCGCAGCATGCTGATCGATGTCTTTCAACTTGAAGTTGAGACTCAAGAAGCCGAACTAATTCAGGCAGCAAGTTTGAAGAGCTTGTGCCAGCAATAGTGGCCAGTAACTCGAACACTACATAATGACGGGACTTTGGGGTTATCTCACTGTCCTCAAGATGGTATTTATCAGTTTTCTTGGAGACCAACAGGGATGTGTGACTATCCTGAACCTTATCTACATTACTTTCTTTACCATTGCATAACGGGGTACTCTTCTCCAATATTTTGTCTGCATTTAAAAAGATAAACAAGCAGACACATCACAGGTTTACCATGTTGTATATGAAACTCATTTTGGTAAACTAGTTTGGTACTAAGGTGGACAGGATAACAACATGAAACAAACATATATCTATGTAGTATGGTCACCGTATGGTCTATATCAGTCTAGTTTATGTTGCCAAATCAATATAGAGACAGTTCAAATCATATTTGTTTTAGACAAAGCACCATCGACAGAATATAAGTGTGGGAATCTACACAACACTAACAACACTTGTAATGTTCATGGCATGAGAACATAACTATTTATTCAACTGAAACTGAAATCAACATAGAGCAAGTTACAACAGCAAACCAGTTAATGAAACAGGTTTAAAACATACCTATTGCGCCATTGGAGTTTCAATTCATCCTTAAAATTTGAAATTAGTTGGTATGAGTAAATAGAGTGATGCAAGAGCAAAGGAGTATGATCCATAGCTACAGAACCTGACCTGAGAACAATTCTTCTTCTACTTTAAGCTTTGGGTTGGGGTTCAGAGTGGTGGTCCTTGTGATTTGGGCACTGCAGTTGCCTTACGAACTGCTCGTGTTTGGGTGCTCTGTGGTGGAGACGGTGCTATGTCAATTGGAACTGGGTTACTATCTGCTGAGGTTGGGGTTAAAAGGGGTGTTGGAGTTCTGGGAACCAAGGTACCCAAACTTGCCTGCCTGCAGCCTGCGGCGTGGCTCCATTGACGGCCTGGTACGGCCCATATTCAACATCGACAAAGCAAGACCCTCGCGAGGGGCCAAGCATTGCGAGGCAGACGACACCAAGACCCCCGGAGGGAGTGGCCTCCCCAGGCGGCCTCCTGAGGAGCGGAGATTCCTATGTAAGCGCTCACCTCATGAGGTTGAGGTGACGCAAGCCATGACGACCAAGGCCAGGCGGGCACCAACAGGCGCAGAGCGGCAGGTTTCCTCTTTGGTTCTAAGGAGGCAAGCGCAGGCGCGGGGTCTCGAGGAATCAACCAAAGGTTTCCATTATCGTGCAACAAGACCAAGGCAACCAGGACGGCAGGACAGATGTCATCGCCGAGCCCACCACGACGTCACAACCAAGAGCTTTGCACGTGAAGACCACCTTTCGTCAGGATAAGATGTACTACTTGCCCCCTTTCAAATTGGCCACTGTGGGATCCCTTCCCGCCTAAGTTTTGGGGAAAGAGGACCGAGGCCACTATATAGCCTAGCCACCACCGTAGAAAGGGGACCGAAGAGAGACCTCTGAGCAAACAGCAACACAAGAACGAACCTCCTAAGGTAGTTCTTCTTCTGAACCAGCTCATCCTCAGCCCCCCGCGAGGCCAGTCCACCACAAAGAAGAAGTAGGGTCTTACACCACACGGTGGCCTGAACCTGGGTAAACTGCCACGTCCATTTCCTTTCCTGTTCATCAAGCTAGGCCGTGAGAGCGATGCGTCGGCTAGCTGGAGAGGTAGGGGCGTGTCGAAAGATAGCGTCCTTTCCCAGAGTTTGAACCTTTCTCAGGTCTACGGATCCCTGAATCCGACATTTGGTAGGGGTGTGTCGAAAGATTGCGTCCTCGCTAGCGGTGCTCCTCCCTCGCCGCTTCATTTCCATGGCTGGCGTTGCCCCACTCGGAGGGCCGCTGGGCGAGCTCGGGGGCGCCAAGGGCCACCGGGCCTTCTCCCCAGCCCTTTGGCGGGTGCGATGGCCGTCGAAGTTTAGGCCAGAGTTGCCGTCGTGATATGATGGCACAGCGGACCCCGCGGAGTTCATTCGGATGTATGCAGAAGCCATCTGGACAGCCGGTGGCGACGACAAGGTCATGGAAAATTGGCTCCCTATGGCTCTCGCGGATATGCCACGCGCCTAGCTCCTCGACCTACCAGAGTCCTTGGCGCCCTCCTGGGAAGAGCTACACAGCCTGTTCAACGCGCCTTCGCAACACCGGCACCCCACGCTGTCGCGGCCATCCTCAACGGGTCACAAGAACCGGCCTTAGACCGACATGTCAAGCAGTTCTTTTGCCAGGCGGGGGCCGTCCAGTCGCCCCGGGGGCGCCTCCGGGCTGGGCGACGCCCAAGGCTGACCTCACCTTTGACACTGGGGATCATCTCAAGACCATGGCAGGCGTCGGCGCGCTTCCCATGCTCTGCACCCCCACTATCTGCAACGTAGCGGTCACTAGGACTCTCATCGACGGTGATGCTGGCCTCAACGTCCTCTCCGTCGAGGCATTCGGCCTGCTCCATGTGCCTCACGGCCGGCTCCACCCCACCAAGCCCTTCTCGGGAGTCATCAACGGCACCACCTGTCCCCGGGGCAGATCCGCCTCCCCGTCACATTCGGAACATGTAATAACTATCATACCGAGCTCATCAACTTTGACGTCGCCCGCATTGGGCTCCCGTACAATGCCATTCTCGGGTACCCGGACCTCGCCAGGTTCATGGCAGTGACTCACCCTGGCTACAACATCATGAAGATGTAGGGAAGCAGCAGTGTCCTAACGATGGCAGGGGACGCCGGGGACGTGCTCGCGGCCCTCGAGCTCACTTTCAAATCCGCGGCAACTGCACGACCAAGCGCGTGGCGCACTCCGGAGGGCCCAGGGGCTGCACAGGCAAAGTATAACGAGTTGTTCTCTCAAGATCGGGCCGAGGCAAAACAGGTGCTGATCAGCGAGGATGGGGAATCGGGCGCCACGTTCACCATAGGCATCAGCCTCCCCCAGGACCAGGAAGAGGCGTTGGTCGCCTTCCTCCGTGCAAACAAGGACGTGTTTGCGTGGGAGGCAACAGACCTGGTTGGCATTCCACGCAGGGTGATCGAGCACCACCTCATGGTGTGCCCCAACGCTCGCCCTGTGAAGCAGAAGGATTGGCGACAAGCCCCGGAAAAGCAGTCGTTCATCATCCAAGAGACTCGCAAGCTGCAGGAGGACGACGTTATTCAGGAGGTGCGGCTCCTGGATAGGTTGGCGAACCCAGTTATCGCCCCCGAGAAGGGCGGGAAGGAGTGCATGTGCATCGATTTTACGAGCCTCACCAAAGCTTGTCCTCAAGAACCTTTCCCCCTTCCGTGCATCGACCAGATTGTCGACTCCACCATCGAGTGCGATTTGCTGTGCTTCCTGGATGCCTTCTTGGGCTATCATCAAATCAAGATGGATGTGCAAGACATCGAGAAGACGGCTTTCCTGACCCTGTGCAGAGTGTACTGCTACACCTGCATGTCGTTTGGGTTGCATAACGCCGGAGCAACCTTCCAGCGGCTGATGCACATCGCTTTGGGCCAGCAGCTCGGGAGGAACACTGAGGCATACGTCGAAGACATAGTGGTCAAGTCCCGTGGGGCGAGAACCCTTGTTGAAGATCTAGAGGAAACATTTGCCAACCTGCACAAGGTGAAGCTGCGGCTCAACCCGGAGAAGTGCGTGTTTGGCGTCCCGTCCAACAAGCTGCTAGGTTTTTTGGTCGCAGAGAGGGATTGAGGCCAACTCAGAAAAGATCAAAGCAACAGAAAGGATGAGCCCTCCACAAACCCTCAAGGAAATGCAAAAGCTGTCGGGCTGCATAACCACGCTGGGGTGCTTCATCTCCAAGCTAGGAGAGCGCGCCATTTCGTTCTTCAAGTTCATGAAAAAGAAGGAAACATTTAAGTGGACTCCGGAGGCCGACGCAGCTTTCCAAGACCTCAAGAAGTACCTCACCAGCCCGCCGATGATGGTAGTGCCTCGCCCACTAGAACCCCAAGTGCTTTACCTAGCCGCCATGCCTCACTCAACCAGCGCAGCGCTAGTGGCAGTCCGCGAAGAGCATGCGGCCAAGGGTGTGCAGCGCGGCACCCCGCGCCCAACCAAGGCGCCACGGCCTCAGGATGGTGCTCTGGAGGCATCGGCCGCCACACCAGGCGGTGGGGCTCCTGAGGACGATGCTCCCGAGGCCATGTTTGCCCCACCTGGCGACAAGGCTCCTAAGGCCCCTCTGCCTCGGGAAGGACCAGACCCCGCAGACGCTTCCTCCCTCATCGAGCATCCAGTGTACTTCATCAGCACGGTGCTACGCAACGCACGGGCACGCTACCTGATACTTCTCCAATGTATCATTAATTTTTGATGTATTCATGCCATGTTTATAATATTTTTACATGCTTTTGGTAAGATTTGGTTAGAACTAACGGACTGACGCTGTTTTCAGCAGAACTACCCCGGTGTTGTTTTTGGGCAGAAATAAAAGTTCTTGGAATGCGTTGAAAACCAACGGAGATTTTTTTGGAAAATATAAAAAAAACTAGAACAAAAAGTTATTGGAGAGGAGTCCCGTAGGGCCCACGAGGGTGGAGGGCGCGCCCACCCCCTGGGGCATGCCCCTGTGCCTTGTGGATTCCCTGTGGGACCCCCTAACTTTTTCTCGACGCCAAATCCTCCTAAAAATATCCAAACTTCCAAAAAGAAACCTAGATCGGGAGTTCCGCCGCCGCAAGCCTCTGTAGCCACCAAGAACCTATCGGGAGCCCATTCTAGCACCCTGCCGGAGGGAGAATCCATCACCGGTCGCCATCTTCATCATCCTGACGCTCTCCATGACGAGGAGGGATTAGTTCACCCTTGGGGATGAGGGTATATACCAGTAGCTATGTGTTTGATCTCTCTCTCTCTCTCTCTCTCTCTCGTGTTCTTGATTTGGCATGATCTTGATGTACTGCGATCTTTGCCACTATAGTTAGAACTTATGATGTTTCTCCCCCTCTACTCTTTTGTAATGGATCAAGTTTTCCCTTTGAAGTTATCTTATCGGATTGAGTCTTTAAGGATTTGAGAACACTTGATGTATGTCTTGCATGTGCAACAATGGGATATTCATGGGATCTACTTGTGTCGTGGGAGAACTGATCCACGGACACCTATGGGGCCGGCGGACCGGGCCCCTATCGGTTCGGCGGGGGACGGAGATCGCACGAAGAGCAGATCGAGGCGAAGCACACGAGCGATTTCCCCAGCTTCGGAGCTCTCCGGAGAGATAATACCACTACTGCTGCTTGTCTGATTGTATTGAGTTCTTGCTCGGGAGCGCTGGATGCTACAGTACACACTAGCCGCTAACGAGACCGAGCGTGAGTGTTTTGTGGCTTCAACCTTCGAATCCCTCTCACGCTATGCATGGGCCCCTTTATATGCTCAAGGGGTCACCCACTGTGGCAACGAGACAAGGGTAAAATGGAAAGATGTTGCGTTGGTACAACTACTTGTACAAATGTATCATACCTAACCCCGACGGCAGGGGACAAAGGCATTAAATGCCCGTCCTGTCGCCCAAGCAAAGGCAAAAGGGATCATTAAGGGCGCCACCGCTGCCACGATGGCAATCTTGTCATTGCTGCCACATCACAGCACCGCTGCTGCACAACTTTCTGCCACGCTACCGAAAGGTCCTGTGGCTTACACGCTGGTGTGCCGAGCGCTGGCAGGTGGTAGCTTGCCGCGGCAAGCACTTTGCCGCGGTCGTTGTCTTGTCGCATCCGGAGGCTTGTCGCTCGCTGGGCCTTGCCGGGACGCGTGGTGCGTCGCGGCAAGTTCCTTGAGATGCCTCGGTCGGCCTTCCCGGCAAGCTCCTCTTGCCGGGGTCTTGTCTCCTTGGCATGAACACTTTTGTTCTTGAATGGCTCCAAAGGAACCACGGAGGACCTTGGCGGTCACCCGACAAGCCTTGGCGCTGGTGTTGGATCGCCTGCAGACAAGTTCGATACTAGGGTATCCCTACTCTAGTACAATCGGCAGAGCCCCCGCCTAGGCTACACACGGTGCCGAAGCGCTGTTGGGCAGGCCTAAAACAGGCACGGCACGCTGCGGGCCCGGGTTACGCCAGATCTTACTCAGATTCACCGCGCTTCCCCTAATGGCACGCGCTGAATGCGCATCGTGGGAGAGATCGGGTGGTATCTTTATTGGGAAAGACGAACGCCCGCCCTCCCCTTTATAAGGGGAAACAGGGCAGTTCGCCCATCTCGCAAGTTGTTGTTCCAATCTCAAATCCTCCGCCCCCTTCTTCCCGGTTTAAAGAGAGCAGCGCCCGCTTCATCGCCACCAAGACCACCAGCCGCCGATCTCCCCACCACCTCCGCCATGGTTCGAAGCCGGTAAGGGAAGGCCGTGAAGACGACCGAGGCGCAGCGGCTCGCGGCGCTGGGGAGCGGACAACCCCCCACCGCCGCCAAGGAGCTGAGGGAGTACTACTACCTCTTCGTCGACGGAGACGCGAAGATCCGCAAGACGAAGGTACTCTCCGCCGCTTCGACGGCTGCGTAATGGATATCCCTTCGCCTCGTTTCTATCGCGGGCTCGCCCGCTTTCTCTAATTCTTCCGCGATATTATGAACACCTACGGCTCCACCTCCTTGACTTCACCCCCAATGCCGTTCTGACCAAGGCAGTTTTCACACATCTCTGCGAAAACTTTGTCGGAGTCCATCCAAACGTAGCTCTCTTCCACCACTTCATTATGCCCCGAGTTGAGAGAGGGGAGCCCTTATCCGGCGGAATCGCCTTGATCTCGAGAGCCGCAAGAAGGAAGCTTATCCGAGGGCGAAGCTCAAGGCAAGTGGGAGGAGGAGAGCGACTGGTGCTGGATTGTCGAGGAGAACCCGCAGCCATTTACAGCCCAAAGGCTAAGCCCCAGTGGCGCTGCAACGATTGGAGCAGCGTGGCCCCAGAAGACGACAGGCTGAAGATTGTCGTCACTAGGATCCTTCGCCAGCTTGCCAGTTCATCAGAGGCGCCAAGCTGGCGCAGATTTCTTCGACGCCAGACGCTTCTGCAGAGAGGAGGAGACCCGCCGGGAGTTCGGGTGCGCGAACATCATGAGGCTGCGCCCGGGCCTCAACTTCAATTTCACCATCCTGGAATTGGACGCGATGCTCAAGGAATTGTTCAAGCATGACCCTCAACATCCCGAATGGTTCAAAGTTGTCAAAGGTGTCGTTCATTGCAGGTAACAACTCCTCGCTCGACCGCATCCGTGCAATGATGCCGCTGTGCGATTCGCATGGACTTGTCCCAACTTGGCAAGAGCCTTCAGATGTTGTCGTGCAGGAGTTCTTCGACGGCTTGGTGGAAGTGGCGGTCCGCGCCGATGAACAGAAGAGCCTCACCCGCGACACCACCGATGCGGAGATGCAGCGCATCGCCACTACGGCGGAAGAGGCGGCGGCAGCCGCTGCCACGGGTGAGTTTGGATTCACCGTGGAGGAGGCAGAGGCAGCAGAGGTGGCAAGTCTTGCCGAACGAGAGTGGCTTGCCGGCGAGGAAGAGCTTGCTGGCGAGGGAGAGCTTGCCGCGCCTGAAGTCGAGTCGAGCGAGCCCGTCGAGGGTGCGAGCGGCTCGTTGGAGACCAGCTCCTCTTCCTCCTCATCTTTAGACAGCCCGCCGCAAGCAGAGCCCCCAGCTCCACGAAGAAGGCATCTCCGCAAGGCCGGGGACGTAGTAGGGCGGCAGAGGAGTCAACAGCTGCCGCGCCACACGACACGCTCCACCATGACAAGCACTGTTGCCGCAGGAGCGTCTCACAATGCTGCGGCAACTGGAGCGGGGTCCTCTCGGACCGCCTCGTCGCGCCGAAGGTGGGCCGGACTTCGACCTCTCCGCGCTCAGCTCCGACGAGGAAGAAGAAGAGTAAGATTCTTTGATGTGCTTGCAGTCCTTCAATTCTTGCCGTTTTGTCTTGCATCTGATTTGCTTTACTCTGAACTCATTCCTTTTCAGGACTCTGGCCCAGAGAGCGGCGAAGAGAGCCAAGGTCCCGGTGATTGTCATCGAGGACGAACCCACCGCGGCAGCAGGGGGCGCGCCCGAGACCACCTTGCTGGACACGGCAATCATTCCCCAAAGCATCCCCCAGCGTAGCCCCCAGCGTAAGTATATGGTTTACTTCCTGCTGTTAGGCGCGCATGGGTGCTTTTCCTTTGCTGACGTCTGACTATTGGTTTGTGCAGGAGCAGAGCAGCCTCACCAGGAGCGCCCGGAAGCCACCCCCGTCACGCCGTCTGCCTCGACTACACCGCCAAGGGAGGATTCTCGCAAGGGAGCTGCTTCCAACAAGGAGAAGAATCCGCAAGGGAGAGTTCTCCGCAAGGGACGACACCAGCGACTTCGGTGGCGGAGATCAGGATCAGAGAACCCAAAGGTGTAATCCTCTTGCTTGAAAACTTCCCTTGGGTTCTTCTTCTTCTTGATTTTCTTTTTGGATATTTGCTCGACTTTTCTTCCTTTTTCCGCCGATCCATCTATCGCGGAGCCGATGGAGACCGAGGTTGCCGGGCGAGGAGAACGCTGCTGCAACACCGGACGACGCCGCCGCCATCAAGAAGCAGCGGACGCCGATGATCCCTGGGCCGCTAAGAGGCCGCCAAAGCTGTCGCCGCCAGAGCCGGGCGAGGGTCCTGGCGATCGACCGACGACCCCGAGGCCGCAGGAGCGCAAGGCGCCACGCCGACCGCCGATCCCTCCGCCATCGCCAGCAGCGCCAGTTCAAGAGCCCCACTGGCGCCTATTTGAAGGTCGGGCGATGGCGCTTTCATCAAACTCCCCGGCGCCAAGCTCTGTGGCGCCGGTCAAGGAGAAACCTTGATGGAGAGGTGCTCGCTCGCTGGCCGACGCTGGTTGACGCGCCGAGCAGCAGCAGCGGCGTAGTCCGAGGAGGATCAATTTGCGCGAAGCTGGTGTCGCTTACCGCGCCGTAGGCCAAGTTGAATCTCGAGAAGCGCTTAGTCGCAAGGGCGGGAGGGACATCGAGAAGCATGCGAGGAGCTCCGGTCGCAACCAGAAGCTCTACTATCCTCGGCAGAGGAGCAGGCGAACTCGCCGAGGCGCTGGAAAGCCTTCTCCTTGAGAAGGCCAAGTGAAGAGCAACAATAAGCTTGCCACCAAGAGCTGTTTGCACGGGAAGGTGAGCTGGCACAGCGGAAGGTCAACCTTGACGGCCACGAGGAGGATCTTGCCGCGCGTGAGCAAACATTTTGGGGGGGGGGGCTCTCAAGGAGGCAGAGGATGCCGCGCAGCTACCGAGGCCGCCAAGAAGGAGCCGAGACGAAGGTGGCGAGCCGAGGCCGATCTCAAGGCGTAGGGGTGAAGAGCTTGTTGCACAGCCGAGAAGGACGCCTACACCCTTGGCGAGCTGCAGGGTAGTCTCACCGAGAAGGGCAAGGAGCTTAGCGCCGCCAAGGACTCCAATGCAGATCTTGAGTTGAAGCTGGCTACTTTGACCAATACGCTGGACGGCGCCAGGGAGCAGGAGGTGGCCTTGAAGAAGGAGATCGCGGCCAACGAGGCGCTGCTGGCGAGTGCTGCCGCCACCCAGAACACATTTAGGGAGAATGTGGAGCACTGGACGGAGGGTCTTGTGGATGTTGCCGCAGCCATCGACAGGGAGCTGGCGCAGCTGGGATGGAGGATTTCGGTATCCCACCGATGAAAACCTCCAACCCAAAGGCCAAGCTCACCTTGTTGTTCAAAGGCATGGGCGACGGCCCTCCAATGACCTGTGAAAGGATCCCAAAGCAGCTGGTCGACGAGTCGCGCAAGACGATCTCATGCTGGAGTTCTTCAAAAGGTGTTGGTGAAGGTGGCCTTCCGCAACCCGGCCTCAACCTCACCAATGTCCTCAAGAAGCTGCCGCCGGATGCTGATCTGGAAGCGCTCAAGGCCCTTGTCGCACCCATTGTGGACAAGGTGAGCGAGATCAAGAGGGTTGACGACGATCGTGTAGATTAGGCCGCCCGTTTTCTCCTTTTCTTGTCGATGTTGGTCATGTTATGAGAACAATCTGTTAGAGCTGCGACAAGCTATCTTGTAATATAACTCTATTTTGGGTATCGATTGCTATCTTATTTCCTTTACTCGATTCCTTCCTTTGTATGTTTTTGCCCTACGCTTTTAGGGAACTTGCCGGTGCAGGCACCTTAGCCGCAAGCGCTGAGTGCGGGACGTCAGCAGCCTGCTGGCGGTGCTGCTACCGGCAAGAAACCTTGTCGCAACTAGTCGCAGCTCACTTAAGTTGTTGAGCGGACTCGAAACAAAGTAAGGGCATAACTAGCTACGAGTTGGTTCCTCTGCGCACAGGTTTTCCATACAAAGCACGGTCGCTCGAGGAAGATAACTTAAAATTTTTAAAACTGATTGCTCAAACTTTGGCAACTTAGCTTTTCTGTTGCTTGCTTCCCGGTAAGGCTTAAACTTTCTTGAACGACGCCCGTCCACACCATTATCTTCTCCTCCCCCGCAAACTTGTGGGCGAGGGAACCTTCCTTTTGGAGAAAGAGAAAGAAGAGAAAATAAAGATATGGAGCCTTATGGCTCGTTATTGCTTATCAAAGGTGCTGCACAAAATGTCGATAACACATGCAAAAAATAGAAAGCATGAAATTGACAAGATGTGCGGAGAACATGAGCTTTATTTATGCACGGGTCCTGCGCTCGCTTTGTACAAAGGATTACATGCAACAACGGCAAGACTTGTGTAAAGGTGGTTGCCGAACAGGTTCCGCAACCGCGCTTTACGGGTAAAACTTACGAAGATGCTCAATGTTCCAGAGTTGCTCACCGAGTGCCATCTTCGTCTCAAGGCGACAGCGCCAGCCTAGTGACTCGCTTTCACCCGTAAGGGCCTTCCCACTTCGCATCAACTTGTTGGAATTCTTGGCGGACTGAACGCTACCAAGAACAAGGTCGCCTTCCTCGAGACTTCTAGCATTAACTTTTGCGGCTATGGTAGCGGCGCAAAGCTTGTCGGTATCGAGCAGCTCAGATAAAGAGCTCAAGACGGTCCTCTCAAGGAGCAGCGCCACATCTTATCGCAACTGCTCTTGCTCAAGCTCATCATAAGCGAGCACTCGAGGTGACCCATATACGAGTTCCGTGGGGAGAACCGCCTCGCTTCCATAGACTAGAGCGAAGGTGTCTCGCCGCTGGCTCGACGGCGCCGCCCCGACGACCAAAGAACCACCGCAGCCTCAATCCAGTTTTTTCCGCACTTTGCAGCTCGCCGAAAGTCCCGGTCTTGAGCCCGCAAGAGCACTTTAGATTTGCCCTCTTCGCTTGACCGCTGCTTCGGATGAGCAAGGTTAAGCAGACTTTGGCGCCAAGATCTTGACGTACCGCATGAAGGTGCGGCTCGTGAATTGCGTGTCGTTGTCGGTGATGATCCCGTTAGGGATCCCGGCGACAAACAATCGACTCAAGAACTTGATCACGACCGTGCTATCACCTTCCTCATCGCTTCCACTTCCGCCACTTTGTGAACTTGTCGATTGCAACGCATAAGTACTCAAAGCCCCGACAGCTCGGGAAAGGGGCCGAGGATGTCGAGCCCCTGCACCAAAATGGCCAGATAAAGGGATCGCCTCGAGAGCTTGAGCTGGCTGGTGTATCCGCTGGAATGGAACCGCACGCTTCACACTTGGTTACTTGTGCAGCTTGCATCCGGAGGGCTGTCGGCCAAAAGAAACCTTGCGGAACGCTTTGCCGGCAAGCGCTTCTTGCGCCAATGTGGTGACCACATATGCCTCCATGTATCTCTCGCCAACAGCTTTTGTCCATCTTCCCGTGAATACACTTCAATTTCACACCGCTGAGTTTTCTTTCAGACAGTGTGCTGTCGACAAACTGGTACATACTTGACTGCCGGGCTACTCTTTTCCGCTTCTTCTTGCTCTTCGGGAAGTTCTCCTGTCTGAAGGAAACGGACAATCTGTTGTGCCCATGCTGGAGCTTGCGGCTCGACAACAAGGACTAAAGGCACATATGTTGCTGCGGGAACATCCGCTTCTATGGCGAGAACCGGTGGCTCAGCCGAGCTTGATGTTCCTCGCAAGCTTGCCGAGCAAAACTTGTCGGGAGCGCTTGCTTCAACGGAACAAACCCTAGGGCTTGCCGGAGCAGATCGCTCCTCAAGACTCTTGGTGTTGATCTTGGGGACCTTCTTGGCGGCGGCTTCGGGAGCTCACTGAAAATAGTCACCAAAAATCAACTTCCTCTTATTGCTTTGTCCAGCTTGATGGCGTTATGGACGGTTGAGTCAGCTTGAGCACAAAGATCCCTCGGTTCCACAGTAACTTAAGTGCGGCGACTTACAAAGCCATCGGCAATGTCGCTTCGAGATCTTGGAACATGTTCCATCTCAGACCGTCAAAGTGCTCTTCTAACTTTCTCACTTCATCAACGTAAGCTTCCATCAACGGACTCGATAATTTTGTTCACTTGGCGGACGACAAGTCGCGAGTCACCCCCGATAATGAGCTTCTTGATCCCAAGGTCTTCCGCGATCCCGAGACCGCAAGCAAACCTTCATACTCTGCGGTATTGTTTGTTGCTTGCTCCTTGGGAAAGTGCATCCGACTACGACTTGAGGTGCTCTCCGTGGTGCAACAAGTAGCACGCCCACACCGGCGCCTTTGCAGCGAGAAGGCACCATCAAAGCACATCAGCCACTCTTTTGCTTGCTTCCTTGACGGGATGCTCGTTTTGGAATTTCTTCATCCGTGTTGGCGCCCACTCGCTATGAATTCCGCCAATGCTCGCTCGATAGTTGAAGTGCTCTCAAACTTGAGGCCAAAGCTTGACAGTTCCAAAGGCCCACCGACAATCCCGCCTGCTTCCGGATTCTCGCAGATCTCTTCAGCCGAAAACGAGTGACAACTGTGATCTCATGTGCTTGGAAGTAATGGAGCAACTTTTCGAGGCCATGAGAAGGCCGAAAGCAATTTCTGCACACCGTATACCTTGACCTAGCCCCCGCAGCAAGGGAACCGACAAAGTAAACCGGGCGCCGCACCATTCTCAGTGAATCTCCTCAGCGCGCAGCAGATCCATCTTTGTCGGGACCAGAGCTTGTCGGTGAAGCCCTCTGCTTGTCGCTGGATGCATCCGCCGTGGTTGCTGGCTCATCATCCGCCTCCCTCTCCGCTACTAACGCAGCACTAACCACTTGATTGGTTGCCGCTATATACAGCAGCAACTTCTCTTGTGGCTTAGGTGCGACAAGTGTTGGAGTGGAGGACAGGTATCTCTTTAAGTCTCCGCAACGCAGCCTCCGCCGAGTCCATTTCATTGACCTGCCTTTTCAATATTTTGAAAATGGCATGGCGCCAGCAGACTCTAGAGATAAACCTTCCGAGAGCAGCCACGCAACCGCAAGTCTTCGTGACATCCTTGACGCGCTTTGGTGCTTCAATCTGCTCAATGGCCTTGATCTTGTCGGGATTGGCTTCAATTCCCCGCCGAGATACGAAGAACCCGAGAAGCTTGCCGAGGGGACTCCAAACACACACTTCTCGGGTTGCTTGAGGTTGATCTTGCACAGATTTGCAAAGGTTTCACCTAAAGCCTGAATCAGAGTTGCTTTGTCCTTGCTCTTGACCACTATGTCATCCATGTAGGCTTCCACATTTCGTGCATTTGTGGCTCAAAAGCGCCATGGACTACCCTTGCAAATGTTGAACCAGCATTCTTTAAACCGAAGGCATCCGTAGATGAAACAGTATGTGCCACATGGAGTGATGAATGCGGTCTTTCCTCATCCTCTTCGCCATGAAGATCTGATGGTATCCTCGAATATGCGCCAAGAAATGAAAGCAAGTCACATCCGCCGTGGAGTCAACAATCGGTCAATGCGCCGTAAGGGAAATGGGTCTTTGGGACAAGCTTTATTGACATCGGTAAAGTCGATACAAAGCCTCCATTTCCGCTTGCCTTTGCGCACGACTACTGGATTGGCCAACCACGAGGATGGAGCACTCCTCGACAAGGCCTCGCCGCTTCCAATTTCTTGATTTCTTCTCGCGATGAATTCTTGGCGCCCACCGCTTGTTTCCGACCTTCGCTTGACGGGCCGCGATGAGGACAGACGGCAAGATGGTGCTCGACACTTTCGGGAACACGGGATGTCGACGGTTGCCACGCAAACACGCCGACGTTCGCCCGCAGAAAGCAACGAGCGCCGCTTCCTATTTAGGGTCGAGAGTGGCACCGATGGTGAACGTACCACCAGGCCGCCCCTCCTTGGAGGAAGACATTGCCTTTCTTACACTTGCCGGTGGAGCTCGATGGTGCGGCCTCGACAAGAGCGCAGCACCAAGAGGTGCGCTGCCGGAGTGGGCATCGAGTCTTGCCGGACTTGGTCTTTCTTCCCCGGAGCTTCGCGGCAAGTGACTTGCGATCCGTTATGCTGCCGCTTCCCGTAGATCTTGTCGTGCAGATAAGAGCATCCTTCTTGTCGCCAGGATGAGATGACACTTATCGGGCCTCGCATCTTCAAAGATGTTGTATGCATAGTGAGAGGCTGCCATGAATTTGGCGAAAAGCCGACGCCGAGTATCCCATTGTAAGGCAATGGAAAGTCAACAACGCCAAAAGTGACCCTCAGTCCTGAAGTTCAACTCGCTGCCAAATGTCACCGCAACGTGATCTTTCCTTCGCTTGCTCCTTCCCGGATTGATTCCTTGAATGTGCCGGCCTCTTCGAGCTTGCCGTCGTGGATCCGGAGTTTCGAGTACCGCCGAGGAGATCAGGTTCAAGCCGCCCCGCCATCAACTAGCATCTTAGTGACCTTGAGGTTGCGGATAGTTGGTGAAACCAACATCGGCAAGCACCGACCGCAGCTTATGCGATCGTGGTGGTCCTCAATATCAAAGATGATAGGCGGTCGGACCATTTCAGAGGCTTCATGTGACTCGACGGGTGGTTCTGCCAAGATTGACTTCCCGCACCCACCGCTTGAGCTGGGCGGTGTGAAGTATGCGAGAAGCGCCGGCCAACGAACGGACCTGCGGGCTTTCTCGAACTCCCGCTCGCGGTCCCGCCATCATCCATATCTTCATTGTCGCCGCCATCTTCATCCTTGTCGCGCCGGGAGGTCTGTCTCCATGCCGCCGCTTTTTTTTGCCAAGGCCCTCTCGGCCGGGCGCTTGTCGGATCCTCCAGCCTTCTTGGCCTTTTCCTTGTCGCGCCGCCAGATTCAGCCTTTTGTCGCTCGACAAGCTGCTCGACCTTCTTGCAGCTCGAGGTCATGGCCCTTGGTGCGTGGATCTTGCAAGATCGCTTGTTGGTGCCGCTCGCTTGTCGGGCGACCGCCACAGCCCGGAAGTGGAGGGCGCCACCTCCGCTGCCGGACTGCTCAAGAACTAGCACATCTTTGCCTTTCTTCTTCCCGTTGTTCCGCCGCCGTTTTTCCTTGCCGGGCAGCATCCTCGCTGTCGATCCTTCCGCCCTATAGTCTCTCCGGGAGTTTCTCCTTCCTCAGCAAGGCACACTTGTCGGCCAGGCATATAGCTCATCGACGCTCTCGATCTTGCACATCGCCATCTCCTCCCGCGATCTCGCGGTTTCGCGACGCTCGATGGAACGCGTTGATGACCGCAGCAGGGTGGACATCTGGGATGTTGTGCTATACACGGCTGAATCTCCGAATATACTTGCGCAGGGACTCTCCTTCTTTCTGGGCGAGCAGATGAAGGCCGCTCTCCTGGCCATGAGGCTTGTGGCTGCCTGTAAAGGCGCCGACAAACTGATGGCATAGGTCTGCCCATGAGGATATGGAGTTGTCCGGCAAGTGCATGAGCCAGACTCGACATTGGGCTTGAGCACCAGCGGGAAGTAGTTGGTAGGATCTTGTCGCCCCGCCCCCGCAGCTTGCACCGGATGGTGTAGATGCCGAGGAACTCCGACGATGCGATTTTGCCGCGCATTCTCTCGCACGCCTGCTTGAAATTCTTCGCCGGGCCATCGACTTGCCGCAGCTCACGAAAGTGAACGCAGGGCAACCTATCCGTGTACAGCAAGTCGCTAGGTTCTCTCGGGCGCATGCATGTTGACAAGGGCCCAGCGCTGGTCCGATTGACGCCGCTTCTTCGACGCCGATTCGAGTAGGAGCGCTTTCTTGCCGCTGCTCATGAAGAACTTGGCGCCGATCGCGACGAGCTCGTGGATCTGGCGATGCGTGGAGTCGCTGTCGAGGTGGATCCGGCGAGTGCACGGTGGTTGCACCCCACCGTTTTGTCGCCATCGCTCGCAAGGCCGCGTCTTGCCACGGCCATATGTATTCGCCGCCATGGAGTGTCGCCATTGGTGAAGCCGATGAGATCAATGGTGGCCTCCATTCGCGATCTTGTCCACCGTTGAGGGTAATCCAGAGCAGCTTGAGCTCGTACAAAGCTTCGCTGGAGTGGTGGGTGGCAATGGCGAACGGTGCAGGAGCGGATATGTTTCGGACTTCTAACTTCGCTAGAAGGAGCAAGATCCCGCCCAGCGACCGTGTTCTTGCCATGCCGTAATGTTGGTGTGCATGCTGGTCTTGAGCGCCCGAGATCCACCAGCTCGATCTTGGTCCAACGAACGATGGTACCGCGAGTACCATGACGCTTATCGGTCCAAATACCCCGAGATGGGCACGGGCATGCACGTAGCCGAGGTCTCGCGCAGCCTTGTCCTTGACCCGCAGCACTGCGGAGCTCCCTCGCCGACGCTCGCTTTTCCGCCTGGCGTTTACCCCACCACCCGTTTGCTCCGGTGGTGGTGGGATCGACGTGGACGGAGCAGCCACCTCCGAAGCCATCTTCTTCGGTGGCATGTTGATGAAGAAGATGAAGATCTAGCTCGCGTGAACGCCGGATCAGATTCACACAACCTTGACGACCCCTACCTGGCGCGCCATAGATGTCGTGGGAGAACTGATCCACGGACACCTATGGGGCCGGCGGGCCGGGCCACTTTCGGTTCGGCGGGGGGCGGAGATCGCACGAAGAGCAGATCGTGGCGAAGCACACGAGCGATTTACCCAGCTTCGGAGCTCTCCAGAGAGATAATACTCCTACTGCTGCTTGTGTGATTGTATTGAGTTCTTGCTCGGGAGTGCTGGATGCTACAGTACACACTAGCCGCTAACGAGACCGAGCGTGAGTGTTTTCTGGCTTCGAACCCTTCGAACCCCTCTCTACGTTGCACATGGGCTCCTTTTATATGCTCAAGGGGTCACCGACAGGTGGCAACGTAGACAAGGGTAAAAATGGAAAGATGTTGCGGTTGGTACAACTACTTGTATAGTGTATCATACCTAACCCCGACGGCAGGGACAAAGGCATTAAATGCCCGTCTGTCGCCCAAACAAAGGCAAAAGGACCGCTGGGCGCCACCATTTGCCACGATGGCAATCTTGTCATGCTGCCACATCACAGATCATCGCATACACAGCCTTCTGCCACGCTACCGAAAGGTCCTGTATGCACATGTTGGTGGGTGTGCTGAGCGCAGGTGTAGGAGAAGCTTGTCAGCGCAAGCAGCTTGCCGCGTCGCTGCCTTGTCACGCCCGGAGGCTTGTCGCCGCCTGGCCTTGCCGGACGCTGGTGCGTCGCGCAAGTTCCTTGAGATGCCTCGTCGGCCTTCCCGCAATCTCCTCTTGCCGGGTCTTGTCTCCTTGGCTTGAACACTTTGTTCTTGAATGGCTCCAAAGGAACCACAGAGGACCTTGGCGGTCACCCGGCAAGCCTTGCCGCTGGGTGTCGCGATCGCCTGCAGACAAGTTCGGGATACTAGGGTATCCTTACTCTAGTACAATCACAACTTGATGTATGTTTTGCGATCAACTTATGGGTTCAATGACCTTGTGAACTTGTGCATAGGGGTTGGCACACGCCGCCTTGACTCTCCGGTAGTAACTTTGGGGCACTTTGAAGTACTTTGTGTTGGTTTGAATAGATGATTCTGAGATTGTGTGATGCATATCGTATAATCATACCCGCAGATACTTGTGGTGCCATTGGAGTATCTAGGTGACATTAGGGTTTTGGTTGATGTGTGTTTGTGAAACTTATAGGAATATCCAATGGATTGACCAGAAAGACTAACCTTGAGGTGGTTTCTGCACTCCTACAATAATCTCTTCGCTTGTTCTCCACTATGAGTGACTTTGGAGTGACTCTTTGTTGCATGTTGAGGGATTGTTATATGATCTAATTATGTTATTATTGTTGAGAGAACTTGCACTCACTACAAAAAAATACACTTCCGTGATGATACGTGTTTGTCACAGTAGGTCGCGTTTTTTGTCATGCATGTACATCCATGACGATTTTATGACAAAATCAAGATAGTCATACCTGTGCTATCGTAGAAGTGTTCCATGACATTACCAAAATTATCATCACGGATGTGTCCACTTCCATGACGATAAATCGCGGTCACGTATGCTTTTTTTCATGGTGACCGACATGTGGCATCCACCGTGAACGGAACGCCATTAAGCTATCGGGTCGGGTTTTGATCCGATAACCCGTTAATGTACCGACCAATGGGAAATTTCCACGTAAAATTTTATTGGTCGATGAAACACGTACCACCGTCACAAGGTCGAGTAGGCATCTATGATATGTCGACACATGCCACGCCCACCATCGCCCATTTAGCTTACAAAGCCGCCCGCTTGACTTGGTCAAAGTTAACGGGCTGGCGATGAAAAGCCCGTTAACGGTCTCTTCGCAAATAGCCCATTCTACGCCCATTAACTCATGGCCCGTTAGGGCCATAAAGGAAATCGCCCAACAACGCTATGTGGGGCCAAATATAACACCAGCCCATTTCACTTTCGACCCATGTATGGCCCACGACGCCTTTCGCCCATATGAGGCCTTCAGATCTTTCGCCCTTTACAGCCCAATGGCGACCCTAGCCCATAATGAAAAGAATTTTCTTTTGTACCCGCTAACGTCTGCCGGATTTACATGGGCCGCTTCCACTCGTGTTAGCCGCCTATTGACGCCCATACATTCTGGGCCTGCTCGCCCTTGATTACTTCCGCACGCATCGCCTATTCCCCCATGGGCCATTCAGCCCATGGCAAGAGTCGCCCGCATCGCTCGTTCTCCCAATGGCCAAATTCGCCCATGGCAAGAGTCGGCCCCATCGACTGTTGCCCCTAATGGCCAAAATCGCCCATGGCAAGAGTCGGCCTTTTTCGCTCGTTAACCCGGCTACTGCTGCTTCACCTGGGCCCTATATTTCGCCCATTAATCTAATCGGTTATGCCTGTGATGTAAATAAGCCTTTGCTGTCCCACGGCCCGTTAATGGCCATCATTATGTCATCGATACCATTACCTCGACACGCCCATGTAGACCCATTTATCCGACAGCCCGAGGCCCACCGACACAGCCCATTTATCGAAGGCCCGAGGCCCACCGACACAGCCCATTTATCGACGCACCCGTGGAGATCCATGGATCCTATGTCCTCAGATATGGCCCATGGTAGTTATGCCACTAGCAAACCAGTGAAAAGGAAAACTAGGAAATAAATAAGGCTGAAACTAACGGTAGGCTATTAAGGCGATTGCATAGATTACATCCACTCAAGCATCAAAGATCACCACCAAAGCAAATATAAGAACACCCTACACTTTACAAAAATGGCTTGCGCTATCTTCACCTGGTGGTCTGCACGTTAAGAATAAACTTTGTATCGCACCAAAACAAATTACAACTATATAACAAAAGGAAGGTTGGCATAAAACTTAATAGTCTAGCGATAAATGCACCACCGTAAGTTCAAGCTCGGTTCATTCGACCCGATCACATGCTTTCATGTTGTATTGTCCAATGGAGCACCATAACACTCGCCTTCATTTTCTAGGCCTCGAATAATATAGCAAATGTCCGATAGTCCTGTTTCAACACCATGCATATCTTGACGACATTGAGAAATGTTTCTCCTTGTTTCACAAAGGGTCTCGTTAGGGAATGGACTTGTGTCTCGAGCGCAGATACAACATTGCTTTGAGCTTGCTTATCTTGATCCCGAGGCGCTTGGACAATATTGCCTTAACAACCAACCCAAGATACGCAGAACGCGGTATTGCACCGTTAGTGGGCAGGTATCGACCCATCGCAGCAAGAGCCGACATTGGGTTCCCCGGAGCTTCAACAAGTGACTTGGATCCGGCGTTTGGCTTCGTAAATCTTTTTGCGGATAAGAGCATCCTTCTTGTCGCCAGGAGAGATGCCTTTCGCCCGGCATCTTAAAATGTTGTATGCATAGTGAGAGGCTGCCATGAATTTGGCGAAAGGACGGCCGAGTATCCCATTGTAAGGCAATGGAAAGTAACAACGCAAAGTGACCCTCCCCCGGTTAACTCCGCCAAATGTACCGAACGTGATCTTTCCTTGCTTGCTCCTTCCGGATTGATTCCTTGAATGTGCCGGCTCTTGAGCTTCCGGGATCCGGGTTTCGGAGTACCGGAGGAGATCGGTTCGCCGCCCCGCCCAACTAATCTTAGTGACCTTGAGGTTGGGATAGTTGGTGAAACCAACATCGGCAACACCAACCCGTTATCGATCGGGTGGTCCTCAATATCAAAGATGATAGGCGCTGGACCATTTCGAGGCTTGGTGACTCGCGGGTGGTTTCCCGATTAACTTCCCCCCACCGCTTGAGCGGGGTGAAGTATCGAGAAGCCCGCCAACGAACGACCTCGGGCTTTTGAACTCCCGCTCCGGTCCGCCATCATCCATATCTTCATTGTCGCCGCATCTTCATCCTTTCGCGCCGGGAGGTTCTCTCCTGCCCGGCTTTTTGGGCCCTCCCGCCGGGCGCTTGTCGATCCTCCGATTCTTGGGTTTCCTTGTCGCCGCCGATTCATTTTGCGCGAAGCCTCGACCTTCTTGCAGCTCGAGGTCATGGCCCTTGGTGCGGTGGATCTTCGATCGCTTGTTGGTGCCGTCGTTTCGGCACCCAAAGGGAAGTGGGGGCCACCTGTGCGGACTGCTCGAACTAGCACATCTTTTTCTTCTTCCCGTTGTTCCGCCCCGGTTTTTCTTGCCGGGCGATCCTCGGCGATCCTCCGCCCTAATCTCTCCGGAGTTTCCTCCTTCTCGGCACACTTGCGGCCGGCATATAGCTCAGCGCCTGAACTTGCACATCCCATCTCCTCCCCATCCGCGGTTTACGGGGAAGCGTTGATGACCGGGCGGGGTGGACATTGATGTTGTGCTAACAGGTGAATCTCCAATTACTTGGAGGGACTCTCCTTCTTTCGGGCGGCGATGAAGGCGCCTTGCCATGAGGCTTGTGGCCCTAAAGCGCCGAAAACCGATCATAGGTCGCCCAGAGGATATGGAGTTGTCCCAAGTGCATGAGCCAGACTGACATTGGGCTTGAGCACCGGGAAGTGTTGGTGGATTTGTCGCCCCCCCCGCAGCTTGCACCGTGATGGTTAGATCGAGGAACTCCGCGGATGACTTGCCCGATTTCCGTCCCCGGCGAAATTTTCGGCCGGGCCTCGATTCGCAGCTCACGAGTGAACGCAGGGCACCTACCGGGAAGTCGCTGGTTCCGGGCGCATGCATGGAGGGCCCGGCCTTTGGTCCGATTGCGCCGCTTTCTTGGCCGATTCGGTAGGGCGCTTCTTGCCGTGTCAGAAGAACTTCCGTCGCGCGAGCCGTGGATCGATGAGCGGTGGAGTCGTTTCAGGTGGATCCGCGAGTGCCGGTGGTTGCACCCCCCGTTTTTCGCCATCGGCCCCGCGTCTTGCCCGGCCCGTATTCCGCCATGGAGGTCCCATTTGAAGCCGATGAGATCAATGGTGGCCTCCATTCGGATCTTGTCCACCGTTGAGGGTAATCCAGAGCAGTTGAGCTCGTGCAAAGCTTCGCTGGAGTGGTGGGTAATGGCACAGCAGGAGGGGATATGTCGACTTCTAACCGTTAGAAGGGAATCCCGCCCAGCGACCGTGTCGTATGCCGAATGTTGGGCATCGGTCTTGGCGCCCGAGATCCACCAGCTCGATTTGGTCCAACAACGATGGTACCCGGAGTACCATGGCTATCGGTCCCCCGAGATGGGCACGGGCATGCACAAGCCGAGGTCCGCGAGCCTTGTCCTTGACCCGCAGACGGGAGCTCCCTCCGCGCCGCTTTGCCGGCGCACCCCACCACCCGTTGTCCGGGGTGGTGGGATCGCGTGCGGACAGCCACCTCCGGCCATCTTCTTGGGCATGTTGATGAAGAAATGAAGATTCGCTGAACGCCGGATCAATTCACAAACCTTGCGACCCCGCGCCTAGATGTCGGGGAAACATCCACGACACCAGGGGCGGCCGGGCCACTTCGAGGGGGCGGAGATCGCCGAAGAGAGATCGTGGCGGAACACAGCGTTTACCCGCCGACTCTCCAGGATAATACTCCCGCTGCTTGTGTGATTGTATTGAGTTCTTGCCGGGAGTGGATTCCAAAACACGCCCTTAAAGACCGGGGAGTGTTTTCGGGCCAACCCTTAACCCCCCCGGAATGGGCCCTTTTATATGCTCAAGGGGTCCCACGGGCAACGTGAACAAGGGTAAAATGGAAAGATGGCTTGGTACAACCGAAGTGTATCATACCTAACCCGCCGGGGGACAAAGGCATTAAATGCCCGTCCGTCCCAACAAAGGCAAAAAGGACCGGGGGCGCCACCATTCCCGATGGCAATCTTGTCCGCCCAACCCGTCCACGCCTTTCTGCCAGCCCTGGAAAGGTCCGGGCCAATGTTGGTGGGTGTCCGGGGGGAGGAGGGGGCTTGCCTGCGTTGCCCGGGTCGGTCTTGTCACGCCCGGAGGCTTGTCGCCGCGGGCCTTGCCGGCGCCGGGGCAAGTTCCTTGAATGCCTCGCGGCCTTCCCGGCAACCCTCTTCGGGCTTGTCTCCTTGGCTTGAACACTTTGTTTTGAATGGCTCCAAAGGAACCCAGAGGACCTTGGGGTCACCCAAGCCTTGCCGCGGTCTTGCGACAAGTTCGGGATACTAGGGTATCCTACCTAGTACCCAACTTGATGTATGTTTTGGTGATCAACTTGGGTTCAATGACCTTGTGAACTTGTGCATAGGGGTCACGGCCCTTTGACCTCCGTAGTAACTTTGGGGCACTTTTGAAGACTTTGTGTTGGTTTGAATAGATGATTTTAGATTGTGTGATGCATATCGATAATCATACCCGAGATTTGTGGTGCCATTGGAGTATCTAGGTGAATTAGGGTTTTTGGTTGATGTTGTTTGAAACTTATAGGAATATCCAATGGATTACCAAAAGACTAACCTTGAGGTGGTTTCCACCCTACAATAATCTCTTCGTTGTTCTCCACTATGAGTGACTTTGGGTGACTCTTTGTTGCTGTGAGGGATTGTTATATGATCTAATTATGTTATTATTGTTGAAGAACTTGCACTACTACAAAAAAAACACTCCGGATGATCGGTTTGTCCGGGGTTTTTGTCATGCATGTACATCCATACGATTTTAGACAAAATCAAGATAGTCATACCCTGCTATCGAGAAGTGTTCCATGACATTACCAAAATTATCATCACGGATGTGTCCACTTCCATGACGATAAATCGGTCCGAATGCCGTATTGACCAATGGGATCCCAAGGAACGCCATTGCTATCGGTCGGGTTTTGATCCGAAACCCTTAAGCCACCAAGGGAAATTTCCGGTAAAATTTTATTGGCGGATGAAACCGTGCCCCGTCCGGTAAGGCATCTATGATATGTACATGCCACGCCCACCATCGCCCATTTAGCAAAAGCCGCCCGTTGACGGTCAAAGTTAAACGGGGGCGAAAAAGCTTTAACGGTCTTTCGCAAAAGCCCATTCTACGCCCATTAACTCATGGCCCGTTAGGGCCATAAAAAATCGCCCAACAACGTTTGGGGCCAAAATAACACCACCCATTTCACTTTGGCCCTGTATGGCCCCACGCCTTTCGCCCATATGAGGCCTTCAGATCTTTCGCCCTTTACAGCCCAGGCGACCCTAGCCCATAATGAACAGTAATTTTCTTTGTACCCGTAACGCCGGATTTACATGGGCCGCTTCACCCGTGTTAGCTTCGCCTATTGGACGGCCCATACATTCTTGGGCCCTGTTCGCCCTTGATTACTTCCGCACGCATCGCCTATTCCCCAGGGCCAAATTCAGCCCATGGCAAGAGTCGGCCCGATCGGCCTCGTTCTCCAATGGGCCAAATTCGCCCATGGCAAGAGTCGCCCATCGACTGTTCCCTAATGGGCCAAAATCGCCCATGGCAAGAGTCGGCCTTTCGCTCGTTAACCCGCTGCCGCTCTTCACCTCCCATATTCCGCCCATTAACGATCGGTTATGCCGTGATGAATAAGCCTTTGCTGTCCCTACGCACCGTTAAGGCGCATTGCCGGGTCGATACCAATTACGCCCGACACGCCCATGTAGACCCATTTATCCGACAGCCCGAGGCCCACCGGATACAGCCCATTTATCGAAGGCCCGAGGCCCACCGACATGCCCATTTATCGACGCACTCCGTGGAGATCCATGGATCCTATGTCCTCAGATATATGGCCCATGGTAGTATGCGCACTAGCAAAACCAGTGAAAAGGAAAACTAGGAAATAAATAAGGCTGAAACTAACGGTAGGCTATTAAGGCGATTGCATAGATTACATCCACTCGGCATCAAAGATCACCACCAGGCAAATATAAGAACACCCTACACTTTACAAAAATGGCTTGCACTATCTTCAGCTGGTGGCTGCACGTTAAGAATAAACTTTGTATCGCACCAAAACAAATTACAACTATATAACAAAAGGAAGGTTGGCATAAAACTTAATAGTCTAGCAGATAAATGCACCACCAGAAGTTCAGAAGCTCGGTTCATTTGACCCGATCACACGCTTTCATGTTGTATTGTCCAATGGAGCACCATAACACTCGCCTTCATTTCCCCTAGGCTCCTGAATAACATAGCAAATGTCTGATAGTCTGGTTTCAACACCATGCATATCTTGACGACATTGAGAAATGTTTCTCCTTGTTTCACAAAGGGTCTCTGTTAGGGAATGGACTTGTGTCTGGAGCGCAGATACAACATTGCTTTGAGCTTGCTTATCTTGATCCTGAGGCAGTTTGGACAATATTGCCTTAACAACCAACCCAAGATACGCAGAACGCAGGTTGTCACCGTTCAGTGGGCAGGTACTGACCCACTGCAGCAAGAGCTGACATTGCGGTTATAGTTGCCTCGCCACCTTCAAAAGGTGGCAGTTCCACCATTTTTTCCATAGCTCGCTGAAAAGTTGAGGTTTTACATTAGTAGTACCAGAACAGAAGATATTAACGAGGCATCAAAACCAAACAAAATAGCTTTGGTCTATATACAGAACTTATTCTGGTGAACCTATGTAAAATATTAGTTGTATTTTATTGCAAAGTACATAATAAAACCAGGTTCCAAACATATGACCATGTACCATCGCTAATGTATTGTCTATTTCTTCACATTGTAGTGAGGGCTAAGGATAAAGAGACGAAGTTTATAATACGGTAAGCATAGTATGACATCATTCATATCACAAAACAACCGAGAATGCATAAACAGCAATTGTAACATTGTGTGGGCAAGTCCAAAGACGAACTAGATTACGGGTCAAGATCAAAGGAACATCACTCTCTCTTTAAACCTTGTAAGGTGCAATGATATGCTAAGACAATTGTGTATAAAATTGAAAAGAGTAATAGACATTGGCTGCAAACCATGCGCTCAAGGCACAAGTCATAGTAAGTAGTAGTTAAAAGGCATGAGGATTAAGGACTTACAAAGGGCTTTAACTGGTGTAGTCATGCCCTTCTTCTTGCGGTGTGACATCTTGAAGATTTCTACAGCATTTGGTTCGTGTACTTTTTGGTTCTTATGGCTTTCCTCTACATTTCTAACAAGTCAATATAGATCCGATAATATGGTACAAGTAAAAGAGTGAAACAAGACCTAATTACAAGAGCCTCAAGCAGGTGCAATATAGCTACAGATCCCGCTCCTGTTGGAATTTCACTTTCAGACGTTGGTGTCGGTGAGCTAAGGTAGGGGTACCTCAAGATCTCAACTTGTGCACGGGCATTGCAAGCCTCCCGCAAAGTTTTACCACGCCATTGCCGGGACCTTCCTACTCCATATCAAGCCATTCAAGAACAAAGTGTACAAGACAGAAGATTGAGACTCGGCAAGCGGAGCTTGCCGGGCAGGCCGCTCCTGTGCTCGAGGTTACATCACTCAGCAAGACCCCGGCGAGAGGATCGCCGAAGACTAGAAGATTACATCAGAAGATACGCCTGGCGCCGCATGCGCCGGCGAGGGCCCGGAGCGCAAGTTCTGAGCCCGACAAGCCCCGGCCCCGGGGCAGCAAGA